>VZRF01013839.1:204140-368881 GCA_013396875.1 Vireo altiloquus | reverse complement strand
CCCACCACCACCCACCCCCCCGCCTCATCTTCCCGGCCCCCCTTTTCTTCTAGGTTCTTAAAAAAATATAGTTTAAAAAAAAATAGAAATCGGGGGGCGGGGGGAGGGGAAGAGATCAATTTTAAATCAGAATCTGCCGTTTGCGCGTCCCCCCGCCGCAGCAGTGGCTCCTGAAGCTGATGGCAATTCTCATGCAAAGGCAGGGCCAGAGGTCACTATCTGTTATTTGTTCAGGAAAAGCTTGTAGGATTTTTCACTGAACTCCATGACCTGCTGGGGTATTATTTTTTTCCCCCTCTTTGGTTTGGAGACAAAATAGGATACAAACACCAGAAATGGTATTTTCTAACAGTTGGAGAGGAAATTTTCCCCTCGGTGCGTGAGGAACTCAGCAGCCAGGCTGGCTTTCTTGCCTCCTAAAAGATACCTTTGCCCAGATGTGACCCAAGGCCTTCCTTGACATGGCTCGGGCCTCTGGAAATGGTGTGAGAAGCCTTTGGCTGTGGAGGTGTTCCCTGCGAGTGCCACAGCTGTAACATGCCTGCTTCACTTCTCCCAAAACTGGATCTTGTTCCCCACAGATCGCTCCCCAGCTGGAACCCCCTGGCTTGAACAAAGCCTCTGGTGCTTCATACCTGAATACACAGGATGCTACAATTCATTTAATTCCCCTAATCTTCTTCGAATAAGAAGTACAGTGGATGTTATGCTACAGAAATTATATTTTGCTATACCTAATGAATACTGATGTCAGAAGAGACACCTCTCTTTTTCTCATGCAGAATTTAGTTTTGGTTGGGGTTTTTTTATACTAGTGACAGATTATTTCAATCCTTTCTGTGTCAAGCCTCCATGGACAAAAGTTACTTGAAAAATTCTTAATTCTAGCAAAAATAATGAACCTGATATTTGTTTTGAATCACATGGTGTAATTTTGGCCAGACTCAGCTGAGAGTGGGTATATTTAGCTGTTCAAATATTGACCTCAGCGGACGTCTCTGTACCTTGAAGGTTCGTCACTGATGTGAGGGATGAGATAGACCTGCTCCTCCTCAAAGCCCTGTTTTTAAGAGCGTTACACACTAAACAATTTACTCAGAAAAGAAATGACTGAGCAATTAAATGAATTTCTACATATTTTGTATTGTGGAATTTATGCCTTTTGCATCTCAAATCCTGACTGGTTCATGGTTTTTCCTCTGGGAGAAGTAAGTAGTTGAGTAAGAGCTCTGAGATAAAGACAAAATATGTCCAACCCTCCTCTGATTCAGAGTAGGAAGTTGCCTTGTTTCTAGGATTGTTAAACAAAATGTTCTGTTGTGTAAAAACCAATGAGCACTTAAAAAAAGAGAAAGTCCGTAAAACACTGGATGCAGGAGTAGAAGACACTTATAATGAGCTCTGGCCATCAGGCAGTTTCTAAGAGCTTCAGCTGCAATGGTCCTTATCTTTTATTATATTCTATTATTAAAGTGTTCTATTGAAGAAAATGATTAAGACAAAACTGTATTGTCTATCCCACCCATTTTTGAAAGAGCTTTAATCAGACTCCATAAAAAAAAAACCAAGCAAGGCTATAGATGTATCTTTAGAGACCCCATGATGGTTAAAGCTGAGAAATGTCTGAGATATGTTTAGCTGAAAATGCAGTATTAAAATTTGTACATATGGATGTGTTAAATTTGTTTATATTTTTTTGTGACAGTGGTTCTGTGCAACAGACATTAAAAGAGTTTGCACTTGCAGGAAATGTAGGTCATGTTTTTGTGAAGCAAATAATTGTGTCTTACACTTTTCATTTATTGAACTTCATTTTTCTGTACAATACTTTATATCTAGCACATTGGAAGATGATTATTTCCTCACCTCTACAAATACATGCTGCACACACCATGAGATTTGGGATAGCTTAAACAGTCAGCAGACAGGCAGCAAATGACTTCTTAAGCACATAAGCAATTTAAACGAATACATATTTCCAGTGCTTTAAATGGCCTTATCATCTCTCCTGTACTTTCTATTGAGGAATCACAAGAAATTCAACCACCAATTCAGCCAAGCTCTTTCTGTAAGTCTTCTGTCAGGTTGTGGAAAGCTCTTGTAGTGATGTCTGCAGCACAGCTTTTGCCTTCATGCATTGGTGCAAACTTCACTAAAATAGTGCTTGAACCTTCAGGGCAGAGAGACCTCTCCAGCAAGCCTTGCATCTCCCCCAGGACATTTTGTAGGCAGCTCCTTAGGAGAAACCTTGCTGAGTTCTCCTGATTAAGATTTTATAATTCCCTTTGCTGTGTTTGTGTGCTGAGGGGCAAAGGAGGGGCTGGAGGCCTTTGGGGTATGGACCTAACAAACTGACTCAAATGGATACAATACATACTGGGACAATAGTTCGAGTGTGAGAAGGTCTGGAGTCACCAAAAGGGAGAAAAATGATGCAGGAAGCTTTCACAAAAGAAGCAGCTCTTAAGGAAAGAGCTGAAAGAGGAAAGGGAACATTTTGGTGCATGCTGAGCGGGAGGTTGGTGTGTGGCCAGGGCGGAGCAGAAGGGAATCTTCAGAAAGCGGGAGCAGCTCAGAGAAACAAAGGAAAAGTATTAAATTGTATTTTTTTTCCCTTCATATCTGTGGCATCTGATTGGAAAAAAAAAATCAAATCTATTTCCATGGAAAATAACAAAGTTATATTCCTCCCCAAATTTTTAATGTTATCATTTCAGTGGAAGTTTCTTTCTTTTAGAAACAAGGGGCTTCTTTCAATTTACTTTAAAAAAATGCAAACTTTCTAATGCTCGTTTTCTATGAAGGACTGTATAAACAGAAAAGCTTTGAATTTTTAACAATAATAGTTTTTAAAACATATTTTTCACAAAGATCCTTCTGTAATTTAAAACAGTTTTTTTTCTGAAGTAATTTCAACTGGTTTATGCTGTCAGTAATCTTCATAGAGTTTACATTAATCCACAAACATTGTATAGTGTGATGAAGTTGATGAGAATCAACAAAGGATAAAGTAGAGTATTGCAGCCCAGATAAAGAAACCCTCTGTTTAATGCCAGCTGCTCAGGAAATGTCAAAAGTAAAGTGAGTTTCAGGTCAAGGGCACTGGGAACAGTCTGTTAGCAAACCCTAAGACAGGCAGCTCTTGTTATTAGTATGAACAAGGATATGGTGAGTTCTTTTTAATCTATCCCTGGGCCTCCTTCTCAGACATGAATTCGTCCCATTTGGGCTCACCTCAGTGGGATTGCTGGGAGTTTTTCAAAACATACCCTCTTTGCTCTCTCTAATGCTCCCTATCAGGTTCACTAAAGGCCAGGATTTCAGTGAAAATCCTGCTCCTAGGAGACATGTGGGCTCACTGCCAGACCTTGAAAGTACTCAAAATTGTGGGCAACTGCTCTTTTTCTTCCCTTGTCTTGACAGCAAGGATTTTCACCACCCTTTGTTTTTTTTTGCCATGTACCTGTGAGTGTACCTTGTTTATCACCACTTAAGGGAGTTTTACCTCTTGATACAACAGTAAGTTGACAGGTGAAACGTCTGAGGAAATAGGACCAAAGCACGGGCAGGGTAATAACTGGATGAACCTCTCTGTTGGTATCCCTTTCATGAAGGATGGGATACTCTTTCATGTGATTAGGAAGCAGAGGATCAGATTTGGGAGAATGAACATGGTATGTGCTGATACTGCTTGACAAAATGTCCCCAGAAAGTTGCTGCAAAATAATAAGACTGTTGACATCCAGTCTAGAATGAACAGCAAAGCAGCTTGGCTCTCTAACTTCAGAGCCATGACAGGCACCTTGCTGTAGATGTGGTATGGATGTGCACCAAAAATACAAGAAATTTTGCAATTATTGTTCAGAATGTTGCAGGTTAACAGCATGGTATGATTCTTTTCTTGCTGATGTTCTTTAATCTCTTTGAATTTTCAGGGATCCCTTAATTTTATATTTAGTTCTTGAATGCTGTGTTTTGTACCAGAGGAAAAATCCTAGTACAAAACTCTGCAATGTATTTTGTAACATGCAAACTCTCAACATGCTGTGGGATATGACTTGTGCATCTTTATGATAGAGCACTAGGGAAAAACTTCTTCAGTACAAACTCTGTAATCTCAGCCAGGGCATTAGTCAAACTGATGAGGCCTACTCATTTAGAAATTGTCATAATATGCAAATATGTTCTCACATTTTATTGTTTGAATAGTGGGTATTGGGAGATATAGACTGGAAAGAAATGGATGAGTGACTCAGAGGCTGCTGGTGCCACAAAACTTTATGGTTATTAGAGCCAGACAATCTTTCAGATTTGGTTCTGTTTGCAGAGTAATTGTCCTTTGAGGAAGAACAGCCAGTATGATGCAATCTACTATGGATCCAAACCTTCCTCTCCACAATGACAGCACTTATTTCATTATATGTTAGATATTTTGAGAAGAGATATTTACAGCAGATCTAGTGAGTCCAGGTATTTGACATAAAGATTATTTGGCACATGATTTGCTTGATCTATTTAGTTCTGTCTTCCTTAGATTGAGACAAGCCCATGTCCTGGAAGTAGGTGTGGGATGTGTTGGGATTACAAGGCCAAAATGAATATTCTGTCACAGTGTGTTGTGGTGACCCAGACTCTTCAGGAAACTCACTTTATGTCTGCTTCAAAAGATCTCTGTACAGAGCAGCCAGGGGATCAGGCCCAACCAGTAGGGGTTTATAAAATGCAGGTCTTGATTGACTAAGTTAATCTCCTCCTATGACAAGGTTACCTAAGTGGGTGAGGGAAAGGCTGTAGATGTTCACCTGGACTCTAGTATAGCCTTTGACAGGATTTCCCACAACATTTTCATCCAGAAATTGGCTGCTCATGGCTTGAACAGGTGCTCTGTTTACTGGATAAAAACTGGCTGGATGACCGGGCCCAGAGAGGAGTGGGGAATGGAGTTAGATCCAGCTGGTGCCCAGTCACAAGTGTGTTCCCCAGGGCTCAGTACTGGGGCCAGTTCTGCTTTATCAGTGATCTAGATAAGGGGTTTGGGTGCGCTCTCAGTCATTTTGCAGATGACATTAAGTTGGGTGGGAGTGGGAGTGTTGATCTTCTGGATGGCAGGAAGGGTTTGCAGAGGGATCTGGTCAAGCTGGACTTACGGGCCAAGGCCAGTGGTATGAAGTTCCACAAGGCCAAGTGCTGGTTCCTGTATTTGGGTCACAACAATCCCAGGCAGTGCTACAGGCTTGGAATAGAGTGGATGGAAAGTGGCCTAGGGGTGCTGGCTGACAGCAGCTGAACATGCGCCAGGTGTGCTCATGTGGCCAGGAAGGAAGGCCAATGACATCTTGGCCTGTATCAGAAATGCTGTGGCCAGCAGGATCAGGGCAGAGATTGTCTCCCTGTGCTGGGCACTGGTGAGGCTGCGCTTCTAATCCTAGATTCTGTTTTGGGTCCCTTACTACAAGAAAGACACTGACATGTGGGAGAGTGTCCAGAGAAGGACATTGAAGCTTGTGAAGGGTCAGAAGGACAAATCTTAAGAGTAGTGGCTTGAGAGAACTGAGGTTTTTAAGCCTGGATAAAAGGAAGCTCATGGAAAACCTTATCACTCCCTACAACTGCATGAAAGAAGGGTGTAGCCACCTGGAGGTCAGTCTCTCCTCCCAAGGAATAAGCAACAGGACAAAAAGGCACAGCCTCATCTTGCACCGGGGGAGGATTTGATTGGATATTTCTCTGCAAGGGTTGTCAAGCACTGGAACAGGCTACCCAGGGAAGTGGTGGAATCAACATCCCTAGAAGTATTTGAAAGATGTGGAGATGTGGCACTTATGGACTGGTTTAGTGGTGGACTTGGCAGTGCTAGATTAATGGTTGGGCTCAATGATCTTAAAGGTTTTTTCCAGACTAAAAGATTCTGTGAAACATCTTAGCCCTTCTACTCTCTGCTGTCTGCCACACAGTCCTCTTTCACACAACTCTTGTTCTCAAGCCTGGAAAGAGCCTTTTTCTGAATTAGCCAGGAACAATTACTCCAAAGCAACTGGCCTTCCCTTCCCACTCTTTGTGCAGCAGCTGTTGGTAGGATCACTGCAAGTGCAGCCACAGAGTCTGCTTTATCAACAGCTTGGTAGCTGCTTCAGCTTTCCAAGAGAGCTGGCGGCTGAGTTGCGAAGCTGAAGCCAGCCAGCAGTGAGATGTCTAATACGTCTCCAGAAACCACTGTGTATTTGCCATGATTACCATAGTGACACATCTCACTGTTTTGTCCATGCTCTGTGATCAAATAGATCAGTCAAGATGTTGCCATTTATCCAAAACTGAGATAAAACAATGACATAAAAGGAATAACAGCACTTTGGATGTGGATCCCACATGCCATAATTCTACTTAGATTAGAAATAGCCTCTGTTATGTATGGCCTGGGAAGAAAAGGTACCCTGATGGATAGGTTCCTTCTGGAGGAAGAACCATGATACCAGAATTATGGATGTTTCATAGGCAATAAGTGCCTTTGTTGCAGAGATGTCGATATCGTTGCAGGTTGTGTGAATAAAAGCAGCATAGATAATTGGAGTGTAATAATTAAAATGTTACTCCATTTATTTACAAGCAAAAGCTCCGATCTACCTTCAGCAATCCCTGTATAACACAGGGGACTGCTGCATTGTGCATTGTTCGAGCTTTTCAAGCAGGTCTTGACCTCACAGCTGTTGGCAAAGATGGCAGGTTTGAATATCCCTGTGCATATATAGGAATTTTGCTGGCATTGGTATCAAAACTCTTATTGTAATAAAGGAAAAAAACACTAATCCTTGATTTTTTAAGAGTAATTCCTTCTAAGGTAGGAAAGTGCTATAAGATCATGTGGTTTGATCTTCTGTATAATACAGTCTATTTAATTTTGGTTGATTCACAAATATTTTCGGCATGATGGTTTTAGTTAGGTTAGAGAATTTAATTCTTCAGGGGTAGCAATTGCATGCCACGGACATAACACAGAAAGAACCAGCTATAGTGCTAAGTATGTATGAGGCCTCAGTAATGATGGAGAGTTTATTAAATGGGACATGCCTAATTGATCACAGTTAAAGTAGTAAAAGTAGTGCTTTCCCCCATCTTTTAACTAACTTTTTTTTTCCAATTTGACCTCATAAATTCTTTCCAATCTTTAATCAATATGGTTCTGTGCATTTAAGCCAGAAATACGTACATAGTATCTAGGAACATTTGTCTCTGCTTAGAAGCCAGATTGAGTTTGTTTGGTGCCTTTTTGTTAGTTATGGCAAGTCTGTAATTTTGAAAAAAAAAAAAAAAACCAACCCTCAAACAGTCAAATAAATAAATAAAAAATCCCAATTGCAAATGCCCAGTCATCTCCATCTGTCCAGCTGGGCATGAGAGGGAGAGGGGATCCTTCCTGACCAGCCTTGCTCTGAGGTTGTATTGAAACCACATCTTTTAGGAAGGCAAGTGGTATTGCTTGCAACCTCCAGCCAGTAGAGACCCTCACCTTTACTGATAATCTTTTAGTGTTTAATTACCCTGTCTGCCAGAAAGTTACGTCTTGTTTCAAGGTTGAATTTGTCTAACTTCCAGGCATTCAGTCTTGTTCAAGCTTTTGTCAACAAGATTGAAAGCCCTTTATTAGGTATCTTTTCCAGCAGGGAATACCTATATAAACTGATAGAGTCATTCTATAACTTACCTGATGTTCTGCCTCTAAAAATCACTTCTCAGCTCTTGCTTTCCCCACATCTTCCTGCCAGAGATTTCTTTATATGCTGCATGGTGAGAAACCAACTCTGTCTTCTAACAAAAGATGAGGAAAGATGAAATCATCTAAGAAAGAAAGAGGAGAGGTTCAACAGGAATTGCTTGGAAGAGGTGTTTTCTGTTGATTTCAACTCATTTCTGCAATACTGATAATCAATGCTGTGTCCTAGACTACACCTGGCATAAACCAGCCAACCTCTAGTGGGGTCAGCTCCTGTCAGTGAAGCTGTCGCTCTTTATAGCATTTGAGGATGTAGAAAGTGCTTTACAAAGAAGCATATGGATGCTAAGGAACACTGGCTAAAGCAGGGATAACCTGGAGCATCCTGTGTGGTGCTCTGCAGAGTCACAGTGAAATCACAGAAAACCCCAACCACTTAACTTAGCGAGTCATATTAAACACAAAGGAACAGTAACAATTTCACTACCAATTTGCTGTCAAGTAGTCATTTGTCACCCTGCCTCTCCAGTTACTAATTTATATAATCAGCACTTACCTTTTACATTATGAAAACATTAAGACAGACCTGCCACTGTAGAACATCACTAGATTAGGACAAAAATGTAATGCAGTCCCTATCCCATCAAACTGTTGATCTGTAATATTAGCTATGTATAGTTGACCAGGTCTAAGCATTTAGTGTAAAAGGAGAGAGGAATCCAAAATAAGAAGGTGAGTACAGCTCTCCCCCAAGGAGGAACCATAATCAGAATTCAACCTTTGCTGGTGGTGTAATTTTTGTGTGTACCCTACAGGGGTAGGTTCTGCAGCAGTGGTTTATTTCCAACATCTTCATTTTTCCTCTCAGGATGAAGCAAATGTTTTAAATTACAGCTATAGCATGGAAGAGAGTATTCAACTGAAGCACAAATATGAGTCATGAAAGTGTTTGTGCCTTATTTTCAGGGTAATCACTAAACACCTGCTAAATTACATTTTAAAAAATTACCCAGTATTTCACAGTGGGTTTTATCCTCTTGTTTATTATTTTCTCTCTTAAGCCCCACTCTCAATCCTTGATCTGCGTGGGAAGATTGTCTCATCCATGCAGAGCTCCCGAAACTCAGCAGAGCTCTGCATGTACCGATGCTCTGCCCATGTGGGGCTGATTGCAGGACAAGGAATGAGGCTTGTGCTGCAGGGACAGACCTTGAGGCCTTTAGGTAGAGTCCTGGCACAGCACTGGGTGCACCAACACAGCATAAGAGAGGAATTCATTACCCAGAAAAGAAAATATAGACTTTTTTTGAAAGCTAGCGTAACAGAAATAAAAAAAAAATAGAAGTCACTCATCCACGTTGATTCTGTCGAAGCTTTACTTTCCCAGAGGTTGCTGTTTTCTTCTGTTAGCAAATTTAGTGTTGTGAAAGTGCCTCGTGGAGGAGAATGTTGTAGATGGGCACTATCCTCTCTGAGATGTGGAGTGTATACTCGGTTACTGAGCTCTTGGGAAGGGCATGTTGTGGAGGGCACATGCTCACTTGTCTGTTTTGCTTTTTATGTTTTCTTTAGTTGTTTTTCAGTCTGGCACTGAGTGGGAAGACAAGACTCTTGAACCATCTGTAATTACATAGTGTCACAGTTGATGAGGTTACAAAGGAGTAAATATATAGTTGGTTTTAGAGAGGATATTTTTAACAATACTCACTCTACATCTAATAGAGTGCATCTGTGTCCTCTGTGGGCACTTTGCCTTAGATAATATAAAAGGAGAGCAATGGAGAAAAGAGCAGCATAATTATATCTGCATAGTCTTCAGCAGAATCAGTTTCTGCAAATACACACTTGACATTTCAACTCTTTCATACCAGTGCTGCTCCTATTGATGCCAGTGGCATCTCTGCCCTTGAATAGGAATAGGACTGAATTCTGACTGTTGAATCTGTTATAACAAGAGAGGTGGAAGTTTCCCAGCATGACCTTATTGCCATAGGGAGAGAGAAAAGTTTTATTAGACCATTGTGTCAGTAATTCTTGACCTGGGGTCATGACTGTGTCTCGACGACTTTCCCTTCTTTTGGTTCACAAGGAGAGACCAGCAATCCAATAAATTTTTCTGTTGTAACATGGGTCACAGCACAGAACAGAATAAAATAGTTCCATCAGCCTGCCTCTGCTGGGTTGTTACCTGCTGTGTTTCCACTTCTGCTAGCCAAATCTTGGCATCTCGGTGATACAGAGCAGCCTACTCTGGACAGTATCAAGTGTCTAAAGTCATATGAAATCATATTGCATTTATACCACTGCGAGCTGAGGGAAAAAACCCTTTTAAAGAGTCGAGGGCCCTTTTCACTTTATGATGGCAATGTGGAAAGATTTGTTTAAAATGCTTTTGGATACTGATGCTTGAGGTTCTTTGGTGAAGCAGTTACTGGACACACTCTTGGTCATATTTATTAATTATTTATGCTCCAACAGCACCTACTAATGCCCATGTCTGGTCCAGACATACAGAGTGACATTGCCTGAAAGTCCATCATTTCCATCTTTCAGGGCAGGTGTGGCGACAACCAGACTGACTTCCATGAAACAGCATTACTTCACTTCAGCTGTTGCTGTACCTTTACAACCTGACGTTTAGACTCAGGCTATTGGGAACCTCCCCTGCCTCTCAGCTTCAGCATTCAAGGTTTTGCAAGTTTTATATTGACCTTGAGCAGCGACAGACTTCCCTCTGCACATTATGATGAAATGGCAGAACTTCTGTCACCCTGATTTTTCAGCCTTTTGATGTTTGCAATTTTGTAATGGAGTTCTCTAGCATTTCATGTAAACAAAGCAATGTTTCTCTAACTGTTCCTTTTGTTTTTCATTCCTCTCCTGAGGAGGAAACAATTGATAAACTTCTTGATAGTTTAAGCAGTTAAGTTGGAGAGGAAGCAACCTCATCCTCCAATCCATGGTCATTGTCAAGAATCTATATATATCGAAATAAAATTAAACTGTGTGCCTTTTTCTGCTTGAGAAACTCGCTGCTTGTGTGTTGTTCATTTCATGTCTTATAGTGACAAACTCCCTTGTATAGAGGGATATTATTCCCTGTTTTGTAGCACAGGAAAAGTAACTGTTAAAAATACCTTTAGGAAAATAAGACAAAATTGAGAAAAGGGAATAGTAGGCTTAGTTTGCTAAAACCCGGGCAAAAGTGCAGACCTATTTTCTAGAGTCACTTGCTGGATTTTTGAAGAGATTGATAATAATTTGTTTTTGTTTTCCTGGCCTTGCTCTGTCTCTTTATTCCTTTCAGCATCTGGCAGTAGCACCACCTATGCAATACAGCAGAAATGATCAAGAAATCAGGGGAGGGGTTAGGCGATCTGCCTCTTGAGCAGCCTGCTAAGAACCATTTTCTGAATGAGAAAATCCGGATGCAGTGTAGGAGAAATCCATCAGAGCTTGCTTTTTTTTTTTTTTCCTCTTTCCTCTAGCTGCAGGAGACCAAAGCAATCTCTATCCCCTGGGCCTGTTGTTCTATGGAGGGATTATCCCTTCCTCCAGCATGAAGAGTTATTTGTGACTTCTTTTCATCTACCATTTACTCTGTTTTCCCTGTCTCGAGGTTTTTCCCTCTCTTATTTAAACAGTGTTGCTCTGTTTTTGGCAGTGAGAGGTGCAGGACACAACAGAGCCAGGCCTGCCTTCATCTAAAAGGCAGAAAGAAAACAGTCCTTTTCCTTCTGGCTTTAAAATACTTTGTGAGATCTCTACCTAATCCTCACCATTCTCTTTCTCTGCCTCTGCTCCTCCTTTGGGCTGCCCACTCAAACACTCATCTTGCTACTCTTCCCCCTCCTTGTGATGTAAAACCCCAAGGTCCAAGTAATGAATGCTGTCTCACCTCTTTCCCTTCACTCATATGTCTGCAAGGTGAATGAACACCCTCACAATGGAAGGAGGAGATAAGAAATTCCCCATAGAAATATCACAGATACTTAAAATAATTTGGAGCAAAAATCCCTGCAGGTTTATTGAAAACACTCCCCACGACACAGAGAGATTTATTTATCTGCTTTACTGCATTTTGCTTACGTCAAGAGCTGGATTGCTCCTGTACAGCCCCCTCACCAGGCAGATAATTGCTGCATATTCTTTTGTACTGCTGCCACCACCTCCACCATCGGGCGTTTTCCCAAACAATCGCCTGCACAGCCTTGGAGCAATCCATCTCCCTGCCGACACTGGGATAACAGTACTTTGGTATTAGGGGTCTCCCAGGAGCAGGTGAGAGACTTGCCTCTTTTCTTGAAAATCGAATAAAGCAAAAGCGGTGCATTTCTCCTTCCTTTTGCAAATAATTAGCAAAGATGTTAAATAAAGCCAGGGTAGCTCTCTGACAGCTCCAGCCTCTCCTCGATGGTATCTCGTTGGCCGTCACTTCCATGCAGACACACAGACCTGATGTAGTGTCATTTATCATTACCTTTTGTTTACAGCCACTCAGCCAGTTGTCACTCTGTGTGACACTGCCTGTATTCCAGCCAATATGAATTTATTTTTCAAGAAAGACTTTCTGAGAGCAAGGCTTATGCCTCACTAAGTATCCAACCAGACTGCATTGCTGGCAAGACCTTTTCCTTCACCATCATCTATTATATTTCTGATTAAACAAATGATAGCATAACCTGGCCTTTCTCTTTTTGTTATTTCCTGCTCAGGGTTTCTTCCACATGCTGACATTTATCTTTTCAGCTGAATAGTCATTAAATTCTATTACTATGCATTTTGGCAATAACAATTTTCAAGCGTTCTTTGATTTCCTTTACCTGTCTCCAGCTACTCAAAACTGGTTTCCTTCTCAGCTCCCGGGACATGGGACTGTCAGACTCCATAGGCTGCAGGCAGCTGGAGACCCCAGCAGTGCCAGGACTAACCATGGATCCATGTTTTGTCTTAGGAGAAGGGTGCCTCTGACAAATGTGACATCAGTGTGTGTGAGGCAGGAGATAAACAGCTTTTTAAATATTGCTGAAGCCACAGCAGTGGGTCTTGGTTTTGAGCTTCTTCGTTTTCTTCCCTTCCCTTTTCCCTGGCTGCTTGGTGAAGGTGGGAGGAGAAGAGCCAGATGCAGGGGCAGCATCCCAGGCAGAGCCTGGCCACATCTGTTTATCCTCCCCCTGCCTGCACTTGTGTGGCAGTGTGCAGGCAGCAGCCTCTTTGCCATGGCCTTGGGCAGAGGCAGGAGGATGTACTCTGCTCTGTTTCCTGTGCTGTTTCCTTCTGGACAAAGGCAAAGCTGGATGGAGACAAAGTGCAGGGACTTGTGGTCCATGGTGCCTATTAGAAGCAGGTTCAGCATAAGAGTTTGTGTCCCGGTTTGAGACAAATGCAGAGGAGGAAATATCCCCTGAGGGAATGCAGGCCCCTCCCCCCACCAGGTTCGGGAAAGAAAATGTCCCGGAGGAAAGTGAAAAGAAAAAAAACTATTTATTTAACCAAACAACAAAACACACAGGAAAAGGACACTGATGCTAGACAAATGAATCGCTATCTGTGAGAGAGGGAGAAATAAAACCTGAAACAAAGTCCTCTTAAGGGTGTGTCCTCTCTGCTCCCGGAGTGGAGAGGTGTCTGTCCGGGGAAACCCCCCTGCGGGCCGGGGAAACACCTCCCAGTGAAGTCCTGATCTTCTGAGGCTCCAAGTCCAGAAGGGGAAGAAACAAAATCCCAAAGAGGAGGAAGAAAAAAAGAGGAAAAAAAAAAATTCCGTCTCTCGTCTCTCCCCAAAAGGAGCAGCGCTGAGAGCCAGCAGGAATCAACCTAGAGAGAAAAAAAAAAAAACTGCCTCCTCGCTTATCTTTGTGTAACCTTGAAGAACTCTGTCTGGGCTGTTCTCCTCCTCCCTTTCAGGCTCCGTTTAAAGACATAGGAAAGCATACAATTCACTTTTCTGGGCATGGGCAGACAATATAGGATAAACCATCAAAGGATAAACTCCAAGACAAAA
The DNA here is from genome assembly GCA_013396875.1 of Vireo altiloquus. NCBI lineage: Eukaryota > Metazoa > Chordata > Aves > Passeriformes > Vireonidae > Vireo > Vireo altiloquus. The sequence goes on along the minus strand of VZRF01013839.1, from coordinate 355,169 downwards.
GTCACTCCAAGACAGTTTGCTACACTGTGGAAAAATAATGACTCTCCTTTCCCTTTTTACTGTTAATATATTCATTGCCAAAGTAAATATTTCATTTCCCAGTACTAATGTAGCACAAGAACCAAGAACGTGTGTATCCCCTTCCCTAATGTGTCTTACCCCAGCAGCACAATTGCACAAAAAAGGCTGGAGGACCAAGGGCATTCCTTAAACTGCTTCCAATCTGTCTACAACTTCAAAAACAGGAACTGTATGCTTGGCCCAAATACACAATTGGATGAACTATTTTATGCAAAATTACTGGTGAACCAAGAAGTTTCCATGATACTAAATATTTACTTGTAAAAAAAATTTTATCTCACTGTGAACTTTGCTTTCTGATTTTGTAGGAAGCATGCCTCTTTGTGATACTGTCAGGGTGGTATATTTGAATTTTTTAATTGGAAAGTACATTTTAGCTAGAAATGACATGAAAATTTACTCCAAAAAAGTTGTAAATTCTTAACATCAGTTGAAAAATAAATTATTTTGGTACATGAAGCAATTTGTTTTACCTGATACAATGATTTTAAAATATTTTTCTGTTTGCAGATAACTAACAAAGTAGCTTGAAATGAGACAGTCATTTCAATGACATTTTCTCAGAGCCACTAGTGAGATAAAAAATCCATTTTCTGTAAAGCTCACAGTAGAGAGTCTATGTCATGAAAGTTATGCTAAAAGCATCTTGTGATCTTTAGATGGTAGATGCTGGGCACATATATATAGTATATATTTGAGTATGTGTGTTTATATACACACCTATATGAAAGCATGAGCATATATTTGTAAACAAAAAGGACATTGTGCCATAGGGGTTTGCCTTCAGATGCAGTGACTCATGATAGCTCATGGAGAGGCATGCAGTCAGCATTATTATGGATGTTATTTCCTTACAGCTTTGGACTCAGGCCAAGACTTAAGCACACACTTATATTTGAGTATATCAATAATTGCACTGAGCTTTGCTTGAAAGTTTTCCTTAAGTCTTTCCCAAAATTCTCCCATGAATACACAGTGTGGGATTTTGTTAGTAACCCTTGTAACAGTCCCCCAAATCCCTGATTGTGTTGTGTTTTGGAAACCACCGTGATTTAATCCATGTGTGTGCTGGCAGTGGTATATAAGATGTTGAGGGCAGTAGTTACACAGCTCTTGGAGAAGGTGTTCTTGCTACCATCCCTGGCAATATCAGCATAGGTAAATTCAGTTCCAAGCCTTCTTGTGGTGGGCATGAATCCAGCAACCTGGCTCTGATCCTTCACCCTGAGGCCGTATCTCAGTTTAGCCTGCCTCCTGAGTCAGTTTGAGCTGCCTTTGCCTTTATCTGTGGGCAGTGTGTGTTGAGCAAGAGGTGCAGCAGGAGCAGCACACCCTGCTCAGCGATGCTGAACGTGAGCACTCTGTGGGGGCTCAGGTGCTGCCCCGTGCTGTAGGTGAAAGGAAAGCCAGGGAAAACAAGGAGCTGAGCCTTTGGCTGCACAGAGAGGCAGATCAGGTCCCCAGTGCCCTGCTCCCTGCTGATGGACAGCAGCGTGTTGTGGAGGCAGTGTAGCATAGCTTGTTTAATGCTGCATTATGGTAATGAATACCGGGGAGCCATTAACACGGGAATCTCAGCTTTCAAACATAACAAACCACACACTTCAGGGTTTTGTAGCAGTGTGTTCTTCGGAGCTGTAAGCACATGATTTTTTTTTTTTAATAAACTTTCAGCCAAAAGCAACTTTTGTCAGATAAGTACCTTTTAAACCAATCTATTCACAAATATATATATATTTGTTTTTAATAAAATTTTGTAATATTTTCCAGAATCATAATGACACTGTTATTTTTACCCATGGTATGTTCTGTTCTTTACCTCTTAAATGTTATACAACCTTTCTAAAACCAAATTAAGCAAAAAACATTAGCATCAATCCATTGAATTTAGGTGCTATTAAAATAAAGTAGATGTTTTCAAACACTAGAATGAATGGAAAAATACTGCCTTGGCTGTCAGATTGTATTTCTTTCCCGTTGAAGCTAAGTGGGTTAAATTAAGTGGTTAATTAACTATGCATCTGCACAATTAGATGGGCATTTTTATTTTGTTTAACTTATATATTTATTTCCAACTTGGGAAAAAAGGAGCAGTAACATGACAAAGGGAAGGCATTCCCCATAGCACTACTGTAGTGTGGTTTCTGCTATCATTTCCATTGTAGTGTTGTTAATTACTTGGGTTAATAACTCAGACATAAAAATTTGCTCAATAGTGAAATTTCTTGGAGAAGATTTTGCTAGGTTTTATTAACTGTTGGTTTTGGATAGAAAAGCTGAAACAACATCTAATAACAATAACATCTAACAATAACCACCTTTGCTGCAGGTGTTCTGAGTTTATCCTTGTCATGAACTGCCTTGGTCCAGTCTGGCATTGGGGTGCCCTTTCCAAAACCATCTCTGGAGGTGCTGTCTGGACCTTTGCCTATGGTTTGCATGAGGGCAAGGCAGGTGCTGCTTTGCAGCTGAGGAGCTACCCAGATGCCCAAGCCAGTCTGGACCAAAAGCAGCAATATCAGTTTCAGTTTCTTCAGTTCCACTTTCAAAGTGCGCGTGGAGGTTCATAAACCTCCTGTGAACATTCAGTGGAAGAAGGGCGCCCAAGGCTTCTCCACTCAGAATGAAACTCTCCCTTTCCATCCCTTACACTGCTCCCCCAAAACTGCATCTGGCTGCACCATTGTGCTGGATTTCTCATTGAATTTCCTCTTGCATAGCAAATCCAGAAGTGCTTTCTAGCATTGCCATTTGCCAAACCTCCTTTCCAAGATGGTTTTTATCTTGGTTCTTGCCAGAATCCCAGTCACTGGATGGTACAAATACTGTAAATGGACTAATGTGGGCCCAGCAAGCACTGGGACTGCTGCTTTGAGCTGAGCTTTTGAAAATAATGAGCTGGATTGTCAGAGTCCTTGGTCAGCAAGGCTAGAGAATGAGAACCCTGCTGCTCCCCTGCTCAGTTTGCAACTCCAGCTGCCGGCAGTGGCAACTATTCAGCTGAAATTCCCTCCAGTGAGAAAGGTCTTTGGCAAGATGGAAATGTTGGGATTTTTTTTTTTCCCTCCCCTGTAATTTTTGTGGGTTTTTTGGCATCAGCTGCCTTGTGTCTTCATACAAAAGTTCTTTTCTTTTTCCTTTTTCCTTTATTTTAAGCTGACGTTTTGATTCTGCCTTAATTAAACCACTTTGGAAGCAGCATGGCTCTGTTTTGGAATGAGTTGCACTGGTACAAGTTTTGTGCAGAGGCATCTGTGTTTCAGAGTGACTACATCCCTTCTGACAGTCCTCCCACAGCTAGCCCACCTTGCCTTGTTTCAGGCCTCCATCAGGACGGGTTTTTTTACCTTCATGAATCCTGCTGCTCCGCAAGCATCCTGACCAGATGTCACAGGGCACTTTTCATGCTGAGAGAAAACCGCTTTTGCTCCTTTGCTTTTCTGCTTGCTTGACAGCCCTCTTGCTCCTTTTCCCCCTCCTCCCCTCCTCCATTCAATTACTGACCCAGGGTGGATGTCATGCCCCAGGATTTCTCAGGGCTTTTTTCTCTCCCAGAAAAAGAGCATGTCCAGTCCTTACTGGGTCAGTTCTTTGCTGTGACCTCCCTGTGTCTGGGGCAGAGCATGCAGGAGGAAAGCACTTGTGGGGACAAGGGCCAGCACCCTACTACATCCAAGGAACATGTGTGGCTTTGCTGCACTACAAAGGTGCTCTCTTGCTGCTCCCTCTACCTAAACTTTTGCACATGATTTTGCAAAGTTTTTAACAGGTATAAGTAGTGGTCTTTAAAAGGTCAGTGATTCTTTTTTTGTTGTTGCCCTTCAAACCCACCCTCCACCTGCCCTGCTCATATGATGCTCCCACAGCTTTATACTTTTAACAGCTTTGTTTTGTTCAAAGTGTCTAATATTGCAAGAATTGGCCAAATATCTTACCTCTTCCTCATGCCCATGTGCTTTATCTTTCTCTGTCTTGCCTCTTCATAGAGCACTGGAGACATTCAAATATCAGTATTTTGCTTACCAAGGGAAAAAAAAAAAGGTTCAGAAAAGCCATGAGTGAACTGCCTTTTAGGTTTTTTAACTGTATTTATAATAGAGGAGGTAAATTGTCAAAATTAAACCATGACAACATGACAAAAATCCATGGAGATGATAAGGCAGAAATTCCCAGACATCCTCTCTTGCAACTTCATTTCCAGGCCCATGAGCTCATTCCCCACCAGCACTTCCTTCTTGGGATGTATTTCTCACTCTGGAAATTGTCTTCATAAGGAATTATTGGTTATTTTTAGTAAAATCCTTGGAAATTTTAACAATTCAGATTCAAATCTGTTATTATAAAGTCTAGTTATTTGAAGGTGCACTTTTATGATCAAAAACCATGTGGGGGGAGGATTTAAAGAAAGGAAATGAGTGCTTCGTTTCAGGGTTGGGCTATGGGATAATGGACAGCCTCTTCATGGGACTGTGTTGATTAATTGTTTCCTTCACACCCCAGCAAGGCCTTTCTGACTGCCAGCCTGGTATGTGAGCATTGCTCCATTTTCCAGGTTTATAGAGCCTTTTAAGACAATATCCATTTCTGTTTCACAGCTCAACATTTCAAGAAAGCAGCCATTTACAGAAAAGAAATCCATGGAGGTCAAGAAATAATTATGAATCAACTATTAAAATTACAAATATTTTTACACTGTGCTGTTGCTTAGTGGGTTGAAAATTGAGCCCGCTTGGATGAATTAAATGAAATGTGGGAAGAAGATTATTGGGAAATGATTAGCTGGTCCCTGTGTCCTGGAAGTCTGGTAGGTCACTACTGGGAAATTCATAGCACCTCTGAAGCCAAACAACCAAGCACTGGATTCACAGGATATCTTCCTATGGCCTGCACAGATACTTTGAAAAAATCCAGCTGTACAACAAATGTGAAAATGCTCTTAAACTGGCTTTAAAAATATCACTGAGTGCGTTTAATAAAACCTTTTTCTCAGATGCATTCTCCTAGGGATAGGGCAGAACCGCATGAGGAGATGTCAGGCAGAACTAGATAATTTCTGAAATTCTGGGTCTATGATCCCTCTCTTGAAGGAGAGACAATAGAAGCAGTTTAATTCTAGGAAAAAGAAGAAGAGCAAGTGTTTCTCCTTTGAGCAAGCAGAGAAGGGGGAAACTCTGGTCATTCCCTGTTCTACCTGGGCTGCAGGGCAGCTCCAAGCTGTCTCCTGTGCAGGGCAGACAGTGAAATTACAGCCAGCATGGTCCAGTGGGCTGCTCACTGCCCTACCAGCTATGTTTAGTGGTGGGTATTTTCAGCAGCAGGATTTTGTCTTGTAATCCACGTCACACAGCACCTGACTGGCAGATGTCTGGGTACACAGGGAGGCTGGGAGGAATCAGTAGCTTGGGAGTGCTGGGGTTTTTTTGGACGTGACTATTTTGATCATATTGTTTTTGTTCCAAAAATGAATTTCTAACTACACCCACAGTTCTGGGTGAGTTAAAAGCCAGACCTCGCATAAAACCAATCAATTTTCTAAAGTTGTTGAAATGGCAAGATCTTTAAAAATCTGTCAGTTCATTAATATATAATAAACCTATGCCAACTTGCCCTGAAATAATTTAGTAGATAAGATCTCATTTTGCTGATAACTAAATGAGTTTTAGAACATTCAAGGTTTTATTTTTAAGTCTTGTTTTCATTTACAATTGCTTGTAACTGTTTATATCCATTTAATGACTAAAAAAGCATGTCCACAATCTGTCCCTGGCTGAATTCCTCTGAATAGTTCCCTCGTTCAGAGCAGTATTGGCTTAGTGCCTTGGTTCAGTGACCAGCGTGATTTTCGAATCAGTGTAACACAGGAGAGGGTTTACATTACTGCTGCCACAAAATGTAATCAACTGCCTAGCATACTTGTCTGAAGAATTATTAAAGCATAGAATGCAAAGTGGCAGAAATAGAAGTATAATTCTAGTAAAATCATCAAAGGATGCAATAACCGAGTTAGAAAATGCAGTGACAGATCTAATTAACGAACTAAATTACAATTCAGTCCAAAAATAATTGTCATTAGAAGTAAAATCACATTTCTGTCTGAAGCGTCTCAGCATGTTTGCCATAGTGATTGCTAAAACTAGAAAGAAACCCACTCTCATTATTTTTTTAATGCAATTATTACACACAAAAATCAGTCATGAAATCGAATATGCCAGTTTAGCAAATGATTCTCAGCTAAGAGCCTTCCCTCTTACACCACAAGGTACAGATTTAGGCTGGGGCTGCTGGCTTACAGCACTTTCTTTTTGTGCTCATGTTGGAGTCAACATTATTTTTTGACTGACTCCTTCCTCCCAAAGACCTCTTTGTATTCTGAATTAAAACAACAGACCATTTAATTTTAATATTGACCTAATTGCACATCTGAATCCATTGGAAGCTGTCTAACAAAACAAAAATACTAATAGGACATGTGCCAACTGCAGTTTAAGTTGGGCTGCTTTTAATATAAGCTGAAGAGCTTTTGTATTAAGCTCTAACAATGGCTAATACAGCTGCTGAGCTGATTACTTAAGCAACTTCTGGATATATTCACACATCAAATTTGAATTCCAAGTATTTTGCATACTGTTTCCACCTATATAATTGTCCGCTGGCCCTTATCATTATTTATTATGCAAAACTGATTTTTTTTTTGAAGCGTGAAGAATGAAGTAATTTAGTATGCAAACAGTTAAAACTCTCATGTGGATTCCGATTTCGTATGTGTTGATAAATTCACTTATGATGACTGACAGTGTGAGATTTTTTGGGGTCATATCGGTCACTCTTTCCATGACACTGATGAAAATGATAAACTAAATGCCAGAAGTGTCCCTGGCGCATCATAGGATGAAATGTGTAAAATGTCAGTGTCTAGCCTGTGTCTATTAATAACTAAATATGATTGTGTGTAATGAGCAGAGATTTTCATGTTGATTGAAGTATGATTTCTTTTGATCTTCCAGATGTTGCTGCTTAGAAATTCATATTGCTCTTTTGCTGCTAAATGCATAATGACCTTTTAGAACCTTTTAACTGTTAAAACCCCTATTATTTTCAACAACATAGTCAAGTTTCCATCTTTTTCTTATGTTGATTGGAAGTTTCTCTCTCTTCCCATCCTTACCTTTCCTTTTTGCTTTCTCTGGTCTTCTCTTCCTCTGTCTTTTTTATACCCTTCTTTTCCTCTAATACACTTCTCTAGCAAAGTTCCTGACATCCCATGGACTCCTGTGCTCAGAGGAGCAGATGGCATAAGAGGGCAGGATGCTGTCCCTGTGACTTGTGTCACATCTACCTCCTAAAAGTAGGTTAGGCTACCCAGCAGGCTGTTACCCAGCATTGCTGGAAAATTTGTCCTGAGCAACCATTTCAGGCAAACACTCAGGTCACCTCGCTTCCGAGGTAGAAAAGGAACAAAGGCAGGTGTCAGAAATGAAGAATCGTGTAGCTGACGTTGATAGTGGAGTGATCTGCTCTGAAGAAAAGAATTGTGGAGCATTGTAAGCTTTGTGCATGAATAATGCATTCGTGTCGCTCATTTTTGGGCTTAGTCACACCCTGCCTTCCACATTTGGCCCCTTTATGGTTGCACCTGTGCATGAATGGTGACTGCCTGAGAGCCTGCAAGAATAAAACGAGTCCCAGAGTAAAGGCAGCGGCAGCAGCAGCGTAAACATCTCTTCATTATTCAGCTTTTGTGCCAATCCCACGTTGGCAGAAGGCTGTCTCTGGCCTGTGTGACTCAGCCATGTGAGTGCAGGAGCTTGCTTCTGCACCCTGAAGGTGTTTCGAGCTCTTATCTGATTCGGTCAGCAAAGACAGGAATCTCTATTCCTTGCAGTTTTGCCAGTATGAGCTTTAGGATGCTTCAAGAGCTGTGAAGGGGCTTCACAGTGCCCAGGTTTCCTCCCCATTGCTGCACCACTGCAGCACCACTCACACTGAAATGGCCTTGTGAGACCACCTAGTCCAAACTCCCATTTCAAGCAGGGCCAGCACTGGCTTCGGACCTATTTCACCCAACCCATTTCAAGTATTTAGAAGGAGTCTGGAAGGAGAGCTGCATCTGGCTTGTTATGTTTGGAATGATGTATATTTAATGGCTCAAGAGCCATATCCTATTTGTAGTCTCATTCCAAGCAAATGCAGTGTCTTCAAGCAGGACTCCTGTAAATTAGGATGAGGATGAATCCACTTGAAACAGTTTGACCAATTCACTGTAAAAGGACTGCTCTATCTGGCTACCTCCAAACCCTCCTTTGAGCCCACTGCCATCCAGCTTAGGAGCTGGTTCAGCTCTTATTGCCTGGGTGGTGGCACAGGGCCATCCCTCAGGTGTTTTGTGCCCTTTGAAATGGGGACATGGCTCATGGATCTATTTAAGCTATCATGTAACAGCAGGAAAATGTACCACTTCTGCTTGGACAGGACATAGATGGAAAGGACAATAAAGACAATAAAGCAAAGTAAAACATCTAGCAAAAGAAATCCCATTTCACCAAGTTATTTACACATAGATCTGATCCTGGAAATATTCAACATAAAAAGCAAGTTATTCTGGTTATCCTGGTTTTAATTGCAGATTCTGTGGTAAATATGATACCCAGAGCCAAACCCAAGAAGATCCTAGACCCTTGGAGGGCCAGACCAAGTCTACCATTACAGGTGAAGAGTGTCTGTACTGGATAATTATTTAGTGATTAAAAATGCTGTCTGTCATATGGCATCTTTGCAATGTCCTTGTGAAAATAGATGCATCTTTTACCAACGTCCCCATGGTTTTGTTTGTCCCTAATGCAATAGTGACAGTCCTGGGGCCCTATTGCTCTCAGCTACCTCTGGTTCCTGTGCAATGTACTGTGTCCTTCATTATATATTCTGGTCCCATCTGGTCTGACAAGCCTTCTCCATCCTCAGAAGAAATGACAAATAATAATGATGACAAAACCCAGAGAATTTTTGCTTTATTTTGAAAATGATTGTTTTGTGTTGCGTAGTGTCTCTTCCTGCCTCTCTCTGGGGTCACCTGGCAACCATTTGCTAGCCTCCTGCCATCAGATCCATATCGAGCAAGGGCATCTGGCAGCTTGTTTGAGATGGGAACTGCTCCCTTTCACCATCCCCGCTGGCCTTCTGTGGGCAGAGGTGAGGTTACTGTGCATGCAGTGGAATCATGACCATATTACTCTGGTAGAGGCTATTTAAGTATATTGTAGCAGTTTCATTTGTGTGTTGCCAAAATATTAAAAGAAAAGCTGGTGATAATACAGTATCAACCACCAACACTGCATAATTAAGCATGCATTATTTGCAGTTGATATTTGTCTGTTTAATAGAATTAAGGATAATTAAGAGGAAACAGTGAGAAGATATCTCTGCCCAATATATCAATCTACCAAAGTAAGTGAAACAGGGAAAGCAATGTCTCTGAGTAGGATTGCTCACCCTGTGTGGTGTTTGCTCCTTTGTTTCTTCAATGGGTCACTTATTATATATTAAAATGATATATTTTTATATGTACATTTATACATGGATTAAGTGAAAAAAGTGACAGATCATGGCTAGTGCACATTAAGATTTTATAAGATCTGTTTAAAGGGCACACTCAAATTTTGAGAGAAGCATTTGCCATATAGGACTAGGATGGACAATTTCTCTCATCCAGCATCCTTTCCTTTCCACAGAGATGCCCTGTGACTGTTCCTGTCTGATCACATTCCCCACTCTCCTCACCTTGAAGCTAACATCTCTGGACTGGCAGGAGTAAGTCCGAAGGTTGTTAAACACTGGTTTGGACACTAGGTTTTGCTACAGGAGTGAAAGTAGATGACTGCCTTGTGCCAATCCATACCTTGGTAAGAGCACCTTCTTCTGATGTTCCACCTTGGGGCTAAGCCTCCTCCCTGGCTGTGGTGTTACAGGTATAAATCACCTTTCTGTAGGTAGATAACTCTTTAAGGGTCTGTTCCTTTAATCAAAAGCAGTAGGGACAGCAGAGGGAGCATGGCTAAAGATGTATTTACTTGAAACGTCCAGAGCTCTGAATATATCACCAGCATGGGTGAGAATGGCCTGGGGAACATCTGTGCTTCAGCTTTGCTCAACAAAGACAAATACGTCTCACTCAGTGCTTTGTTCTTATATAAGTTTCCATATCGATAGAAATAATTCAATGTATCTTGGTAATTCTGTTAAGGCAGGCTCACCAGTTCCCCCACTTCAGATTCAATAGTAATTGTGTTGATATTACCTGCAGGTATCTTTGTAAGATAATGCTGTTAATGTCACTACTCCGGAAGCTTTATCAATACATTAATTGGTGCAGGAAAGTTGACAGCCTGCCCTTACAAGTGCCTGGCTTTGAGAAACCTGAAATTGAAATGATTATTTGAAATTATTTTCATTTTTGAGGATATTGCTCTGCAGAGGGACAGCAAGAAGCAGCATCCTTAGATGACATCCAGGTTTGATGAATGGATAACTAATGCAATCACTATTTTTGTTTGTTCCTGTAGTGAAGGTGCACCTAAGGGCTTTGGTGAGGATTAGGGTCTCTGTGCTCAGTACCATGTTACAAACAGCTTGCAATCAAATGTGGATTCATAAAAAAGAAAATGAAACTATTCCCTTTCAGAAAAATTGAATTCCTTTCCCAACAGGCTGATAAGTGACCTCAGACAGCAGTGGTTGAAAAGAAGGGACACATGATGTGCAGCAGAGCTTCCTGACGAGGCTTCTATACCTCTACAAGGTACACCTCCAGCAAGATGAGTCCCTGCACTAACACAGAGCTTTGGGCAAAAAATGTGCTCTAAGATAGAAAATGATGCCTCTGTCTTCATTCTTTGTTGCCTTTGCTGACAGGCAGAGTCAGTGGTTCCCTGTGGCAGCAGGGGCTGGCAGACTGCCTTGCTTGGACCAGGTAGAAGGCAAAGCCCTCCCCAGTCCCCAGTCCCCAGTCCCCAGTCCCCAATCCCCAGTCCCCAGTCCCCAGTCCCCAGTCCCCAGTCCCCAGGCCCCAGGCCCCAGTCTCTGTCTGGCCAGTCTCTATCTGCCCAGATGCTGGCAGATACTTTAGGAGACAATGATTTCTAATCTGTTTCTTCCTCCTCAGCAACAACTAAAGAAACAAGTCTAGTTCTCCTTCCCAGGCTTGTCCCTTCCCCCTCTCACCTGATCCAACATCTCCTGTTCCCACTTACAAAGTGTTCAGGTAGATAGCTCAAAGACAACTCAGAAAAACAATCTTCCCCCAAACTGGTGTCTCCCAGCTTTTCCTACAGTCTTCCTCTAAATAGTTTTATTTGTTTTTGCAGAATTGAATTTTACCTGTAGAAAGGATCAGCCTTGAACTGATTTTGCACTCTTAAGCTCTGCTGAGACCTGATCCTGAATTGCAGATTTTGCCTGGGTTTGGCAGAGTTCCCTGAGATCTAGACCTCCTGACACTGCACAAAAAGCCCTAATGAGGTATCAAAAAGGGGTAATGAGCACTACTGTCCAGAGAGGTGGTAGAGGCCCCATTACTGGAAATGGGGCTCTGAGCAACATCATTTAGTGGAAGATATTCTTTCTCATTCCAAGGAGGTTGGACTAGATGAACTTTAAAGGTCCCTTCTAACCCAAACTATTCTATGATTCAGTGAATCTATGAAAGTGGCCTGAATCCAACTGGTCTAGTTTGCATGTATGCTTGAAATTTTAGGGGCCTGGGCAGAAGGAAAAGGAGATGGATGCAGTTACCTAAATATTTTTCCAGTCAATGCAAAGGTATAAGCAATGATAAAGACTTCCAGAGGTTGCTCCTGTCTCCCTTGTTTGTGATGTGTAAGGAAAGAAGAGGGGACTCACTGGAAATGTTAGTTATCTTTATGCCTTTTAAATCTGCTCCATCACCCCTTTCTAAAGGCAGGATTCTAGTACAGGATAGTGCCATTGGTTATGTTATGAGCTATGTGGCAGAACTCAGAGAACTGATTTAAGATGGGGAATATCTATCTCTCAGCTTTCCTCTGATGCAGGAAGAAATGTTCTCCCATTTCCCAGATCTCCAGAGTGCCCTGATTCGCTGTATCCTGGACAAGAGCAATCACCAACTCTTCTTTTCAAGCCAAGCCATGGTACAGCCAAGCTCTTAAGAGTCACACAGAAGAGACAGCAAGCAGGAGGGAACCATGCATGGTCGGTCATCAGGCATGCACAAGTTTTGCCATGGCTCTCTCCTGGTTTATATCCAGTCATGCTGAACTCTTCCAGCAGATCTGCCCCAGCATGGTGCAGCTGAAACAGCAACAGGGAAATGGCTGCACCACCCTGGTGGTATCAGAAATCCTGGCTCACCTGGAGGCCGAGGGAGGGTGCAGGTGCCTGTTGGTCTGTGCTTGGGTTGCTTTAGGATCAGTAGCCCCAACCATGCCTCCTGCACCAGCCACTGCAGCAAAGAATGTGGGCAAAATTCAGGCTAAGCCTGTGTGGATTTAGCTGTCAGCATCCAAATATGAAACTGTTGAAAAGGAGAAGTTTTGACAAACTGGACCAGTGTCTGATATTTGTAAACCAGCATGTGTCTGTGTTCATATTTATTCACACCATTCTTCAATGCTCCAGTTCCTAGATTGGTGTGAGGATAGTTCCTCAGAAATTAATAACTGTTAGAGCTTTGTGGCTCAGTGAGTTGTTTACTTCCTTACATCATTAATACTATTCTTGTAGGGAGGAGGAGTGTTGAAAATAATAAACACTCTTTCCTTCATTAACATGCTGAAGGCCATGGGAGCAAAGGCAAGACATGACTGTTAGTTACTGTGGGGCCTCGAAATACACAGCTCCCAGCTGGTGCTTCAGACCATGCTCAGGTCTTTTCTCCTTGCTGCAACAAAAATTGGCATAATCACACAAGCCTAAGTTTGCATTTTTTAGCATATTGACTCTTCTGCTGTCTATCTGTATATGTATTGTATATACATAATTTAGAACTAACATGCTAGATTTTACATAGTGGGTGTGGATATCGCTCATTACAGGAATTCACCCTGAGCACTGGTCCTTGGTGGGGTACTGGTTCAGTAGGTGGCACTATTTCCTCTGAATTTAGAACCAAATCTGAGTCCCAGCACCAGGTGTGGGAGCCTTAAGGCCCAGTTTGGGTCAGTTATCAGGGCTGGTTGCTTCTGTGCAGGACATGAAGCAGCATTTCTGACCATGGGTGAGAGGTGGGGGCTGACTATGGCATCGTAGTCAAAATTAATTTCTGTGATTTCATTCTGATTCTATAAATCTCTTTTGCACATTCAGCTGGGTATTGCATTGGTTTTTTACTTTACAGTATAAAAAGTGCTGTCTGGTATTGAATGCATTGTAGTAACTCTCTTAAACTACTTATTACTATCTACCCCAGAGATGGCTGCATTCCTGCTGTAGAAAAGAAATGTGTCCCTATACGTTCCTCCCCTCATAATGTTGAATCTTAATTAATTGCTGCTTATAAAGTGCTGTCAGATCCCCAGAGGAAGAAAAAACTGTATGGAAGTGCAAAGTATTGTTAATTGTTATTTTAGCACTTTAAAAGCATGAACCCGTCCCTGAAAACTAGCCACAAAATAATGCACTAATTCCAAATTCTGCATGAGAAAACTCGAGGCCACAAGGGAATTTGAAAGGTTCCTAATTAGGCAGAACTCACAAGGCAGACAAAAACTGGAAGACAAAGGTTAAACAATAGAGGCAAGAATATATTTCATAGGAGTCCAAAACACAAGTAGAGAAATTCAGGGACGGACAGATACTCGGTGTGGACCAGAGGCCAGGTGCAGATCCACCTGGGGAGATGCCCATTAGCATACATCACTCTGGGCAAACCCAGGCCTGAGGTAGCTCAAGCAACTTCCTTGGAGTGACACCAGGGATTTGCTTGGCCCCTTTTGTTTCACCAATGTCAGATGGGGAATTAGGCTGACATTGATAATGGCCTGCCATGCAGTCAGGGCACAGAGTGATCATTTGTGTGCTGCTGGCTCTGCCCCGTGGGTTCTCTGGATTTTGTGGTTTTTCCACCCATATTATTATTTTTACTATTTTTAGAAAATTCTGTAGAGAAAGAGCAAGTTGTTAAAAATACTAACGTGAAATTTTAAAAAAGTGAGGAACAGCCTTGGGGCTGGATTTACAAAGCTCAGGGTACTAAAGCCATTTTATGCTCTAAGTCCAAATGTAAATTTTTTAACTCTCTCCTCTTCCCTTTAATTAAATTTATTTAAACAGGAAATGTTTAATTCACTAAATACAAAAGTTTCCACAGGACATGGTGCCATGGAACTGAGCTTACACAGACCTTCATCTTCAATTTGATGGCTCTGAGGTGCTTGACATCTGTTTCACTGACAAATTTTCTCTCTTTCCAGAGTAGCAGATCCTGAATCCATCCTTTCCGTCCATGTCCCTGCATCTTCTCACAAACCACAGCCAAACACTCCTCCCTGCTGCCCACCCAAACCCCTGTTCTTTTGAGAATCCCCAAGACCAAATCCCTGCTTTGTCTGTTTTGGTACAGAAACTTACAGCCAGATCTCATCTCTTTATGGAAACTTTCTGCCAGTGGGGTACTGACTGAGATAGGATGTAGCTGTCTTGGTCAATCCCATAAATTATTCCCAATGTAATAGAAGCCCTTTCCTTTGCATTTGCAATTCAGTATGCACAGACTAAGGCAGCCAGCCCTGCCTCTCCTCCAGTGCAGGTAAGGATCCAACCCTCAAGGCTGCAGAATCAACTCTTCACGGCTTCTTGTTCCCTGTGACTTAATGAATATGTATGTTTTTATTGCAGCATGGAATAGCTCAGGTCCCATGAGCACAGCAAGCTGGGAAATGTTTGATTTGTGAGCCTGAGATAGGGAGCAGCAGTAGTTGAAATTCAGGTGCCACGGGGATTTCTGTACAGGAGGAGAGCCACGGTATCTATATAATTTAGGTACCAAGGAGGTCTGCAAGATGGCTGGTTTGGAAGTTAGCACATAGAGCAGCAGTTAGACACCTCCAGCACCCCAGTGAATCCAGTTCCAGAGGCTTCAGCACAGTATGCAATCCATATTTACATATTGTCGTTATTCAAAAAGGTTTTTACCTTGCCTGGAAATTAAGCACAAAGGGCCTAATTCTGGATGCTGCATGGATATAACCCTTGGCAACTATCACTGAAGTTGATCCACTTTTGCCTCTTTGAGAATGGGATTTGTTCCATACCTAACCAGACAGTTGTCATCAGACTGATCCATACACCTGCATAAGAAATGTGTAAATGTCTCTTGACATAAAATGTCTCTTGTTTTACGATTTCCACACCATTTCTTCTTTAGACATTCACTGCATATCTAAAAGCTCCACAGTTTACACAAAAAATAAAGAGCTGCTCTTTCCTTGCTAGTCTTTTACTGATGTTACCTGTGCTCCAGATGTGAAAGTCAGCGTTCATTTCCCATCCCTGGAAGTGTTTCAGGCCATGTTGGATGAAGATCTGAGCAACCAGGTTTAGTGAAAGGTGTCCCAGCCCATGGCAGGGGATTGAAACTAGATAACTTTTAAGGTCCCTCCTGAACCAGACCATCCTATGATCCTATGATGATTCTATGATTTTCTTGACATAAGATATGGCATATAAGTGCAGCACCCTTAAGAGAATGCCACAAATACTTTATGAAGAGGTACAACATCTCTCTTTTGGGCTGATCTCTGCTTAGTACAGGCATGTTTTGAAGGCTAAATATTCCCAAGAAGAGGTTAAGATCAGAGTCTGCTTTCATTTGTTTTCCCTCAATCAGTCACAGGTCAGGTACTTAGAATAAGGGTTTGTGAGGCAGCTCTGCCTTCATCTCACAGTCTGCAAAAATGTTGTGTCCTCCCTACAGATCCTATGGTCTAACTGCTTCCCTTGCATTCACTCTGATCTTCGGACCTTGGAGCAACCAGTCTGTATCACTCTAGAGAAAACAACATTAAAATAGAGGAAGAAGAGCAGAAATTGGAGTTTAGTGTCCTAGCTGAGCCAGTGTGGGGGATATGAGGGGCTAGCACTGCCGGCAGCAGGGGGATGTGCAGGGCTAGGGGCCATACCCCAGAAAAGTGAGCTGTGAACTTTCCCTCTCTGCATGTGAAACTTCCCCTTTAGAACAAGTGTCATTCCTCTGTAAGATCCACCCCACCAGCCTTCCAGCACAGCTCCCTATCTAGCATGGATGTGACAAACTAGACCCAAATGCTTTAATTAGAGTATGCTACCATTACACAAACAACACAGCAATCTGGTAGGGGAGTGGGAGAAAGGACTTAAGAAGTGATGCTAGCTGTGGCAGTAGAAAATGCATTGCTTTTCTTCTGTGTTTCAGCCTAATTATTGTTCTGAGAGTCTGTCTTCACTGGTGTCTTAGAGCTGTAGGGCTCAGTGCTGAAAGCAGGATAAGTGCCAGTAGCCAGGGAATGGGGTACTTGGTACAAAACAACAAAAACCTCCTCATGAAGGCAGTGACCTGCAGGACTCTAATTAGCTCTGGTATCAGCAGGGCCCAGCTGTGATGCTGAACACAGATCTGAAGCATGAAGAGACTGGCCAGCCACAAGCAGGCTCCATAGCTGTGCCAGAAGAGAAGGGAACAGGAAAATTCTGCCACAGTGACATGAAAGAATGCTCAGAAGGTGTCTTGGGCTCCTGTGCCAGCTGGCTGAGTGGCTGCAGAGCCTATGTATAAAGACCACTTTCTGGGAAATGGGAAGACATCTATGTTTAATATTAGAGCGTGTGACTCATTTTCTCTATTTGCTATCCCAACTGCATAACCAGAGTCTCCAATCTTCCTTCCTATGACCTTCAATCATCTGTTGGAAAGACACGTCACTTGAATGAAATGGAGAGTATTTATTCAGAAATTTCACTAACTGAGATGAAGCAACCCCTGTGCTACATGTGCCTATCTTTCCTTGAAGACCAAAGATGAGGTGGGTCATACAAAAGTCAGATTTTTCCATCAATCTGACCTCACAGTACAGTCTCCGTATTTTGTTGAATGCAGGAAACTGATAACCTTATCCTTGTCATGTTTTCACAGATCTGTGCCTCTTTTCATCATATTCCTCCAGGCAATTCCATGTCTTTGTTCTACTTAACCTCATAGTTTTGATTTGCATAGCAGGTTGCCTGTTCCTTGCTTTTGCACATTCCTTTTGTTTAAGAAAGAATCCCATCCTAATCCCTCGAATTTGCCCATGATTCTGCCATTAATCCCTCAAAAAAAAAAAAAAAAAGGTGCAAAATCTCTCAGGTGTAACCCAGAGAAAAGAGTATTCCAAGGAACATCAGTGTTAAATACTGTTGTTTACCCATGCACTCCAAATGCATTAATAGGTTAGAAAATGGAGATGAGTCTAGGTTAGACAGCTTTGACACTTTGCAGATGACAGGCCTTTAGACTTACAAGATAAATAAGACAATTCAAGCATGGCTTTACCACTCAACATACTTCTCCTTATGTTCTTACAAAAGCTTATGCAATTGTGTATTGATGTAAAAGGCACTTTCCTGCCTGTGATTATTTATGCAATCAGTAAGAAAAAATTCATGATGAACTAAACTCTGCGGGTCAGCCTCTGATCATTCTAATTTGAATGTTGGATGAAGAAAAAATGTCACAGGAAGCCAATATCCTGGAAAAGAGAAGATCAGTAGGGTCACTGACAGGAGACTGGCAGGGAGTTGTCACAGCAGACTTCGCTGGTTATTTGTTGTCTTTCTGTGAATCATCTGGTCTTTCACTCCTTGATCACAGGCTTAGGCTCCCCTGCATGCAAGACAGATGCCTCATTTGTGGGTACCAACAGGAGTCATGTCTAAGATGAATGTTCAACTGCCCAGATCTGTTGAAACTGAAAAACTTCTGGGCACAGCTGAAAATACAACATGAATTGCCTCAGGAACACTGGTGCTTGAGGCTGTGGTGCCTGCAGATATTTAGATACCCCTTGATTTCATGAAGAAATGGGGAGAAATGAGAGGCTGGATGTCTGGCTGATAGCTAGCAGTGAATAGAGTGCTGGGGTCTCATGAAATCCCATCTATGCTTTTTGTGTCTGGTTTGGGCTCCAGCTGAAGAAGGATAGGAAGAAGGTGTAATGGAGAACTGCCAAAATGGCATGAGGTTGGGAGCTCATGGCTCCCAAGAAGAGACCAGGGCAGTTGGGTCTGTCCAGCATTTCTAGAGACAAGGCTAAGGGACAAACTTGTAACTAAAAGGACTTGATTGGCAGCTGCAAAGACAAAAGACCCAGACTTTTGTTGGTAGTGCCAGGCATTACAAGAAGGGCTAAGACCACAAAATGAGGTTTGGGTTTTCAGTCTGAACATTAAGAAAAGATTTCAGCAGGGGGCACAGCAGTGGAAGAGCTCACAGAAATGTTGTTCAATCTCCATGTTTTGAAGTTTGCACATCTCAGCTACAAAAAGCCACAGACCTGGTCCCTCGTGGGTGATAGTCCAGATGAGTAGGATGATGGAGACTAGAGATCTCCACATGTCCACTACAACCAGCATTTCTGTGATTCTGTGATTTAGAGGATTTTTAGTATATTTCATGTTCCAGACTTCTCAAATGACAGTAAGTCAGAGCAGGAGAGTAGAACATAAAGAACTGAGAGAAAAAGTTTTGCTCTAAAAACCAATGCACCAGAAAACTGAAAATTTTATCCATATGCTATTGTAGGCTGAAGAACTGTGTGTTTGCCATTACATTGAATGTGAGTGTCTCATTGTGGTGTGAAGAGCTAGGGATAACTTCAGAAGGAGCCTGCTGGAAGGGAACTCTACTTGCTGGATTGGTGAAAAGCTGCCTCTCAGCTGACAGCAAAACAAAGTCTTTTTATGCTCTAAAATGATTCTCACAGAGACCAAGGAGTGAGTGTGTATGTGGGGCCCCATCCATCTCTTGACAGTGGTTGTACTGTGGATTAAAATATTGAGGAGAGAGAAGGAAATACCTTGGGAAGAGAAGTCAGCATTAATTTTACTGTTACTGTGTTTTGGAGTGAGCAATACCGAAGTCTTAGGCTTGCAGACATCCATGTGGTGATATGGATGTATCCTGCAACAAGGAAGTCTGTTGTCCACACACACACACACACACACACACACACACACACACACACACACACACACACACACACACACATCTTTCAAATACCCTCTAGCACCACTCACCACATACTTACTGTGTGATTAACACATTCCTGTTGAGTGGGCAAAAGTAGCATTTCCACTTTTTGCTGTACTTTTGACCATCTGGGCTGGCAGCTGCACAGAGAGCACAGAGTGCACTGACATGTCACCTAATCCCAGGTGTCAAACTAAAGAAGTAGATTGCAGTTATGGCAGGCACACAGCGGTGTGCATGGGTATGAAACCTAAGAAAGAAATAAACTTGTAGATCTCTCCGTGGATCTATTTAAATACAATATTTTATTCCATTCTGTGTAGCTTTTTATACAGTTCTCATCACCATAGCAACAGAGGTCCAGCTCTTCAAATGGTGTTTAGGTATCCTTCAGCACCCAAATCTATCAGCTGGATGCTATTGAAGTCACAAAAAGATTATTAAGCTTCCACACACTGCTGTGTTTATCCAAAGTTCCTGGATACAGATGCTGTCCATAGCTGAGAATATGCTAAGTGTTCCAGCTCAAGCTGAAACAGGACTTAAAGATCCTCAAATGCAGAATTTCCCCACTTCACCGTCCAGTACCTTTGAAACCCTGGGAAGGTGGTTAAAGGAGCTGTGGTTCACCCAGTGGACAGCCTACGGACAAATAATGCCCAAATTCATTT
This sequence comes from Vireo altiloquus, assembly GCA_013396875.1. Lineage (NCBI taxonomy): Eukaryota > Metazoa > Chordata > Aves > Passeriformes > Vireonidae > Vireo > Vireo altiloquus. Next base: position 335,186 of record VZRF01013839.1, on the reverse strand, counting down.
TTACCTCTGCCAGTCCTGCCCCACTGGCAGCCCCCTCCACCTTGTTGGTTAAAGAACTGGTGTGTGACTGGCAGGTTCAAATTTTACTCTGAATCATTTGATGCAGAGAAATATGACTCCTCTCCCACATCCTACTATAACCCTACTGCCAGCTCTTCTTGTTTGAGTGAACATGCTCAAGCAAAAAAATTTCCTGTGCAGAACACCTTCCCCTCAGGGGAATGGTTCAAATTTTGCCTCATATGAAGCAAAACCAGGGAACTGAGCTGGAGTTTCCTGCAGCGCAAGATTAACAATCATCTGTCATGGTTTGGTTCCATTATCTTTTTGTAAAGAGAGATATGTACGCAGGGGGATTTTTAAAATATACATATTTCCGTGCATATAAATTGTGTCCCTCTTTGCATTCTTCTACTTGGATGAATAGTGTGTGTATACTTAGCAGCATTGTACAGATTTTGCATGCATAAATATTGTTGTGTATATTATTTATTCCCCCTCTCTAAATAGCTCAATATATGTTGAATGCAGTGATGTTTATGTTCAGACAGTGTGCAAGGCTGTGCGTGGATGTGCCCCATGTGATGGGGGAAGGGGATCTCCCTGACACAATACTTATTAGTATCATCAATCACTGGGGATGTCATTTCCAAATTCCCTTTCCCTTACCTAATTTGCTAAACCTAATTCTTTATCACACTACAAAACCCAGCATGAGAGATGGAAGTGATAATAAGAGATGGCTTGCTCCACTGTACAGAGGCAATGTCAGCCTGGCATCTTCTAGGGGGATTTCCCATTTTGTCTCTCTTTCCATGTAGGGTGCTCTGTATCTGCTCAACCCACAGCAATTAGCAGCCCATTGCACCCCTATTTCACTGTGGCTTTATTTACTTCTGGGTCCTCAGTGAGCTTTTTACTTGCTGGAGTTCCTAAGTCAAGCATTTTGCTTCATTTGTCTGCTGGTGCTTTCTTGGCTTATTTGCTAATGCATCCAGTTCAGGACACCTCCAAAATGCATTTCATTAATCTCAACAACCTAAGGCTATACATTTTTTTTCCAGGTCTGGTACTAAATTAGCAAAAGACCTTTATCAAAAACTTGCCTTATTGAATTTGCCAGTCCTGTCCTACTTGTGCAAATAATTGCATGTCTGTAAAACTCGGAGGGAGGAAAACAGCAAGATATGTGTGGAATCTAAACTACTGACTCAAAACTCCCATTCCTGACATGGACAGTGCCAAGATCTCATCCTATATGTGCTGTCACTTCCATTCCATATGCAAGTCCTCTTCCTGTCAATGAATTTAACTCACCAGAAATCATTGATTTCCCTGGGTTTGTTCACAGGATTGTCCTACACATGGACTCCTAATGGAATTAATGGATCTGCATCCTGCCCACATAGATTATAGCACTGGATTTGGGCTCAATTATTCATGGACGTGACTTTGTTTCACCAGCAGACCTTAAAAATACACAGCATCTTCTCTCAGTTGTTATAAAGAGGGTGCCAGAGAGAGGGAACAGAAACATATGAAAACAGTAATAATAAGGCAGGTCAGAAGCCTTAGGAGGAGACGACCTTTAAAATTTCATGCACATTAAGGGAAAAAAAGCCAAATGAGATCTGTTTTTCATAAAACAGTGAAGGTGCATCCAGTGTGTAAAGCTTTTAACACAAGCATAAAGAATCAGTGAAGCCTGACTCTTGCATTTGATGAGAAATGAGTAAGACTCAGAATACAAAGTTGTCACCAATTAGCAGCATCTCAGCTGAAAGTGTGAATATTTTTAGAAAACTGAAAGTATTCGAGACTTATTTTTAAACAAAGAAGAGGTTTTAATCAGATGAAGAGATGGATATTATGAGGGATGCTTTACAAAAATCCTTTGGGAATTTGGTTGCTTAGTGCTAGGAGGAATGGTCCTTAGCTCATTTTTTTTCTCTTTTTTTTTCACTTTGAACATCTGTAATTCCCCCAGTGACAACACAGTCCCTCGAGCTAAACCATTGTGACTCCCTGTTCAGATGCTGTCATGATGACATCAGTCTTCGTGGGAGCACAGGAAATAACACTGAGGATCAAGGCACACCATGCTGATGGTTCACTAAAACCAGAGTGCTTATACAAGTCCAGTAAAAGTCACCCCACTGGGAAGGACCTACTCGAAAGGTGAAAAATCAACAACTCAGGCTGAGAGCCATCAGGATTCACTAGCAAATTGGGACAGAATGTTTCTGATGCAGAAGTTGAGATAAAAGGACATGTGCAATGAAGGGTTTACATTGATATCTGGATTTGTGGGGCTTCACCTCACTCACCCTGTGTTCCTCCTCAGGCAGTCAGGTACCAAAAGCTTTGTTGCTTGAATGCCCTAGACGCAGCAGCAAGAATTCCAACCATGAACTCTGCTATTTGCCCAGAGGTCTTGAGACCCCTGAAACTGCTTTTCCTTTACAGAGGAGGTACCTGTTTGCTCAGCTTCCTCACTGAAAGCCATGTTCAAACAGAAACAGCTGAAAAAAAAGGCTTAAGCAATGGTATTTGAGATTGCAAAAGCTCTTCTGAGCAGGGATTGACTTCTACAGTTACCCAGTGCTCTGTACTCAGTTCTTGGCTAGCTTTTAGGCAGCTCTGTAAAATTTATTCTCCAAGGAAAATATAAAAAATTTAAAGGCTAGAAAATTTTGGTATTTCTATGTGAGAAGTATCTAACAAGAAGAACCTCTGCTTGCTACAGCCTAGATACTTATGGTAGATGTGCTCTGATCTGGTGATTTCAAAATGGATTATGCCCCTGACAAATGTCCAAGGAAAGGCACAATAAAGTACCTTGTGTCCCACTGCATGCCCATAAATGAACCTACCAGATTAAGTCTTCTTTTCTGGAGCTTTAAGAACCTAATGGAAATGCCTTTTAGCATAGGGAGGATACAAGGAATGCAGCAGAACTTTGGCACTGAAACTGCAAGTTGCTCGACAATGGCTGTTTGCCTTCCCAGAGCCAGAACTACAGCTCCTCCCTACAGTAAAATCTCCAATATTCAGATTGCCTGAGGAATATGGGTATTGTTTTAGCTTTTTGTAGAAGATCTAAAGAGAAAAAAAATCTAAATAAATTGTAAGGGTAAAATTATATGTGATTAGACACAGATAGTAAACCTCAATCTCTGCATATTCTGTGAAGGCTGGGAGAAGTCATTTTTGTGTAAAATCTGCTATGAGAAAACATTTAAAAACATTTCACTAAGTAATGTGGCCATCTCTGCTCGAGGCAAAGGAGCAAAACCTATACAGATGATGAATTTGAGAGCTAATTATATTATCTAGACCATAACAACCAACTGCAAAGATGGACAAAGCTCTTACCTCCAGTGGCTGGGTTTCCACTCCTCCAGAGCAGGTGGAATTTAGCCAGGTCTCTATTTTTTTTCAGTCTTTAGATTATTAAAGAAGATGCCAAATTATTGCAAAGATACAACTTTCTTGCATACTTTGAAATTAAAAAATATTATACTCCATGGTAGAGAATTTTTTGATAGTTAAGTATCTTATTATTCACATTTGATCTTCACCAATCACTTTAAAAGTCAGGTAAGGCCATTTAATACTGTGCCTTGTAAATTTTTCTCAACAAGTGTGCAAGATTTGTTGTATTTAGATCAATACCACAGCCATTTGGTTGGACTGTACTAAGAAAAATGTTACTTTTGTAAATCCACCAAGTCATGTACTGAGGTGCCATTCAAGCTAGGAAGGTTTTGAAGGCAGTTGTCCAAATCTTCCTGCTGCTGAAAGGGCTGTGTAATAATTTTGGCCCAGGAGCCATCTGTAGGCTTAGTTAAAATATCAGCAACTTTCACCTTGGTGTAAGGTTTAGTGAAACTCATTGTTTTTAATTTGCAGCTTTGAGAAGTGTAACCATCTATGCTTTATAGATTTTTCTTTTCCCACGAGGAAACTCATCAACTTTGATGTCTGTAACTATTGATTCTCTGCATTAAGGGATTGGTAAAACAGATTAACCACAATAGCATGTTAATTAAGACCATGTTTCAGCTTTCCAAAATTACTCTCTTTTTGCACAAAGCTGATGAATTGACTGGAATTAGAGACCATCCAGCCCGAGGAGCCAGAAGGTGCAGATCACAGGGGAAATCATGCACATACCCAAGAGAAGGTTTGGAGACAGTGCAATCCTGTTTTCACGATGTCCTGTGTGGGTCTGTTGTATCCAAATCTTTAGTGGTGCTAACAGGATACTCTGCATATGCAGAGCCTGTCAGATCTTCAGCCAGGTTGAGACAGGATTTGCCACGCATGAAAATTCCAGGATGTGGAGTCAAGACTAGAAAAAGGACCTTGTCCCACAGAAGGATGTTCTGCCAGTCTATCAGCCCAGGAACCTCCTCAGGTTTTCTATATTTCTATATTTCTATATTACCTTCAACTAAAGCAATAATTTACCTAATATAATAATTTTCCATTGTTAACTTTCATGTCTTTTGTGCAGTTAGGCTTTAACCTTTGGAGCAGAGCTTGTGGTGGGTTTGTGCCTGGTACAGAGGGTGCAAACCTATGCTGGGATATCATGGCTGCCCTCGGGTAAATAACAGTTTTCAACTGAAAGGAAAATCCAAATGCCTTTTGTGTTGTGTCCTCCCACCTGGGCTACTCCTGTAGCCCCGCTCTGGAGATTGGACCCTCTGCCTGCCTTTCATCCCAGCTTTGCTCTGCCTTTCCCAGGCCCCATTTCTGATTGCATTCTCACCAACTGTTTTTTTCCAGAGGCTGCAAACTGCAGAGCCAGCTCAGTTCACAATAATGTCAGAGAAGTATCTCTTGGCAATTTACAAAAGAAAAAAACCAGAAAGTTGAGTATCATTTAATGTAAAATGTGCTAGAGTGCCTATGCTGAGCTTCTCTGAAAGGCCTGAGGCTCCAGCTACCTGAAAAAGCTGGTAAAAGCTGTTGTCATCCAGTGATTCGGCTTCCCTCTCTACCATGGCTCTGACCCTGCTCTGTGTGGGCAACACACAACACACAGGAATGGTTTTTTTTTTTGCCTCAGTCTTCACTGGCAACCTCTCTTCCCAAACATCCCAAGTGGACCTATAAGACAGGGACTGGGGGAGCAAATTCCTTCCCACTGTACTAGGAGGTCAGGCTTGTGACCACCTGTGGAACCTGAATGTACATAAGTCTATGGGACCTGATGAGATGCATCCCAGAGTCCTGAGGGATTTGGGTGATGTAGCAGCCAAGCCACTCTCTGTGATATTTGAAAAGTCATGGCAGTCAGGTGAAGTCCCAGGTGACTTGAAAAAGGGAACATCTTAAAAAGGGTAAAAAAGGGTAGAAAGGAGGACCCTGGGAACTCCCAACCTGTCAGCCTCACCTCTGTGCCTGGGAAGATCATGGAACAGAACCTCCTGCTTGGGCACATGGGGGACAGGGAGGTGATGTGAGATAACCAGCATGGCTTTGCCAAGGGCAAGTCCTGCCTGACCAATCTAGTGGCCTTCTGTGATGGGGTGACTCTCTCAGTGGACAAGGGAAGGGCTAGAGATGTCATTTATCTGGACTTCCACAAAGCCTTTGACACAACCCCTCAGCACCCCCTTCCCTTTAGCCTGGAGATAGAAGGATCTGATGTGTGGACTGTGCAGTGAATAGGGAGTTGTTGGGTGGTTGAATCCACAGGGTGGTTGGTGGTCAGTGTTTGAGCTCCTGATGCACATCAGTGCCAAGTGGTGCCCTCAGGGGTCTGTAGTGGGGCCAGTGTTACTCAGTGTCTCCACCAATGACACAGACAGTAAGACTGAGAGCACCCTCAGCATGTTCACAGGTGACACCAAGCTGAGTGGGGTGCTTGACGTGCCTGAGGGACAGGGTCCATCCAGAGGGACCTGGACAAAAAGGGGCCCATGGGAACTTTGCAATGTCGAACAAGGGCAAGTGTAAACTGCTGCACCTGGGTCAGGGCAACCCCCAGCATCAATCTGGCCTGGGAGATGAAGGGATTGAGATTGGCTCTGCCCAGAAGGACTTGGGGATGATGGTGGATAAAAAGCTGGATGTGAGACAGCAATGTGTGCTTGCAGCCAAGCTGGGCAACTGTGNTCCATCCAGAGGGACCTGGACAAAAAGGGGCCCATGGGAACTTTGCAATGTCGAACAAGGGCAAGTGTAAACTGCTGCACCTGGGTCAGGGCAACCCCCAGCATCAATCTGGCCTGGGAGATGAAGGGATTGAGATTGGCTCTGCCCAGAAGGACTTGGGGATGATGGTGGATAAAAAGCTGGATGTGAGACAGCAATGTGTGCTTGCAGCCAAGCTGGGCAACTGTGTCTTGAGCTGCATCAAAAGCAGTGTGGCTAGCAGGTGAAAGAATATGATTCTACCCCTCTACTCTGCTCTTGTGAGGCCCCACATAGAGTGCTGTGTCCAGTTTGGGAGTCCCTGGCCTTGGAAAGACATGGACCTGTTGGAGTGAGTCCAGAGGAGGCCACAAAAAAGATCAGAGGGTTGGAACAGCTCTCCTACAAAGACAGGCTGAGAGAGCTGGGATTGTTCAGCCTGGAGAAGAGAAAGCTTCAGGGAGATCTTAGAGCTCTTTTCAGTACCTAAAGAGGCTTATAAGAAAGATGAGGACAGACGTTTATCAGGGCCTGAAGTTATAGGACAAGAGGTAATGATTTTAAAAATGAGAGTAGATTTAGACTAGATAAAAGGAAGAATTTTTTAATGGTAAGTGTGGAGGAACACTGGCATAGGTTGCCCAGAGATGTGGTAGATGTCCCACGCCTGGAAACATTAAAGGTCAGGTCGTACAGGCTTTCTGAGCAGTCTGGTCTCGCTGAAGTTATCCCTGCTTATTGCAGTGGGGATGGGCTTTTAAAGGCTCTTTTCAACCCAGCCTGTTCCATGAGTCAATGATTCTGATGCAGGTTGGTACTAAGTGCTGCTATTCATTCAAGTTTCACTTTCACTGAAGTATTAGTTCTGCAAATGCCCAGTGCTCTTCTGATGTATTTAGACAGAAGAAATGATGAGAGTTTGCTCTCTGCACGATGATGTGGATTGCTTTTTTACCTATTCTGTCTGGGAGTGAGAAAAATTGAATCAATGTCCGAGGGGTGTCTCTGGTGGTAGATCAGGCTGGTCTGATCCACTACCAGAAAGAGACAGTGCCATGTAGGCTGAGAGTCACCTCCAGCAGTAAAACTCCTCCATTTCTTCACCACCCTCACTACCTAGGGCAAGGGTACCCAGCAGACTCTTGTCCCTCTTAACTCATGCAAGCTGGAATGCTTTTTTGTTCAAAAAGAAATATTGTTAGCACATCTCTTCAAGTTAAGGTACCTTGTTGCACCAGGTTAATTTCATTTTCATTTGGTATGTAAAAAATTCAAGAACACGAGCTATACTGCTTTGGAATATTGTTTAAAAATACATCTTTCCTGGGTAGATGGGAGTATGCTAAATATATGTATCTTTTAGAAGAAGCCCCAGTTTTATTATTCCTATGATTTCCCATTTTCACCATTTCCTGGAAGGAACAGGGTTATTTTGTTCAGAGATTATTTTAGCTGGTTCTATTCATTTTAAAGAATTGAATTCTTGCCCCCTCCCCAGAAAGCTTTCTTTTAATAACAGTTGTTATTTCTTTCCAACTGCTGGGAAGAGGAGCCCAATAAACCCCTCATTGGGTTCCTTCCAGAAATAAAAAAAAACCATCTCAGCTGTCATTCAGGCCTGCTTTTTCATTAATTCTATTTCAATGTATTTTATATGACTGTGTGCCTGCCTTTGCAACAGCAAGGAATCTCAGTGGGACAGAGCAGCTTAATCGATCAGCAATCCTGGTCACCCAGAAAGAGTGTTAATTGGCCTCGGTACTTGAAGCATGTGACACTGCCTGACCTAATCATCAGAACTGGAGAAGTCAATAAATTAGAGGAGAAATGCAGATGGATAAAATAAAGGCTCAGCTCTATACAACACGCTGTGATCATCTTTCCTGAAACCAATAGTGCTATATGGAAAAGCCAAGTCAAGCATTTTCTGGATAAGGCCCAGGGGAGCTAAGAGCAAGAATAATTTCATCTTTTCAGAGTTTCACCTTTTAGTCTTCCATCACGTACACTTGATATGTCTCAGCAATTTGTCTGAAAGCTCCTAACTGAACCTGTGAAAATTATTCATTCTCCCACTCTAATAACCAGCAGTGTAGCTTGCCTCGCTCCTGCACTCCCTGGGGATGGACTGAGGCTGGCCAAGCCAGCGTGACCTGGTCAGGGGTTTGGCAGGGATGTGCCCAGGCTCGCCTCCCTCTGAGAGAGGATTGGCGTTCCCACAAAATTTGATGTCTGGGTTAAATACTGCAGGTGAGATCTCAGCTCCCTCTGCCACCATGGGAGCAGGTTTGCTTCGTCACGGGGTCCAGTGTTTAACTACTGATGAGCAAATAACTTCAGGCTCCTAATTTAGACCTGTAATTTAGATGCATGAAGGTGGTGTGAACACCTCCCACAGAGCACAGCCTTAAAAAAGTGCTCCCTTCCCTGTGCTGTAGGTGAAGGACTTCGGTCCCTGGAGCTGCCAGGGGTGATTTTCCAAGCGCTGGCTGCAAAGGAAGTTGTGTGTGCCAGCCCAGGCTGTCCCAGTGAGCGCAGTAAGGACTGCCCTAGTGACTGGAGCGTGTGGGATGTAGGCCCAGGCAGAAGCTGGTGGGACAGAAGATTCCAGTGTCCCAAACCTCTTACCTGGAATGGCTGTGTAGGAATAGAACTCTTAAAACTCCTTCTGTCGGACTAGGCAGTGTCAGGATTGGATGTGGAATCATAAAGCTCTTCTTGCCTGCTCCAAAGGCAGTGAGTACTGTAGTGAGACCCAAACCTCCCCTTAAGTGTTCAGAAAAAGAAGGAAATAAATATAAATGCCCAGTAAATGCATCTGTTAGGCAATGAATTAAAGGGAGGGTGGCTTAAGGTGCACCTCCTTGTTGGTTTTGTCTGGGATAGAGTTAATTTTCTTCACAGTCTCTCATGTGGGGTCATGTTTTGGATTTGTGCTGAAAACAGCTTTGATAATGTAGAGATGTTTTTGTCATTGCTGGGCCAAGCACAGAGCCTTTTCTGCTTCTCATACCACCCTGCCAGCAAAGGGGGCTGGAGGTGCACAAGATATTGGAAGGAAACATCAAGGACAGCTGACCCCAGCTGGGCCAAGGAGTGTCCCACACCACATGGCATCATGCTCAGTACAAAAAGTGGGGGGAAGAAGGAGGGAGTGGAGAACATTTGGAGTGATGGTGTTTGTCTGCTATGTGTGATGGAGCCCTGCTTTCCTGGGAATGGCTGAACACCTGCTTGCCCATAGGAAGTGGTAAATGAATTCCTTGATTTGCTTTGCACATGGTGTGGCTTTTGCTTTACCTATGAAAATGTCTTTCTCTCAACCCATGGCTTTTCCATCTTTTACCCTTCTATCAGATTTGCAGCTTCCTACCAGTTAGAACCACATTCTGTTGGTGGAGTCACTGGAGGGGACTGGTGGGAGAGACACTGCTGCCAAGCAGGGGCAGGGCCAGGGCTGCCAGCAGGTACAGAATGACTCCAAGGAGAGCCAATGCAGTAGTGAAGGGCTTGGACATCTCCTACATCAAAAATTATAGATGTCCAACCATGAGTAAGTGAACATGTGCCTGGTAGGAGTTCTGCAATGCTATTTTATCCAGCACAAATGGAGGGACATTTATCCATCTGTTGGTTGTCCACATAGCTGTGCTGTTATTTATTCTCTTTTCTTTTACTTTTTTTTTTGCTGTTGTTTATTTATATCTAGATCTGTGAGAAAAATATATGTCTCTAAAACAGCTCCAGAGATAGTTGCACAGATAAACATCTGTTGCAAGGTATGGTCCACAGAGGGAAAACACTGTGTTAGCAGAGAAACCAACATAAATTTGCAGTCAAAAGTCACAGGCACAGTCCTATTAGTTGCAACTGGTCAACAGAATGCATTTTCAAAAATAAGCAAAGCTTACAGGGAAAAATACCAGAAAGAAAGTTAACAAGGCACAACAAACTCATTTGGTTGCCCTTCAAGTGCCAGAATATTTTCAGAGACAGCAGAATTTCTGATGTTAAGTCAAATACGAAAGGAAAGCAGACTGGATTATGGTAGCCTGGCAGACAGGAAGGAATTTAAGGAATAGGAGCAGTAAAGTCTCCAGACCAGCTGGGGAAAAGTGCAAACCTGTCTTGTCCCCTCCTGTCCATAGCTCACTTCTTCCCAGAGCCATCAAAAATTACCTGTACCATATCCTTTACCTGCTGGCCTTTCAGTGGGGAATACAGGGTTTTCAAATAACAATAATAGAGATTTCCATTTGTATTTTAATAAGGAAACATTTATTTTTATCAGATTACCAGGCCTGTCATGATTCACCTCTGAGCCCTTTGTTTGGCTAATGAAATTATGCCCCTGTCTCTAGGGGAAGAAGATCTTGTCATTCACAGAATGATGCCATTATCAGCATAACTCCTGCTGAGGCAAGGCAAGGAAAGAAATCCCTGCTCAGCTTCCTTGGTGCTGGTCTCTTTTTCCTCCTGTGTTTGGTTCTGTCAGAGGGCAGGCCATTGTTTGGCTCCAACACTGTCTGCTCAAGGGCTGCTGTCAGCTCTCGGAGCTTTTGAGGTCAGGAGAGACCTTGGTGTGCAATGGAAAACCCCACACACACCTTTGTCCCTTCTCAGAGCAGGAGCTGCTTACCCTGTTACAGCACAAAAGCTCCTTCCTTGGCTCAACTTGGACACAAAGTGAGTGGAATAGGCTCCCCTACCCTTCACCAAAAGGCTGAATAAGGGTGATATTTTGGCAAAAACGTGGTGAAAAAAAAGGCTGGACTGTGGGCCAGGAGGTGGCTCTGCATCTCTGGCATGGAGAGGGTACTAACCCATATGTCCACAAAATCCTCCCGATGGCTTTGAACTTTGCTACAGACTGTTTGCCTTCCATCCCCACCTATTCCTGAGCCACTTCACACCAGGCCAGGGCAGCTTCTCAGCTCTGGTTCAGGATCCCAGAGCTGCTGCCTACCACCTTCACCCTCATAATGGGTAACTGGTGAATTTAAGTGTGAAAATGGCTGAGGAGCAAACCTCTGTCACAGCACATGGGGCAGCCCTAAGAGCTGGAACACCATCTGGTATTGGTTTTAGAGTCTCTAGCTAAAAAAAGAAAAACAAATGTCTTTTTTTTTACCCTGTGTAACTTCAAAGAGCCAGTTATTTATAATCCTCACACAAATCTGGCCTATGCAGGGGCAATCCCCACTCTCAGCTGTGTGCTGCTGTCCTCCTGGCAGTGGAGGATTTGTGGAATCTGGGTCTAGCAGCTGCCTGTTGGCACTGCAGCATTCCCATAGGAGATGCAGTGCCCCTGATCAGAGCACTGAACACACTGGGGAATAGCAACTTTCAGGGGAGACCTAAAGCCTCTGGCCAGGGGGGAGTCCTTCCACATCTCATGATGCTTTCCTTCTGCAAGGGAGGCTATTTCAGTAATGTCCTGTCTGCCTAATGCCCAGCCTGTATTTTCCACTGGGAATAGTATTTTTCTGCTCTTAGCCCACAGATAATTCTGGGCTAAATAACTTACCACTGTTTCTCTCTCTCTGCTGATTTGGAAGGAAACTGAAAGGATTATCTGGGACTACCACTTAATGTTTAGCTGTTTGGATTAGAGGAAGCAAATCCCACCTTCTGTACCTACATTACTTACTGAAGGGTAGGGGAGCAGATGGGATGGGGAGAAGAAAGTGTGTAAATGAATACTTATTAGAGAGTTTAGGAAAATATCTGTGTGTGGTTACACTTCTGTGCTCTCACCTCTCGTCTCCTGCAAGGTGTAACATGCCACTGGCCTTCCCTGACCCTGGATTTGGGCAGGAGAAGTTCATCAGGTTTATCCTGATGCTTCCTTTCCTTCTTGTCCAACCCTCTATATCTCACTGTGAATTAAAGGGAAACTCAGACAAGTAATTAAATTACTTTGTCCTGACTTACAATACTTAATAATATTAAATGAGCTTTCACAGAAGCTAGAAGTAAAAGCTATAATGGCACTTTCAGCCAGCATTAAATTGTTAATTAATTGACATACATTATAAATAGTGTAACTCATGCAGCATCAGCCATCTATTCTGAAGAAACATTTAAAATGTGATGGTCTCAGTGACTCACACTGGTCAGATGCAGCTAGGCTAGTATGTATAGCTACAGGAGTCTGCTTTAGGAGAGGGGACCAGCATTGGTTATATATGGCAGGGCTGCTTGTGTCTGCCATTTACATCAGTCCTGCTTTTACAGGACTGGAAATCACCAAGGAAAATTGAAAAAGCTTTTTCAAGCCAGCATTCTGCTAAAAAAAGAACTTTTGTGGACACTTATGTGGTTCTGTGTACATTAGATATTTTCTTGGCAACTTACAGACAAGCAAGTTAGGTGCAGAAGAAGAAGATCTGTGAAGATCTCCCAGGGTAAATACCTACAACAGTGATAAAAAAAGTATTATTCTTTTACTGAGAAGAATAAGATTATTAGAGACTGGAACTTGCTCAGCAATGAGATAACAGCTCTGGCAGATCACTACAAAGGTGACCATCATTCCTTTCCTTGGTGAATGGGGTGATAGAGGAACCTCTGCTGTAACCTCTCAGCAGCAGGGCAAGCAGCCACATCTTTCCTGAAAGATTTCTATTCTTGTGCCTCACACAGAGGGGGACCAGCCTACAAAGCACACTCACCTCCATTTGGCCTCTCGGCCATAGAGGATAAAGGAAGTGGAAGTTGAGCAAGGTGGGAACTTGGCACAATTGAGAATCCAAGCAAGAGTCTGGTTCAGGAAACAGAGCCATAAGAAAATCTTCCAGAACAAAATATGTGGATGTGTATGAGCCAGTAGTGCATCAAGAAATGTTTTATTTCTCAATTCATCTCATAGCTCATCATGTTGTTATAGTGTCTTTATTCTCTGAACTGCAGAGAAAAGATGACGGTGGTAATTTAACGTAAGAAACATAATCTAAGCGTTTCTTCAAAAAGCTCAGCATTTACTGCTATTACTGTAAGCAAGGCCATATCCTGCCTAAGTGCTTAGGAACACAGTTTGGCTTGGTTGCCTGTCTTGAGAGTCTTTGCAATAGAAATATATAGCATGGGCAGAAGGGTAATTCATTTCAGATTATTCCTAACAGATCCCAGCTTGTTACTCCATCTTCTGTATTAGCGTATTTAAATAAAATATAATAAAATTGCAGTGTCTTCTTAGAAGGAAGAGTAAAACAGATAAGAAAGTCAATGCTAAAAACCCTCTGTTCTGCAAGAACACCTCACTGAGTCAGGTCACTCAACCAGCTCCTTCAACCATGCATGGCTAGATACACGAGATGTTAAATCAATCTCCCTGTTAAACAAGCAATGTGTATTCCTGCTTATGGAAGGAAATTTCTTAAGAATCAAAAGGTTTTTCTGGAAAAAGTAGAAGTTTGTTTTTCCCCTTCAGCCACTTACCAGAGCTCTGGCTTCCTTTCAGCCTTGGCAGTGCTTTTATCAGGATCACAAAGTGGGTCCACTTTGGCCTCTGCCCAACAGCTCAGGTGTAGTATCAGGAACTCTTCAAGAACTGTTCTTGCTGATGCTCTCTAGTGTAATATCTGCCTTAAGAAACAAACATTTCAAACTTGGCGACTCAATGAAACCTGCTGGAAAACAGAGCAGACTTCCTGTGTGAAGGAAATGGATGCCACATTTAGAAACAAGGGCTATACATGGAACACCGCTGTACACTAGGTTTTACTTAATGTGAACTCATACTTTTGGCCAGTTTTCCCTTTTTTGCCCTCTTGTGCTGGAAAGCAACAGTGCCTCATCCCACACAAGGCTGTCACTGGCTGTGAGGTACACAAAGCCATTTAGTGCTACCCAGCACATGGGCTGCTCTCCAGCTGTGCCCTGCTGTAGTCATTGCAACACCTCATGCCTGGCTTGGCACACACTCAAGCAACGCTGCTGAAGTCACAACCCTGCCTTGAATCCAGCTCTGATGGCAAAACAAGGGTTTCCAGAAGCTGCTGCCTCTTTTGGAGTGGTCAATTTTGGCAGAAGCTACAGAATCTGACTAGTAGACACATGATGTGGGATTCAGATCCCTGAATTTAGGCATCCGACATCATTTGAGGCACTTCAGGAGATCTAAGCCACCAGCACAAGGCTGGCAAACAACCACAAGACCTCAGACTCAGCCATTTGGCAGGAGTGCTGCAGGCTGGGCAGGGGACCCACAGCTTCTGCAGTGACATCAACCCCTCCCCAGCAAGCACTGAATCCTGCCCAGAGGGTGGGATTCAGCTCATGGATTAAGAACTTAAATACAAATTCTTCCATGACTGAGTGTGCCTTCTACATGCCTCAGTGTGCTCTACAGTAAATGACAACCTTGGCAGTGGAACCTAGAGAGGGATTTGTCTGCACGAGGCATCTCCTTTTGGGGAGCTGGTTGGCAATCAATCAGCTTCAAGGGAAAGTTCAATGAGGTCTTCAAAAGATATTTTTCACAAACAGGACCCAGAGGAGTCTGCATGTCTGGAGATACTCAGAACATGCCTGGGAATGACCCTGAGCTATGTGCTCCAAGTGCTGTGTTGAGTCAGGGTTGCACTAGCTAAGCTCCACAGCTCCATTTTTAGCCTGTCCAGTAGCTCTCCACTGACTCCAAAAGGATATCAAAACTGTTTTATTGTGTTCTACTCTGTAAGCTGCATCCACACCCCTGTGTCTTGATCCTGCATAACTGATGGTGTAAAGAGGAGGGAGAAACAACATGGCTTTTGCAGGGGGAAAGTTGTGTCACAAAAGCCTGCTAAGAGACTTTGAAGCAATCAGTGAGTTCGATAAGGTGCCTGAATTTTTTGCATTTGGCTTTCCTAAAAACATTTGGCAAAAGCTGTGTCATGAAAGGTTTTTACGGAAACTGAGTAGCCATTGCATTAGGGGGAAGGTTTTTGTGGGTTAATGAGTGACTAAAAGTTAAGAAACATGTTGTGAATAAAGGAACAATTTTTGTTGCGATGGTGATTCCCCAATTTAAACAATAGGAAAAAGAAAGAGGTGATAGTGAGGTGGCAGAGTGTGAGTGACATATTATTACCTACCATCATAAAAACAAAAGTAGCTGTGAAGTGTCATGGAGAGACCTTGTGATAATGTAGGACTGTGAAGATGGCAGATGAAATCACTGGCGATAAAGTAATGCATATCACGAAATACATCTCCTTAATAATAAAGATATAAAGATGACCAGAAGAAAAGGATTTGGTATTGCTGCAAATGAGTGTCTGTGAGCACCACCTCAATGCTCAGCAGTGGAGAAGGGCAACAAAACGTTAGATATTGCAAAGAAAAGGAAAATATATAAAATATCTAAAAACATCACTGTGTGACACTGAACCACAGTCTGGGCCCTGTGTACCTATGAGTAGAAGCAGAATTAGACAAGGTGAAGGGTAGCAAAGGTGATCAAAGGCACAGGACAGCCTCTGTAAGAGGGGAAATGAGTCATCCATGTGGAACAGGAGAAACTAAGGAGGAATAGGATAAGGATGTCTATAAATTCAAGGTCTATAAAATCAGAAATCACTTCCCTTTTTCTCACAAGTGATCCAAGGTAGTTTTGAGAGAATAGGTTTTCAATATAAAAAGGAAACGCTTTTGTACTTAGTACACAGTTAAATTTTGATGCTCCCTGTTTCAGGGTGTGGGATGAATAGGATAAATCACCTCATGGTGAAGTGGAAGCCAAACCAGGTAATTCACACTCTAAAAATGCTCTATTTTCCTTCATTGGTTACAAAGGAAGCTTATTACAAGCTGTTCATTTGTAGAAGTCCATGAAAAGCTGCTCAGAGGCTGGTTAGGATGAATCCCACCTGTACTATATTCTGGAAATGACAGGAGTAACACATTCTTGTATCTTTGAGAAGTGTGACCAAAGCTCCTTGCAGGAAAAATGTGATGCAGGGCAGTACATCAGCCATATAGCCCAAACCTTACTCCAGGCTGAATCTCCTAGACTGGTCACCCACATTGAGTCTTTTGTCTGTAATGATTTACCTGCATGTGGGGGGATAACTAGTGCACTCTCAAGGGGAGAAATTAATTTTTGACCTAAGAAGAATTCCCCCAAGGACTCAGTTGTTTCAAACACAGTGCTTGAAAAGTCTTATGTGTAAGCCAAGACTAAACCCAGCCTACCTGTTACCCTTGCCTGTGGGTGCACAGTTCTTTGTTTGGCATCCGAAACAGGAATACCCGTTTTGGTATTCCAAAATAGTCCCACTAGCACTCATTTTTACAGCTGTGTGCACCTGTGCAGCGTGAGGCCAGAGCAGCACTGCCTGCACCAATGAATGATGCACAGCTCATGGCTTTGGGTTCACCTAGAAGACTCACAGCGCTCCAGCAGTTATACAGTTAAAAGCATTTCTCTTTTTGTCCTCCATCTGATGTTTCCAGAGTTTTCAAAAAGCTGTCTTGGAGATGAAAGACCTCCTAAATTGCAGCAACAGGAAAATAGCTGTAATGGTGCATATATTTTGCTTCCAAGATGAAAGTCACCTTCTTACACTGAGAAAGGCACAGATATTAAAACATGCAACTACATAAACAAGGTTAATGTAAAATGTGATTCTTCTGATGGGAAAGAAGTGTTCCAGACCAGGATGGTTTTATGTTTCTGTTTACATTTTTCTAGTGATTTCCAGGTAAGTGGCAAACACATTTTAAGTCTTCTTCAAAACACAAGTGAAATTTTAACACAGGACCATGAAAACTGCCATGCCAGGGCTGTCTAAACCCAAAGACTGCTCTGATAGCTCACAGTAGGTATTTCATGGGAAGATCCAAACCTTCATATAATGGACAGTGCTTATTGGAAAATGACTTCCTATCCCCCAAGAAAAAGACTCTTTTTTGTATGCTGTGCTTGTGTGGTAACTTTATACTTTATTCCTCTTAACCTTATTAAATATAACAGTGAGAAGTTTCCGTTACCTGTTCAAACACTTCTATGAACTTCTACTATTTTAAAACTATAAATCCTTGGCCATTTTGTGATGGCCTGATGAACCAGCCTTTCCTTCCTCAAAAACATTTTCCTGCCTTTAATTTTCCTGAAAGCAGGTACCATTTAATCCGTTTGTTAACTTGTACACTCTGTGACACAGGCTCCACGTGATTTTTTTTCCACTTCTAGGCAGTACAAGGAGGGTCCCCATAACTGAATAATTCTTTTGCCTGCTTCACTTTAGGCCTGAACATAGGAATCTGTCTGAATCAAAACCCTGTAAGGTGCAATATTACAGGCCACACACCTGAGCCTGAGCTGGCTGAAATATCTTCTTAGAGCAGATTAAATGTGCATCTCCAAGACATCAACAGGGCATTTGTGCCCCTGCCTGTGAGCCTCCTGTTCCCACCTTGGGTAGTCAGACCCCACCCCTCCAGCAAGAGACATTGGCACGGCTCCCACCCCCAAATAAAAGCAAAGCACCAGCTGTTAATGCTGTATTCACAATACCATACTCCACAGACAATGTGACTTTATTCACAAATATGATTTTTACAGAGGTAGAACAAAATACTTTGTATAATCTTTTTTTTTTAACTATATACATGTAAAGAATATAATAGAATGACAAGAAAGAAAAGGTTGTAAACAAAACAATATTATGCCATCAAATACAGTACAAACAGCATGCATGAACAGCTTCAAATGAAATCTTGCTGGTGTAACTTTATTTTTTTTCTCATGTGGTAAATGAAGAGTAGTAAAGAGTCATGCTCTAATTGGATTGAGTATGCCACAGCTCTGCAATTTTGTTTTAATTATTTTTTTTCTTTTACAATAAACCAACAGGATCACTTTCTTTTCACTGTGGTGGGGAATGCTTTTGTAATGCCCAATGTAATATTAACAGAAAAATATAATAATCAAATCTACAAAGTGTACTCTCATTTAAAAAGCAAAACCATAGAAACTGTACAGTTTTAAAAAGCGAATTATCTCAAATGCTTGTTAAGAGAATTTCCTAAAGAAAGAATAAAATATGCAGAATAAAAATGAGGAGAGCTATTGTTCTGTAACAAAGCTAATCAAATACTTGTTTTCTGTTCCAATAAACAGTTTTTTTTAATTAATGACTATTCTGGAAATTATGAAGTGGGCCAGGTTTTATTAATGTTCCACTTGACTAATAAAGCATGAACTCCTTACAGGTACTATAGCTGTCATTCCCCTGGGGATGGATGGGGATTGGTTCTGCATGCATGCTGGAGACAGGGACAAGGTTTAGTCATGGGTGTAGATTCTAAAAATATTTTGAAATGTGTTAAACATTTAGTAGCTTCTATAAAAATAATCTGGCTTGTTTTGCTACTGGATTGAGATTTGGATTTGTGACTTTCTGCTGAAATTCATTCCTGGCCAAGGATTTCCACTGGGCTAGGAGTTACCTGGGCTGCAGCAGGTCCCACGACAGTGGCCAACAGCAATGGTCATAGCTCACACCTGAAACACCTGAAGCCAACAGCAAACCCCACACTGTTGCTCAGCCCTGTGCCTCCAGCTGAACCCCAAGGATCTGGCATTTGGGGAATGATGCTGTCCTGCCCCTCCATCCCTCTAAGTCCTAGCCCATGTCATAGGAAGGGCAAAGGCTGGAGAGAGCAACTGTGCTTTTATTCCTGCGACCTATCAGCTCTGGTGACAATCACCCTTCTGTCCCTCCGATCTGGACACACAGACTGCATCAGCAGGGGATCTGGTCAGGTCCCTGCCCTGCTCAGGGACAGCAGCTGTGGGAAAACAGGGCTTTCTCCCTCTGACCAGTGAGGAAGGAAACTGTGAGCAGTGGGGTTAAATTGCCTCCCTAAAATGTCATTTGAAGATTCAACCACACAAACAGAGCACGTACACTCCACTTGTCTTTACAAAAAACGTTGAGGATGGTCAATATTAAAACCATGCTGTTTGTGGCCACATGTCAGGCACCAGCCCCAGCTTCAATTGCAATGAGTTTACTAAAGATCAGCAGAGAATTGAACAGAGAAGGATGGTGGGTCTCATTTGACTTTGAGCTCTCAGGCAGAAGCTCAACTCAACCTGACAGTGAACATGGGGTGCATCCCACGTCCCGTGCAAGTGACCAGGGGCTGGCCTGGATAACATCCTTCACCAGATCACAAGGATTAAGTTAACTGCAGTGAAAAGAAATACCTGCCCTGCATGGCAAATCCATCTCTGTGGCTTCATCCATGGCTTTGGCACCTTCCTGGGAAATGGATAGTCAGACCCCTCTAGATTTCCCTGGTGCAACTGAAACCTGCGTTTCACTAATTGACCCTGCAGAAGATTATCACCCCCAGAAGCAGGGCTTTATTGAGAGGTGTGAACAGTGTGCTATGAAATATTGATGAAATATTCTGTGTGGTTGTTTACAGTCAACAGAATAAGCCTTGCACCTCTTTGTGGAAGAACTGTACAAAACATGGCTGAAATAACAGGATTGTCGATGATGGTCAGTGGGAGATACTCTAACCCTCTGAGTAAGACTGCATCTTTCTGTTGTGTAAACTGGTCTACAAGAATGAATAAAACAATACATTCCTGCCCCATTTGCCTTGGGGAAGATTAATGCCCTCTAATCTACGCTAAATAAACATTGAAGCATGAAGTCCCACACTCAGCTGCTTGTGAATAAATAGGGATCACCCTGAAACTGCTATTATGAAATGCAAATATTTGCAAAAGAACAATTAAAAAATATTCCTGAAGTGCAACAAAAGGCTCATCAGTCATGTTTGTGGTATGCACAGGGACAGTCAGGAGGCAAACAATAATGAATCCCAGGGAAGAAATCTGTGGTAAAACCCCATTAGCCCATTGGCAGTGGGTGATGGCACAGCATCTCACATTGGAAATAATTCCACCCAGTAATCAGAGGGCTTGGCATCAGAGGATGCCCTAATTTTGATTCTTTGGACAGTTTGTGCACGACTACCTGTATTTTCAGAAAGCTGCAGTACGTGGCTCACAGTAAATCTACTTCAAACACTTGCTGATATGGCTCAAACTGATCTCATCTGCCCTGATCTGCAATTTTGTGTTAGCTAAAGTAATAAAAGAATCCTGTTAAGCCTAAATTATCAAATGAAAAAGGCAATTTTCTCATTTATACTCCATTAGTTTTTTTAGTTATTGCTAGGAAAGCTCTAAAATGCTTAGGCCATAAAATAAACATGTGGCTTAATGTACAGTATGTGTACTTAAGAGGATGATGGCATCTGCAGTAACTGCTCTGCACTGCTATAGTAATGGGATGCACAAATTAAGCAACAGCATATATCAAGTAAAGCATACAAAAATGTATGGCAAAAAGTAACAAGCCTTCTGCTTTTTTTTTTTTTTTTTAGTAACTCTTTAATTCCTAAAAAGAAGAAATCACCAATGTCCACACCTACAACACAAAATTGCAACATGGTTGATTTTGATTGATGCTCGTCACCTCTGTGCCAGCAAAACTCTGTGATACTGTTATTTTTAACATTTCACTGATTAGAAGTTTATAAAAGCTCCCCTTCCCAAATTATATTCAATGATATATCTTCCAGTGCTGAACTTAAACAATTAGCCTAATATGGTTTCAAGCACACAACACTCATAACATTTCGGGAAAGAAGCACTCCAGATTCTTAAGTCACGGAGATGTAGGATAGCATATGAAAAAGCATCCAAGTATTCACTTTTGAAAATCAAATTAAGGGCCTAGATCACTTAGGTATCTTCGGTAATTTTACTCTCAGGCCCTTCATTCAAACATACCGGAGTACTTTCTATCAATAATGTAAATTCCTTTAGAAGAGTGCCACAACAAAACCTGTGAATTCACAGAAGCAAGATTGCATATCCAAACCATTTACAGACATATTTTAGCATTACTTTGCAACAGTAGGCATTAGGATTTTGAGAACACATGAATCTCTGAAATTCAACCTATGTGCTGCTTTATCCCTTCATGCTCAGTTCAAATAGGTGTCCTTCAGAATAAGGAGTGAGCAGAGCCTCTGCAGAGAGCTGCAACAAATGCCTGGATCAAACTCGAGGAGAGTCATAAAATGCAGATTGGAGATTTCTTCTTCAGCCAGGCTTTCATGGAAATATACTTTCCTGGCTAAAAAGGATGGCACAGCAGAGCTTTACAGAGAGAAATGCAAAAATATAAAGAGGAGAATCCCATTTTCTTCCTCAGTAATCCCATAAAACCAACGATCTCTTTCTACAACAGCTCTGGACAGTTACCTGACTGCTGACAGGACCTTTCCCATCATGTGAGGGGAGTCTGTGCTCCCCTTTTCTGTGCTGCCAGTGGCAGGTACATGGTCAGAGTTGTGTTCATTACACGCTGGCTTCCCATCAATGTGACCAACATGTTTTCTCCCCAGTTGCAACAACCGTGCAAGCCTGTTTAACTTATAGTTCAGATTTTCTCCCTCTCATAGCACAAAGCTGAAAAGTAAACAACAGTTAAGAAAACATTTGCTTGCCAAAGCCTGGCATGAGAAGGTGCAAGCTCTCCTTGCCAGAGCCTGGACCTGTGTTTGCTCACACCAACAGCACTGTTTCATGCCCTAGCTTGGCACTGTATGGGAACAATCACTGTCCTCTTCAGGCCCTCACTCTTATTCGGCCTCTGGGAAGGTACAAAATATAACAGAACACTGTTTTCTGAGACTATGTTGACTGCACTAGTTACCCACAATATTGTATATTTGCTATCAAGAACATGAATGTGTGCTTTCAAAGTGTGACATTCAGGGCTTTGAGGACGTGGAAGGAATTAGACAGATTGTTCTGTCACTTAATCCGAGGCTTTGATGTACTTTTAAAAATTTGTTTAAAACCCCAAAAAACAGAATACACATTTTAACTGTTGAACTTTTACCAGCTAAAGGAGTTTGTAAGGACCCTATCACTATGTGGTTACAACAGAAGATACACAGTTAAGGTCAGGTCACGGTTTCCAAGAACATTCACAGGGACTGAGGATGAGGAAAACGAGGGATGGATTTTGCAGGAACCTCCAGGAGACTGAGCTGCTCACTGGGGAAGGGCCTTGAGTATTGCATTCACTTCCTCTGCAACCGCTGTCAAAGCAAACTCAAACTGCTCCTGCGGAGAGAACAAATGCACACCCTGAATAACAAAACAAAACACTTTCCAGAAGCAGCTGAACGTCCTCAAGATATTGTTAAAAATATGAATATGCAGGATGAACTGTACACTGTCACGGAAAGGAACAAAATGTTCTGGGATTATTGATGTCATATAACATGTTTGATAGCGTCTCGAACCTGGAGTCATTTTAATGGAGAAAAATGTTAGCAGCAGAGCCCAAGCCATTGGGACACAATGATGTATTGCCATTGCATGGTCAGAAGGTTTGGGAGTAGCTGATCACCAGCCACTTCCTTCTGACACAGAGATGGGAACTCAATAACATAACTGAAATATGAAGTGAAATGCTGTAAAGCAGAGACGTTGGCTTTTCTCAGGACTATTTCTAGTTGAAAGAATCTAGAGTAAGTATCTCCTCCCTTGATATCTATTATATAGAACAATATCTGCTTTTTGGTTTACCTGTCACTGATCTTTTTAAGCCTCTCTTTTTAATGTCCTTTCCACACCTGCAAATAACTCAATTTTGTTAAGAGCAGTCCTATATCAGAAATTCTTGGGAAGGCTTTTCTCTGCTATTAATTTACTGTAACCTCAACAGCAAAATGAGTAACAGGCTTCTGTGCTGGGTTGGCAGAGGTGTGAAGGACAAAGCCATGAACAGCTACTTCTAAGTGCAACCCTAACCCACTCCTGAACTGTGTAGTCCTACAGAAGGACAAAGGGGTTTTAAGCCCTCAAGGTTAGCAGGTGTCATATTTTCCAAGCAAGTAATTTTTTCTCAGTAATTTAGCTTACCAAAATATCTGACAGGGTGATTTGGAGTTTGAGACTTTTCAGTGGAAAGTTTTCTCAAAATATAGGTAAATCAAAGACACCAGATGGGAACTGTGGAAATATTTCTAGATTTTCTGGAAGTACTCCAGACGTTTAAGCCAGTTGGGGTCAAGAGCTGCTGAGAAATTGAGTCTGAGAATGAAGGTTTGAGGTATGCCCTGAAAAGCATCCCAAGATCACTGCTGGGATACTGTCTGAGTCTCCCACTATAAAATAGGGGGTCTGCACCTCCAGCCCCTCCATTAGGGCTGCCAGGGGCTGTGTGGGATGGTTACGGAACACAGCCACCCCAAAAGTGATCACTGGACCAACAGCATTAATTTTCCACAGTGTTTCATTTTGTTGCAGAAATCTACAGGAAGGATGAAAGAACAAACTACATACGTACAACTCATAGTTCAGAAGGGCAGCTGGCTCTTAATTCCTGCAATCCAGTGTCAGTATTCTCTGCCTTGTCTTACCCTATTGCAGTTATCTCCCATGTGGAGATGTTTCAGAGAAGCAATGATGGGCACAGTGCCAGAGCAGAAAAAGCAGAACAAAACTCAGAATAATTTCTCAGCGACACTGCCATTCAAGAATTTTGCTGTCTGCTTGGTGCTGTCAAAGTGGCATCCATGTACACTTGCTGGGCTGCAGCCAACAGCTTTTAATCAGACATCAATTCATCCTAAAGAGCAGGACTCATCCTCAGTAGGCACTGAAAACAGTGTACATGACTGCCTGTGGCTCCCCACACTGTCTAAGGTCTCTGCAGTTAAAGGAAGCACTGGGAATGCTGGGGGCCATCCAGCATTGGTTGTATTTTAACTGGAACTCTGTGAGTGTGTGAGAGAAGCTGGAGAGCAGCAGGGTCAGAGAGGGCATATATGGGACATGCTGGGGCAGAACCAAACTGGGTGCTTGTACCAGCTCAGAATGCCTGAGGAAGAGTGTCTGCCTCACCCAGGGACTGAGCAACAGGAGGTGTGACCTTAATGACTGCGGCAGAACAATTTACAAAGCGTAATCTGCACAGCCAGAGCTCAAAACTGACTGCAATAAAGGGGACAGTAGAGCAGACAGGACATGTGTGGGGACATGGCCTGTCAGGGATGGTGCAGCTGAGCTCTTCCCCCTCCATCCTTCTGCATAACACGTCCAGGTGAAAGGCATGGGGTGCATCACTTCCATTGATGTGCATCACTACCCTCCCAAGAAAAGCCTTTTCACACCTTCCACACATTTCCACGAGGACAACTGCAGTTAGAGAAAATTAATATCAGTAATTTTTAAAGGAACTCAGTTTGTTGTTTTGTACAGCTACACTGCCATTCACATATTCTATTTGCAGATACAAGACTCTCTGGAGATGAATTGTAACTTCTAGCTTTGCCTAGAAAACAGAGGTGGACACATTCTGTGGTGTCAGTTCACCTATAATGCAGAGATGACAAAAGTATACTTAATAAAAAATAACTGTGGCTATGTTTGATTAACTCTACAGATAAAAAGTTCCTGGGAAAACAAAGTGAGATCATGTAGCTTATATGACACAGTAAGGAATCTGTTTAATATTATGGATTGTGAGAGGATATAGGAGACAGGAAAAAAAGGAAATATATATTTTTCCCATCATAGAGAATACACTTCCTCCTTCATTACTTTTTCCTCTCACATGTGGCATATCAATTCTATTTTATGATTCCCCTGCAAAAAAACCCAACAAACCCACAAACTCTCTACTACGCTTCTCAGAAATGCAGAATGTCGTTATGATAATTTCATTACAATTTATTATATACAGTGCTTTTGAATTAAAGATCCCTTCCAGAAGAAAATGCTGCAAACAAATCTTTCCTATGCCTATTGGAAAGGTGGAGCGCTGCCTGCTGGAAACACAAAAACATTGCTGAAGGAAGTTGGTGTTTATTTTGCCTAGGGATATTCTGTAATTGGCATTTCTAACCTGACTTTTAATCCATCGTTTTAAATTACTCCAAGAGTCTAATACTCCTCATTTGTATTCAGTTGGGAAAGCACAGGGGTTTGTTTAAATCCATCAGAAAAATTCTCTGGGGATGGTGCATTGCTAGCATGTAACCAGATATTTATAATTTGCAAGACATTAGCTTGAATAAGTGATTTGGGTGGTTTTGAGAAAATGACAATGATGGAAGAAAGAGCAAGAGGAGAGATAAGCAATATCCTGAGAAAATTTTTCATCCTGGATGAAAACACAGGATACATTTGTTTTCTGGAGCTCTTCCAGACAAATGTTTGGAGGGAAAAAACACGTCTTGAGGGAAATTTTCATGGAACTCAGGTAACTATTGCTGAGCTAAGTAGGAGAAGTTCACATAACCTCATTCTTTGGTTCTGGAGCAATCTTTTTTCTTCTGTTGAAGGCAACAAGCCATAATTCCTCTGCCCCGAAAAGGAAACTGGAATCTGAGCTCTATGTTGCCACAGAGCTGCTACATATTTTGAAAGCATTTGCAGAGTAGTCCAGGACTTGCATCTTACCTCAGAGTAAATATATATGACATTGGATACTGTGTGCTATTTGTCTTTTTTTCCAGTCTGAATAATCAAAGCAGAAGAAAGACTTATGCAATTTTACGTCTTACTTGCAGATAAAGATTAGTTAGTTTTGACTGGCTCATCTTTATTTTTCATGAACTTACTTAATTGGTAAATAAAAATTAACATTCCCCAAGCTGTTCTTCAGCAGTATTTTCCCTAGTATTAGTGGGAAATAATGTGATTGAGAAGAGATTTGGGAAAAGTTATGAACCAATGATTCCTGCAACACATTTATTTCACCTTTGCTCCTCAGCAATTTCAACTCCCCAAACACTGCAGAATTTCCCATCAGTTCCAGCCTGGCCAAGACACAGTGCTGTCACATTGCTCTTGTTACTCAGTTTGGGACTATAACTATCATTTGATAGTTTACAAGGCCATAAACAGATTTATTTTGCCTCCATGCCATAAAAGAGTTCCTTTAGTGTCATATTTGCAGCTCTCAACTTGCAGCAAATATCCCGAAATATCATTCCATAGATCACTGGAATTGTTAAAAACAGAAAGTTACATTTCTAATTTAAGGAACTACAATTGCATCATCAGCTACTATGTTTAAAAGTTTTACGTTGTGGAAAGATCTCAAAACTATTACAACTGACAGGAATTAGAGAGCAAGGCATTCATCTTACCAAAGGGTAAAAATATAGTTACCATGTTACATCCATAAAGGACAAGGCTGTAGGTATGATGCAAGCTCTTCTGTTCAAAGTTACTAAAAATTACTTGATTCTCTGCAAAACTTTATTTCCTTTAAATCAAAAATGTTGGGGTTTTTTTCCCAGAAAAAAAAATCAAATGCAGCAATTACATTATCTTTAATGAGTAGAAGCTTGAAAAAAAAAAATTACATGCACAGTTAAGCACAGATACTCTAAAATAATCCATAGTTCAGGATGAAAGCAAGAACATTCTTTCAAATGCACATTTTCTTTAGCAGGCTATAGACTGTTGTCTTGACTGCCCTTCATATATGGTAATCAAGATAGATGTTGGAGATGTTACAAGAAAGAACAGTAAACACCAAAGAAAGTAACCTAGATAAATCTTCAGCATAAATAAACCTCAGTTGGTAGGGAGCCAAACACAGTAATCAGCAAGCGACCTGCGTTAAATTAGGTCATACCCTCTCTCTTCTGTCATGAAAACAACTACTGTGAAAGACCTTTAATGTATTTAAAATCCCAGTGGATTTATTGACAGTACCTTTGTCTGGACCATGCCTGGTCTCTGGTCCCTCAAGTGCTCCAGGGTAGCAGCAATATCAATCTCTTTAGCACCTGCAACAAACCACAAATTGGGCTGAGTTCAGAGCACAAGATAATCCATGCTGCATCTGTCAATCTCTTGCTCTCGGGTTCCCTTTGGGCTAACAGTCCAATTGAAAATTATTACATCCATCTCTCAGCAGACTTGGCAGGCAGCTGCAATTTTTGTCTTCATATAGAAAAATAAGAGGTTGGGGCACCTTCTACTAACATTAATTCAAGAGAAGCCAGAGAAAAACAAATTCTTAAAAATGTCTCTGCACCTAGAGCAGAATATATTTTGTGGAACCTAAGGGTCTGTCATGGCAATGCCACTGAGCGTCCCTTTGTCACTTCTAAGAGTATGCACTGAATTAAGGGCCTGAACTACACAAAGATTAATGCTGTAAAAACAAGATTTAGGTGACCTTTTGTCACCTGCAGCTGACATCCAGAAAACCTGTCTGTGGCTTCCTAGTTCATGACCTGTCAGACCACCTTGCTGTGTGGTCACTGTTTCACCTGGCCAATCTATGGCAGTTTATTTTGGTCCTACTTCAGGTGTCAGGACACGGCTGCCCCGTAGCCATCGGCAGCCCCAGGACACAAGAGATAGGCACAGACAGCCTGACTGCTGTGGGACTGCCTCCCTGCCCCATGAACATGGAGGAGCTTTCTTTTAATACGTGAACTATGGAGATCAAAGCAAGTCCTTGTGCCTCTTCCCTTTCTCATAATCCACAAAGACTAGAGAACTGAAGGGGACAGAGTGACACCAAGTTCCTGCTCAATTTCCTCCAGTGAAAGATATCTCAAGACCACCCTCCTCTGTTTCCTTCAGTGCCTAATCTGATGTTTTATGAAGGGATTGAGGGGACATCAGGATTTTGCTCCTTTCTGTATAAGCTTCAAGAGTAGAAGCCTGGCTGGAAATCCTTTGAGGTGAGTTCAGCTGAAGAATTTGGCTTTCTTGTATCTGCTCCCTTCTGCATTTTGCAAGAACCTCTCATGGTACCAAAGCACCAGGCAGATGGGCAGAGGGTCCTCCTAACTCAAGTGGAACTAACCCATCTCTGCTCTACTGTGCCCTGCTGCCCTGGTTGGCTGTTCATTCTCCTAGGGCTGACGTGGGTCCATAGCTTCAGGAGCTCGGAAAGGTGTTGACCTCAGGTCTCTCCTCTTTTGTACATTCACTTACATCACTGGATGGTTTAACATGGTTCAGCATAGACTGGCTACAGTTCTAGACTCTGCTCTGTTTTAAAGGATACTCAATGGTGTGCTCTGGTAAAGATTTGACAACCACTTCCCATTGCCTGATCCTACGAATTTCCTGTGCCAGCCTGTGGCAATTTGGGACTTCCTTCTGGAGGCATTTAAATATTCCCAAATATTCACAGGGGTCTGTGGCCAGCTTTTGGGCCATGCACCTAAAGCATTGTTGCTGCAACATGTACACACTTAGAACATACACTAGTTTAGTTCCCAGGACCGAATTTGGATAACTGGACTCAACACTTATCACTCTTCCTACAGCTCTTGTAATTTGAGGGCTTGTCTACCTGTAGGTAGGTTCATATCAATGTAAACATCATCTATCTCCTCATTTACCCAACTCAGCTTTATAACTCAGCACCATCTTTTAAAAAATTCAGAAAAGCAACGAATAGTGAATGATTTCATCTGGTTTCCTTGATAAAAGATATGAAATTATATTTAAAAATAACATCAGCTCTACAAGAATAATTGATTTGGAATATGATCTTCAAATCAATGAAAATATGTTCTTCAGCTGTATCAGAAATGGAAACAATTCATTCAGTAAATATAACAGTGACAACTTAGAAATGGTATGTGACAGATAGTTTTGCTAATTACCATGGGTTGGGGCATTGCATGGCTTTTGATCCCCAACCCACCCTGGGATTTACAGGGATGAGCTTTGAAAAAAAAAAAAAAAAGAAGGTTTTATTTTAAAATTAAACTCCTCCAGATCTCCTTACAACAGAGCAGAGCAATACATACTTACATAGGCTGTAAAGTCTGATAACAGTGACAGTAATTATACCTTAAATCTGCTGCAGGTTTTGCAGGAATTCATCTGGAAAGCATCAGTAAAGGTACTCTCTTCACAAGCCCTAACACTGGTGTAACACAGTACCTGTCTTCAGTACTTACTCTCACACATGCCTGTGCAATTAGGTGGGATTTTCCTGTTCCACCACAGCTGTGGATGGAAGCGGAGCTATGTGAGTACTGCACGTGCTTTACAGCCTCACTCGTAGCCTTGTTTGATTACCAGGAAATAAAATATTTCTTGGTTCAAGTAAAATATTTTACTTGGTTCAAAGTAAGAGGAATTCTCTCTTTCAGAAATTAAAATATGAGAAAGACATTGCCATCCATGGACTAGGTTAACCAGTCCTGAGCTTCCACAGTGTAGCTGCAAGGATGAACCCAGAGATCCTCCCACTGCACTGCAGGCTCAAGTACCCATGGCTGTGAACATGTATGTCCCTCCACCAGTGAGGGATGGTCTTTATTTGAAAATTCTATTGAAAATTTATTTCTATTGAAATTTACTTGAAAATACTCTAGCCTCAGGACAAAAAGAGAAAAGGTTCACAAGAAGACCTAGTTACTCTCTTTAATGGCTAGACAGGCTTCTGAATTTATCTTTGGAAGAGTTAATTCCTCCATTTCTGTGATGCAGATTGCAGGTATTTACTAGTGAACTGATGTTTGCTTTTTTGACACGACTAATAGTATGAACAACACTTGATAAAAATATCCTGATTTAGCGAAACACCAAAGCATATGCATGGACTGGAACATAAAAACAGTCCTAGTGGGCTAGTGTGCTTAATGGGAAGCTTTTTCTGAAGAGTTTCATCAGTAAAGTCCCTAAAACATCTGTTTTTACTGACTAGTGTCCTCAACCCATGGATTGTGATCAGCAGGTCACCCAAAAGCATTCCTGATGTTCTCAGCCATAGGTAATTTTAAGGAAAAGTAGAGCAAATCAAGTCTTGTTGAGATGCCATTGAGTTAGAGACAATCCAAAGCAGAGACATGGATTGGTTTGCTACACCCCTTTTCCCACACCTGAATGCTGTGGATACTATGGCGACGGGAAGTATCTAAGTGCCTAGAGAGACAGATCAATGAAATTTAGTGCTGCAAAGACAGGACACTGTTTCAGAAGAAAAACATCTTGGAACAAGAACATTTACAGGACAAGAGATGAAATCAATGGCATAGGAAAAAGCCAGCATGACTTGTTCTCTCACTACATGAGTAAGCCTCTCTTCCTCCTCTGCATCTACATGTTCTGCATCTATTCCCTTATTGTGACTAAAATAAATATGTTTAAATATATGTTGCTAGTCCCCTATTAAATCTCATTTTGTGATGAGGGCTTTTTTCTATTCAAGCTTAGGCTACTCTGCTGCTGTATTATGTAAATTCAGCTCACTTTCAATGGCGTGTGCAATAGTCTGTAGAGAGTTTTCTGGTGACAGACACAGACAAAGAAAGAGACTTTCAAGGCACAAAGGGAGGTCTGAACCCAAGCTATCTTCACAGGTGAGAGGAGCTCAGGGTTTAAGTGCAGCGTGGACTTTCAACTCTCTGTGGAATTATTTTGCTGAAATCTGCCACAAATTCAACACTTGCTTTGCCATGCTGAGGCTTTCTCTTTAATCTGGGAGTACGACAGTATGGCATAACATTCTACAGCGCCCAGTAACACTTTATTTATGCTTTTGAGCCATTTCAGGTGACAAAAAATACAGCATATGCTACATGACATTGGGAGAGAGGGATATAGCGTCTGAGGACATTAGGGTCAAGTCATGCTCTTACTGAGATGGCTGCAAAATATCCACACACTGCTAAGGGTTTTTAAACACTGCTTATCTGGAAAGCCCACATACAAACTAAATTTGATGCAGTGGTTTAGGGCAAAAGCTGGAAGAGCTTGATCCACTGATTACAAGGATATCCAATTATTGGAAGTGTTTTGCTCAGGCTTCTGAACTATTAAATCCAGTAATAGATGCAGACATAAATTTATTGTCATATAACAAATAATCTAGAGGAAGGGTTAAAAATACTAGGCTGAAGAGCAAGTGAAATTTGGAAAAGAAAACAAAGTATGTCAAAAAGGCAATATTTTCTATCTTTTCTTCCCACCAATATATATCTGTCTGCTACTGGTTTCAGAAGCTAAAGAGAAGGATAAAAGAAGAAGCATTTAAACAATAAAGAACTGCATTTTCACCTTTTGACTGTATTTTACTCTGCAGGGAATAAATTTGTGTTGCATTTGTGACAGGCTTTTTTACAATGGATTTCATTGCTTGTTTTAAATGAACACACGAATGTAACTTAGTGTGAGACTGAGCTAATATTGTACCAGCAGTATTGTGAAAAATGACTGTGCAATGTGCTATTATTTTAAAATAGAACACGCATTTGTAGTAATTCACTGTGAGTCAGATACTGCCAGCCTTCCCCTGCCCCTAGCAGCTCAGTGAGCTGGCTGAGTAAATACCTCTGAAAGCACTTCCACACCAGTGCAAGCCAGATTTTAACTTCAGTAATTAACTATCATCTTCCTAAAGGCTTGAAGCGTTCACAGTGAGTGCACAACAACCCACATCAGGAACATTAACTGGGTAAACTGAAAGAAAACAAGAGAAGATGCAAGCTGAATGATATTTTGCCCCCAAGGAGAGAAGCAGTTTCTGAAGTTTAGGGTCATATCCTTTGCAACCCTCTCTCTCCCCGCAGGCATGAATGCAGGATGTACGCTGGCACTTAACAGCTGGTGCTCCCGATTAGCAGATCTCAAGGGGTTAAAGTGTTTGCCCTCAGACGGTCGTGTGAGTGGAGCATCCAGCATGTCATGAAAACACAGGTAAATTCCCCCTTTTTCCTGCAATAAATAACGACCCAGCCTAATTCTGCTGCAATAGGCTCCATAAGGTGACCAGCAGCTCACAATATTTAAAATCACTGAGAATTACCTAATATTAGTTTTATGACTATAATAATGAAAGCTTCCCTCTCTTCTCATTCCCCTAGACATGGCAGGGGACCTACTTTACTACACACAAGACACATGAGAAACACTGTGGAGGATGATCCCTTCCACACTGCAGCAGTACTGCTGTCACTGTGATGGCACAGGAATATGACAATGTTTGTCAAGAGGGGTAACTTCTGTAAATGTATCAGCTGGGGAGAAAAAATGAAGGTATATCATTAAAAAGTTTTTTTTTCAGGTTCAGCAAACGACAGAGTTTGTGCATCTGAAAATGTGCTGGGTTGTGGTTTTTTCAGTTATAAGAATAATCAGCATTTGTTACACAAATGCATGAGAAGTTTCAGCTTAATTAAGGTAATCTTTGAGATTTTTATGTAATAGGCTTGAACATACACTCTAAGCAAAGTCAAAAGTTCTATTTTATTCAGTACTAATGAAAAGTGCAGTGTAGATTCTGTGAGACTGATAGAATTTTATATTAAAGCTCTGTCTTAAAAGGAATACTTTAGATTCTAGATGCTCTGAATTTTCTGTGTATTTATAAAAATAAAATGATGCTTAAATACTTCATCAAAGCAGTTATTTGTGGGGGGCTTCTTTTTAAATAACCCAAACTGAAGAGTTTTCTTTGTGAATGTTTCACAAATACATTTCGCTCATAAATATTAAATTAAAAAGGATTTTTTCTAGTTGGGAAAAACTTTCAGATCTACCGGCACATATCCTCAAAAAGACATGATTATAACTCTGCAGAATGGCTATAAATTTGTTACTGTGAGTCCTAAAGGATGGCTTGGTCATTAGGGGGCTATGTTTAGATAGATTTCAGTTCTCTTCCAGACTGAGACTTTGACTTCCTGCACCACTTGGGCTAAGTCATTAAATTCCCCCTATGTTTCACACCATCATTTATAAATCAACCATTTTTTTCCTACTTAATGAGTTGTTATGAAAGCAAGTCCATTAATGATTATAGGGTACTTGGACACTAGAGAGGTGAAGACCTAGATAGATCCTCTTTTTTTTTTTTTTTCCCAATACCCTTTGCACCTATCTCAGCCTTCTTTCTGTTCTACTTGATCATAAAGTGATCACAGTACTGAATATATGAGGTAGGAGTCACGGTGGGCAGTTGTAAAGGGGGATTATTAGCACCTTTACCATTTCTCCTTAAGGAAATGATGATGATTTCTGTGAGAATAAGCATTTATCCCAACAGAAAAAAAAAAAAGTAGTACTAGGGGAATATAGAAATGACCTGTCAAATGCCTTTCTTTTTGCAGCAGAAAGTATTCAGCTTCATTCTAGTCAGATATAAAAGATGCCTAACGCATCTTTTTATATTTATTATATTGTACAGATTTTGAATTAGGCCTTGAAGGACAAAGGGACTTGTTAGCTCCAATCAAAAACTGGCTTGTTAAAATATTGAAGGAAGAGTCCCTAATACAGTTCTTTACGCTGCTGTTGCTAGAAGCTGAAAAAGATCCAATTAATATTTGCAGCATGCTGCTGATCAGCAGCCTTTAGCTTTGGATTATGCACGGCTCAGTATTCCCAGGCAGCCAGGAGTGATGTGGAAGATTCCCTTGTAATATTGTGAAACAGCAAAAATGTACTTGAGCAAGAAAATAAGGGGAAACAATACAGTGCCAGTGAGGACACTGAGCTGTCTCAGTGTGTCTGTGTTTAGGAAGAATCCAAGTGTTTGTCATGTTTGGGTGATGGCTGCATGACTCATGTCTAAAAGTGATGCGTCATGGCCAAAGCAAACTCACACGCAGCAGCTTTATGCTGCCTTTCTTCCCTTCCCATGTGAAGACTGACAAAGAGGCTTTCTTGGGTTTACTACTGGATTTTCTGGCCTTTTCTGCATTCAGCTTCGCCACAGCAAGAGAATAGAGAGTGAGCTGTGGAGACCAAAGGACAGACAGTAAATAGATCCAGGTCTGTCAGGAGCCTAATACACAAACATACCCATCTATACTTCTGTCTGCCATAGTGC
This sequence comes from Vireo altiloquus, assembly GCA_013396875.1. Lineage (NCBI taxonomy): Eukaryota > Metazoa > Chordata > Aves > Passeriformes > Vireonidae > Vireo > Vireo altiloquus. The sequence continues at coordinate 301,176 of VZRF01013839.1, read as the reverse complement.
ATAGAGACAGAAATGGGCACTCTGGGGAGTTAGGAGGGTAAATCAGCACTCATGGACTATTACACTGTCACAGCCATGCTGTTTCCAACGTCTAATGTTGCTGGACATAGCACAGATACGCTGTAGATTTGCAAATCTCCTAAAGCCCTACATGCCTCCAGCTTCCCACTGACAGCTTCTAAAGGAAGGCTCGTGTAGCTGCCCCAGCAAGTGTTTGCCCCATTGAGTACTTAATGTCGCAGCAAAACATTTAATCACACTATATGAGGGGCAAACTCAATCTGATTAAAGAGAAAAGGGTCATAACTAGGGGGAGTGTAACACCACTTCTTCACTGACCATTAGTTTTAATGGCAAAATGGTAATATTTACTAACTAGCTTAGTCTCAAAGGCCCAACCTCATCTCATCTACTCCAGCCATCCTTGAAGTTTGAATTGGAGTTAGTCATCTCCTCTCCCAACAGCTAAGAGAGAGAGGGTAAGCTCTGATGGGCAATTCATTTGCCTGAGAATTATCCTCCAGAGGTGTGTATCATTCTCCTTGATGACTGAGGAGACCTAGACAACTAGGTTAGGTGAGATGCTTAACACTAGATGTTTTATGTGCATAAAGTTAGCTTGAATGAACCTGGGCTGAAAAAAACTGCTCTTCACTTCTGGGCTCACAAGTGCTAGAATCTGATAAATCTTAAGGTGGTTCAGATCTGTGTTTTGTGTCTGTAGCCTTCCTTATTTCCCCCACCTCCACATTTGTTGATTTTGAGGGAAATCACTGAAGAAAGGCAACATGGAACCAAAATGAAAAGAAAAATCAGCAGTATAGTGTAGTGACGGCCATGGGAGTAAAAAAATTTGTTTTATGAGTAACCACTGTTTGTATAATGCTCTGCTGCAAAGAAATGAGTATTTTCTTCCTTCAGCTTGCATTGTCTAAGTTAAGTCCACTAAATTAGAAACACTTGTTAAGTACTAGAGATAAAAAAGGGAGCTGACCATCAGGTAGAAACTACAAAAATAAAAGCAATTTTCATTTGTAGTTATCCAGATTGCTGCTGCTGTAGCTGCTGGAGTTCTGCTCTTGGCCAGGAGGATCGTTTGATGCTATTCATGGAAAGAGAAAAGCATCAGCAAAATCCTAGTAAGGGATACACTTTTAAAGATAACAAAAAAGATTAATGTATTCAGGTTGGCATTTTCATTATAAGCTTATTCAGTCTTTGAGATGAACAAAATCTGTGTGCAAGGGTGTGTGCAGTTAGAGATGGACCCAGCCTACACCTGAGTCAGTGAACTGTCTGTAATTCCAGACAAAATATGTAAGTGCTTCTGTGCACCTAACAGCAACCGAAATTAAAATTTCATTACCTTTATTAAAAAGAAAACCAAACAAAAACAACTTCAATAAAAGTACCCCATGGGCAAAGCAAGCATGTAAGTGGAGAAGGGAGTGTTTAAAGCAATAAAAATGAAGTAATTAAAATTATTGTGACAGTAATGCATACACAGAGTATACATTACATATATGCATTACATAATGTGTTATTGTTTACACATTTCATATTAATACTTGAAGACTGCATGTAATAAATGTACAAATGTGATATGGCTTTGTCAGCACACAATCCAAAGGAAGGTGACACTGAAGATGGAAGACCTAGGCACAGTCTAATATTTAAAAAAATGATACAGGAAAATAATGCTTCTAAGTTTTACACTGATTTTAACAGCCTTGCAGGGATAGAAATTCACTGCTGACATGTCAGTTTTTAAGTTAATATCCTTTGTCAATGCAGAAAAAACCATGCAGAAACCACTCACTGTAACTGAATGCAAATGGATGCTAATTTGAGGACCAATCCTTCCTCACTTCCACTGTGTGTGAGAATTGTCACATCGCATTCTATACACAATAGGAATTGCTTCTCTTTTACAATTACATTTCCTCCACCCTCCCAAGAAGTCAAAAATAAAATGAATATGCCTAACTTACTTGCTAAAGAAATGGAAGGTAACGAGTTTTATTCCATATGGGGTAAAATATCCCGTAATCACCTAGAAAATACCACACATCTAAATTCAACTTTCATGTGCATGTACAGACACACACACACACTCGTACAAAGCACATACAGAGCAAGTATTGTGCATGTGCTGTTACTTCCTAATAGTAATAGTTGTTCCTCAGGATCAGGTCCCATAGAGTTTTACACAATTTGCTCGTTTAGTATCTCTTCTTTAGTATCTTCTTGGTAAATTACCTGAAAGGAAGTTATCTCCCTGTGATGAATCAAACACGAACAAAGTTAAGATGCTTATTGCAAAAATGACATTTATAAAAACACACCTCAGTTGGCCTTAAAAAAGGCTTGAAGTCCCCATTGGAAAATATGCATTTTCTTTCCAGGAGACACAGAAGTAGCTCGCCTACGTGAATCTATTAAATTGTAAGAATTACATTTTACATTACTTTCATTTTACATTGCATGTAGGTGGTAAAGCTCTCACAAGACAGTACATGGAGTGACCTGAATAAAAGATGCAACTGTTATGGATTCATTCTTTAACAGAGTTTATCCTTAAGAGTGTCTAAACTGGTCCAGCTACAGAAACTGTAGAGTAACTACACTTTAGCTACAAAACTGTACCCTTTACAGCCTAAAAGACCACAACTGGTCAATTGAACACTTCTCTGCTGCATGAGATTAGCTACCAAAAAAGAAATGTTTTTTCTCTCTGTATATAAACTTCTTTTTCCAAACATCTGCCCAGCTGCTTTCAATCCAGTAGCACAGTATTTCTATGACCCAGCTTTTTCACTTTTCCATATCCTAACCTACCCATTGTGTGAAAAAATGTCACCCAAATTCCTTACCTGCTTGTCTCCTCCTCAGTTTCAGTCAATGATCTCTTGTTTTCAAATTAGTCACTATCTCAAGCTGCTTACTGACATCAATACATTTCTTTCAGGGTCTTCTAACCCTCTATGGGGACCTCCCTTCGTGCTCCCTCTCCCAAGGAACAGCCCATGCCTGATCAGTCTTTCTTCACAAATCATTTGCCACAAACCCTGAATAATTAGGGTTGCTTTCTACCTTATTTTCCTACTCCCAATTGTTTCCAATAAAATGCTCAGAATAGCAAACAACTCAAGAAATATGGCTCTTTTAGGGTAATCCCAGGCCACTAAAATATATAAAAAAGAAAAAAGATAAAGAAATTGTATTGATAACATCTTTGCTTTTTGCATGAAATCTTTATATGCCATAAAGGAAAGCATCTAAAAATGCAGACCATACAACATACAGCAGGAAACATCAAACAAGAACATCTTCCCCATGGTCACTAATTCATTTCAGAACAGAAGCTTGTAGAACATGCTACATTTTTCTTATGAACTATTAATCAGTGACTCCGTATCAGCAGTAACATGTGAAAAGCTTTAAAGCATCATATGTCCAAATGTGTTTTTCAAAGGAAATAAACAAAAGCTGTCTTAAACAGCTTTTTTTAAATAGTGAGAGTTTGCTGAGCATCTCAGGCTGGACCATGAAAAACTATCCTATACATTCCCTAAACACTTCTGCATGTAGCTGGGGGCCCAGCTCTCATCGTGATTAATTATCTGCTGGGAAAGGCTGCAAGAACGAGCACTATTTGCCTAATTGTGTTTCCAGGGTAACTCATTACATAAAAGTTACAATACATAAATGCAGCTCATTTGAAAAGCCAGCCTTATAACATACGATATGTTTACATGGGCACGAGGAACTTCCTTTGGAAATTGAAATAGCAGCATTTCAGATTTACATGGTTGGCATTACTGCTGCTGAGAACTGAGGCAATCTTGCAGCTAGCACAACAGTAAACAAAGCAAACCTCAGTATTTTGGCTCTGCATTTTTTTCCCTGTGTTCTTAGAGATAATAATCTGTCTCATTCAAACCTCAAAGACCAGCCATGTGATTAATGCAAACTTCGACCCTGAAAACAATTATTTTTTAAGTCCTGAATTTTTCTGCTGTAAATTTTTCTCCAGAATACCATCTATTTCTAATCACACTTTTTGATCTTCTTCCCATTAATTACCTTTAAAAAAAACCCCCAAATCTCCCATTTACACTATATATTCTCTCAACCTCTGTATGAAATGCCATATCTTAAATTTTATCTTCCTTGGAGAGGCTGGATTCTGGGCTGAGGAAATATTCCCTCATTCTCCAGAAGCATGTCAGAAATCGTCAGGTCTAGACTTGTATCAACACAACTGAACAGTAGAATTTTCTCAGACTTTGCATAAGGACTCAAAAATAAGCAGATTGAATCCATTTTAACACGAGTATGGGCAAGCATTTCCTTTCATAAAATCCTTTCAGAGAGGAGCTAACCCCACAACTTCATTATGATTGTTAAATCCACACAGCAGATAAGCAAAACCTCAGCAAGGGTTCAGATTAGCCCAAATCATTTGATCACGATGAGTCAGAAGGCGAATTAAGGAATCTTTTGTTTTGCCTTAAAATGTCATGGTATAAACTACATCTGCTCAGGAGCTGACTCACAAGACCCTCAGACAATAGGGTAGCAGGGGCAAGGAAAGGACTTGGGGAGATAACCTCCTCAGCCAGCCCAGGCCAGAGTGTGTGTGCTCATCAATTATAATCCAAGCTTTTGAATGCAAGAGAATAAACCACTGGTACGGCTTTGCTAAAGCGAATCTTTTAGCTGGGTTTTAGAATTTGGAAATCAATACTTTAAAAGGATTTTAAAATTCATATTCCCCTTCCCTTTGACTCATCTCGTTTCAGCTAGTTCAAACACAAGAAAATGGATGGTCAGCAAACCCCGAGCAGCTGCTGGCTGGATTAATATCTGAAAATCAAACTATTATCTACAATATCCAAGCCTCACAGTTTAGAAAAATGAAAGTGGGAAGACTCATAATCTCATTTTTTTCTTTTTTGAAAATTTTCTTTCTCTTGTTCTCCCTCTCTCTCTTTTTTTTTTTTTTTTTTTTTTTTTTTTTTTTTTGTGTCAGAAACACTCAATAAAAATATCTTGCAATATATCACACATTTAGTCACTACAATACGCCTGTGGGAAGGACACGAAATGAGAAAATTCTCAACTTTTCTCTAGATCACACAAAAATAAAAAAAACCCAAACTGATCAGCTCCGCATTACCATGAGTTTAGGGTGAGGAAGGAATATCAAGTAGACTAAATCAAAATCATCTTATCTTCCCTAGTAACAAAGGATAAAACTTGTAAATACATCAAGAACGTTGAGATTCTCAGCAGAAATCAGCCTCAGAAAAACAGTCCCTTTCAAAAATCCAGCAAGCATTGTTATCTACAAAAACAATCTATTATCACTTTCTGTATTTATTTAAATCATGAAAATGCACACAGGCTGAACTAAATCACTTCTCAGCTTCTAACTCAAAACTAAATCTTGTCCTAAGATGGCTGCCATGAAATGAGAGGTGATTTGGCAACTGTCTTAAAACTGTAACACCCATGTACAAATAGTTATCATAGTTAAATAGGTATGATAGTTAAAACATGGTAAATAGTATTTATATATGTTACTGTAAGGCCAGATTTAACACTGTTTAGTTTTTCTTTGCTTAGGATGTATGATCAGGGTCTCTGCATATCACAGCATCCTAGAACAGCAGGTTGGAATGGGACCTCAAGGACCAACTGGTCCAAACTTTCTAGGCAACAGCATAGGAAGCTAGGAAAAAAAATAATTGTAGTAATAAACTACACTATAAATAGCTACATTAATTATTGGAACAACAAACCAAAAAGATATACTTTGCATTGAAAACTTCCTGCTGACACGACACAGGAATGATAGCACTGGATAGACACTGCTGCTCTCTGACTATTCCAATATCTCAGATTATTTAATTTGGCTGTTTGGAGTAAGTGCACAGATGCAGTCATTTCATATTCTGTGAGGACACTGAAATTCATTAAGAACCTCCTCCAACAGTAAATCCCCTGGTGCCCCCTGAGCTCCTGCACATCTTTCCACCAGCTCATTTCACCCCCCAAGTACACCATTTCTGCCCTTGGTACCAACTTTTACTGTCCTGCAAGTGCCCTGAGCCAAGATGCTTTGCTGCTTTAAATTTTCACTCCTTAAAATTCCTTCTGTCAAATGGGCTGGGACCGTCAAACTGATGTGGCACATGTCAAGCAAAAAATCCCCCCCAACTTGATTTCTTTTCCCCTGCTTTAGGCTATAGGAACAGGTCCCTTGTTGGTGGTTTTCAGCATCTAAAATAATATGAGGGTTGGCAACAGCAGGACAGTAGAAGATATGAATTTATAACGTGTTTAATAGACTAAGTGTTAGCACTAATTCAATGAACAGTAGAAGAAATTGCAAATGACAAAGGCATTTACAGTTAACTGTCTAACAGAATGCAGGGAAGTAAATCATTACATGAAAAAGGAGCTCCTTTGCCCAACCTACCCTATTAAAGACCCCACTAAAGAGCCAAGGCATTTATTGATTGCTTTCTACTTTCCCACTGCTGAAACTAAGTACTCCTCTATTTACTTTGATTTAAAAATGCATTATTGTCTACTTTCTAATAAACCAGACCATGGAACAAGAAACTCAAATTATTCTAAGTTTATTCTTAAAAGTCCATAGTGGGGTTTTTTTTGGTTGGTTTTTTAGGTTTTTTTGTTTTGTTTTTCTTTTTTTTTTTTTGAAAGACTGAAGGCCTTAATCCTTAAAAGCCTTTTTGAAAGAAGGGTTCCTCGATGCTGGCCCTGCAGCTGGGCCCAGATTGAAAGTGCACTTACATTTTTATGTTCAGCGCTGAAGGACTCTGAAGTTAGCCCTCGCACTGCACATAAAAGCTTTGGAAAGGGCATTCTTTGCCACTCGTGCAATTCATTCTCTAAGAAAAGGAAATGGAAAGAAAGATTTCATGTCCAGGGCTTCAGGCCTTTGATCATTTGATGAACATTGGATCCTCAACCTGGGCCTCCAGCTTCTCAGGCCAGACAAAGAGGGCCCCGGCCGCACAGGCTGGGCCGCGGCTCCCGCCCGAACAAAACCTTTGGCGGCCGCACAGTGTGACAGCCTGGGAAAGGCCCACCTCAGCAGGGCTGAGATGCCCGCTCTGCCCTTTGATCTTTCATTTAAACTCCAGCCAAAGCACCAGGTCAGGGGATTTCGCGTCGCACACCCCCACGGGCAGAGGGGAGCAGGTCAAGAACAAAATGGGGGTGACCGATCTCCAAAAAGCCCTGTGACGCCTTTCTCTGGCCAGTTTCACATGACTTGTCTGGCATTGTGAAGCGCTAAGCCCACACTTAAAATGGAATTTGACATTACATGGTACAATGGAGTCAATAAATGGCATTCTTCAGTGCTTTTACAACAAAGTCAACCCTCCCTTAAGTGGCTGAAAGCCCCGAGCTAGAAAATACTTCTCATTTACTTCTTTATGCCAATAAATTGCATATACTTTAAATCTAGTTTTCATTATGGCTTCTCGCTGCTGATGGCCGAAATGAGTGAACAAACACTTAACAAAGGTCTACACTAATTTTAAGATGTACCATTGCTTGTATTTTTAAAGTCTAGGTTGTCACGTGGCAAGTAATGAGCATTGGAAATATCTCCATATTCCTTCACAGAGCAAAAACCTATTTTCCAACGAGCATGAAAAACTAATCTCATCCCACTGAAAAATTTATTTTCAGTACAGCACAAAGGAGAAGGCAAACATACAACTTCTTTTAGCATCAGTGGCAAGTTCCACATGATGCTTGCGGGCAGAAAATTCAGTTCATGTTTGATGAGACATGTTAACAGAATCTGGAGAGAAAAAAGAAAAAAGCTAAAATCTTCTTTCTAAAGGGACCGGATGCCACCATGTCCCAGAGGACTGGAATATTCAGGATGCAACAGCAGATGACTGCAAAGCATGGAGAGTATTTTTAAACTACATATAAAAATATGTCTGTGTTAGAAGATCTTCAACAAAAACTGCTAAGTGATTAGAATTCAAAGAACTAAATATTGTTTCTCTCTATAAATTAGTAAGTTTTTACAGCTAATCCTTTTTCATTAAATACACATGTGCAAAATGCCAGATGTGACTTAAGAATTCAGGTTAATAATCAATAAAGACAAATTTCTTTTTGTTTATTTGGTCAGGTTTACATTCCCACTCTCACCCTCCTTCCTTCTGAAGACGGTATCAGTATTAAAAATTTGTTTAGTCCTAGCAAAGATCATTTCAGGGTATTTCAAGTACTTCCCACCATGAACAATTTACCAATCAAGAAAAAATAAAAGAATGGTCCCAATATCTAGAGAATCTATAGATTGTTCATTTGAAACAAACAAGTTTATGTTTGGTTGACAAATTATTTCCCACATCATAAAATTACATATCACGGATGGGAGTTCAAAGAGACAGGACAGTTAAATACATTGTTCAGTATCAAACAGATAATGCCAGAACTGGCAATGGAGATTTATTTTCAGCCCTCTGTCCTTTTCACTACAGTCTTTTTCCTTCTAAGAAACAAATCTGTGCCAGACACGAGGCCCCATCTGCCACCAGCACTTCTACACACTTTGGTGGCAATGGGCAGCTCCAGAAAGGAAAATAATCCCATCTGACCGTCATGGTGAGGCAGGTGACAAGGGGACTGGGCAACAGCCATGACAGAGCCCAGGACGTAGCTCCTGTAACCACTAAATTAGGGTTGTACAGCCCCAAGGCATCTCTTCTAGAAACTGTAATCACTATTTTAAATGATAAATTCAAAAATTCAAATACTTCTCAGGAGCACAAACACACCTCTCATTCACAAAGCATTTGTGTTAGCTATGAAAATAAAACTACAGAACATTCAGAGAAGAGTAAAATTTGCCTCTAATTTATTCTCAGATTTTCTGTGAATATTGCTCCCCCTCTGTTGTCATGGCAACACAAGCACATCTTTCAGTAGAGGAAGTAACAAGCCTTTCGATTCTCACCTTTGGCCATTTTATTGAGAACCATGTCAATTAGAATGTAGGTTCCACTTCTTCCCGCACCATCGCTGCCAACAGAAAAGGAAAAAGAAAAAATAAAGCCTATCAGTGTGCATCTAGACTCAACCTGAAGGTACCTGCCCTTAATGTTATAGTGTTACACATGGAGGGAGAAGAGAGAATGAGGGGTTAAAGGAGGGTACTGAGAGGGGAGAAAGCTTGCACTGAATAAACACAAGCTGGTTGTGGAAGATTAACTACTACCCTGCATGGATAACAGGGCTTTGTTTTGATTTTTTAAGCCAAGTTGTGTTTATGCAAGAAAAAACATTTTAAATAACAGTGGAAAACCCTAAACCAGGATATCATTTCTCTTCAAAAAGTGTACATATAGTAACATCACAGTCATTTATAAATGAGATCAAGAACTCAGAGTAACTTCAACTAGAACATTATCCAGAGCAGTCAAAAATGCCATAGATTGCATTTGAACACAGTGGTCAGAGGGAATTCAGAGACCTGTTCAAGAGCAAATATTTGACTTCTGAGGACAGCAATCTTTCTTCACTATACATGAGTGGTTTGTTTTTTCTCTGTACCTTTCCCTTTAATTCTTCCCTAGTAGCAATGACCAGAAAAAATATTACCCTGTAATTCCTAAGAAAGAGGTTTAACTTTTGTGTATCAATAACCCTTCCTCAGAGATGTGAGACCAAGCCTCGGGAGGGGGAAAGCTCCCTAATCTGAATGCAGCTTGTGTCCCTTTCAGAGAGCAATGTGTAATTGCCAGCGTGATGCTCTTTTAGAGCTGCTTTTAGCAAACATAATTAAGACTTTAAGCAAAAGCTTTTTTTCTTTCTCTCCCCAAAATTTTTACAAAGGTGCATGTGTGATCCATTAGACTGGTATGTAGTTTTATTAATTAAGTCATTTTTTTCATTAATAGCTCAATTTGTGTACAAGAATTAATGGAAGGAAAAATAATAGTACGAAGTACATTATTGCATTCTGTTTATGGGCAGGCTATGAAAATCCATTTCTGTAGACAGAGATTTTTTTTCTTTCAGTTACTAGATCGCTGCTTAGAGAAAAGGAGCTAGTGGTAGTAAGTTTTTTTTTCTCTGCCTATGAAGGGAAAAAAGACACAATCTTATTAGTTAAGCTGAATAATGAGAGCCAAGACAGCAATCAGGCTCAATAAAAACAAAAACTGCTGAGCTCATGATAGATATTTCCATCCATCACAGTAAGGAAAGAGCGAGAAACTTGAGGGCTCTTCATTGTGCATCAAATTGTTCTTTTCTCGGGTTTCCTGAAGGCAATGCAAACAAGTCCCCTCTGGAGCATTCAGCTTCTTGCATCCTCACTCGGCTGAGCCACACGTGAGAAACACGTCCCCTCCCTCCTCCCTCCCATACGAAGTGAAGTGCCACATGGCACATCCTGCCTCTTAGCAGGGCTGTTTTGCTGTCTTAATTATCTACAAGGATATTTTTCATAAATAAGTGCAACATTTTCCTTATAACTCAGAACCTCCAATGGCAAAACCCAACATTAATGTTTTTATGGTAAACTTTTCCACTGAACTGCCTGACTGCTTTAGTGCGCATCGATCACATTGTCAAGCCTAAAAATACTCTTAAAGGATTACTCAATCTCTGGGCAGGTTTCCACTCCCTGACACTGCCCTCTTCTTACCATGATCTCTAAAAACAAGTAAAGAAGAAATAAAACATAATTGAGGGTTAATAAAGCAGACTAAATTGGGAGGGCATGCAAAGAACATCTGTAATTTTGAAGGAGACGTATGAAACTGAAGTGCTACTTATACTAAGAAGTGTGGCCAGACATTGTTAAGTCATGGCTCAACATCTACAAAATCATATGAAAGGATAATTTTATTATGAAAACAGATCCTAGATATTAAATAGCGTTAAAACTCAGTTGAATTATAAGTTTTAGCCTACCTCACTGTTTAGTGATTCAGGTAAAGCTTTAATTTGCCCACTTTGTTAATATCTATGTTAAATTCTTACACATACAGATCTCTCTAAAGCTATTTTAGAAATTGTACTTGCCTGCAATGAACAACTACTGGACAAGAGCGACCCCTGTAGCACTTGTTTACTTTTCTGAAATAAAACAGACACAAAAAATTAATTAAGCATATTATAAACTGTTCCTTTAGCCAACTGTCAAAAACAAGCAATAAGAAAATGCAAATATTGCTGTCTTTAAAGAAATACTCAGGTTGATAGTTTCCTAATACAGCTGTTAGGTAGGTAATCTTGTTTAAAGTTTGATTCTGCTTTGCTCTTGCAGAAATCCCGGAAAACATTCCATTATTACTTTTGTCTGGGCAAAATAAATGAGCTCTTTTCTCAACGGTTCATGTCTTAGCTCCAAAACGAAGACTATCTTGAGGTGCTTTAATTTTGAAACAAACTTTGAGTTCATGAGCTTGCTCAAAGAAATATCAAGGGGCATCAAACTGAATACAAAATTAAAAAGGCTATCCCACTACACTTCGTACAATGTGTGCTGATTTGTAACACCACCTCTTCCCAGACAGGCAAATGCCAAATCTCCTGAAACGCTTCTTAAAAATTCTAAAATGCAATCTTATAATAGTAAAAATAACTAAACCCATCAATAAGCTTTGGTTCTACTGGTTTGGATCTACTGCAAAAGTGTTATATATTTAATATTTACACATTGTTGTCTTCGACAGCTTCCTGGTTAGACACTCTCAGTGGCAAGAGAATATATGTGAAATCAATCAATAAAAGTACAGCCACAGAACAGGTCAGCTGATATGTAAACTCAGTGAAGGAATTAACTAGTGCTGAAGCAAACCAAGATACTCAGTCTAAGAATAGAGCCCACAAAATTGGTTTAAATCTATTTAAATTGCCTTACAGAAACCAAAATCTCAAGCCCTCTCTTTTGCTCTAGGATATATTTTGCATGTTAAGTACGTTACAGGCCAAAAACCCATAAAATATGCACCATATGTTAACAAGGCAAGATGAATAAAGGCTAAAATGGGAAAGCATTGCTTCAAGAAATCAAAACCTTTCATTCAAATTATTTGGTGAGATGTTTGAGTTTACTGGAGCTAGAAGGTCTCCCATAAAATAATTTCATAGGGCAGCTTCCAAGGGGTGCCCAGATCCTCTAATAGTCCCCAGCTCAGGGTAAGTGCTACACAGGATCCTGATCACTAAACTGAAGGGAGCTGCTGAAATTTGACAACAGTGCTGTGATGTTATTATGAATTTTAAAGCATAACTAACCTACTGAATCATTTAGTTCTTGGCTGTTCATCTATTCACTAACATCTGTGCTGTGAAAACATGCACATATCTTTAAACACTGCTTACAGTATAGCCTGAAGATGCCTAAACTTCTGACAGGGTGCTGGGATACCTGGAACTCAACCCAAACAGGCTATGGAGGTATTGGTGATATCCCATGAAACCCTGTTTTCACATTCTTCTTTTTCTTACTTAAGATTCTAACCAAACTTGAGAACAATATTAAGTTCTTGTAGGGATTCCCTTTAAACACTTGAATTCAGGAACTTTTCACAATTCTTGCTCTCTTGCTTACTTATGTAAATCACACTTGCAGAGACATTCTGTCTCTATATATACTCCCAGGATGTAAGTAATTAATACAGTAGAACAATGTTCTTCTTAAATGAGTGGTAAGTCACTGAGAAGCACATGACTTCAGAAGTTAAATGGACCATTTATATGTCCATAAATACATCTATATGCAGGCAATACCAAGCAAAACTTCAATGACTTGGGCTGTAGCAGAGTTTTCATATGAATGAGCCATTCAATTCTTGATGGTCATATCTTGAGGATCAACTCCTTCTATATGATATAAAGCCTTGTATTTATTTTTTGGTATTGTACAGTGAATTGTATTTGAAATGTCTGTACCAACATCTGATACACTCAGCCTGCATTCCCCAACTTGCAGCTGGTCACTCTCCGCCCACACTCATCATGTGCATTAGTAAAGAGTTGTTTTTCCACTTAAAGTATTAAATAAAAGCTAATCACTGCAGAGGGGTATTTACCGTTTCTCTTTCTGCTCGTGTGGTTCCTTTGTTCCTTGTGTAGCACCACTAATATGATATTTGCATGTTGTGACTAGCCATCTACCAAAGTCCTAATATAATTTCAATGACAAACTCGATCTAAATCTATCAGACCTCTCAGTAAATCAGACAGCCAGAGACACATGTTAGGGAAAGACACCTTATGTTTGTCAGTTTTATTGAAGGCGTTTCAAACATTTTCATTATCACACATTTCAGAAAACACATTAAAACAAAGGGTTTCAATCCAGCTGGTTCATAGCTTTGTCTATATATAGCTTATGAAAATATTTAGAAGTGCAGCAACATCTCATTTCATTCTTAGTTCTGGCTAATGAGAGTGAGCTGAAAATTCATCAGTAAGCAAAGTTCTTGAATGTTGAAGAAAATATATATTATATATATATATACAAATACAGGAAGAATTAACTTAGAAAGAATGATTAGTAATACAAACCAACCCTTGGCTCATTGAGTGAAAAAGAAATCATCATGCAAACCATCAGCAAGCAAAGGTCAGAGGTCGTTAGAGGCTCAGAAAAGGGGTTTCCCACATTGTCCCTGCAGCAGAGTCACAGTTTCCAATGATCACTTTTGTGACTATGCAACTGGGCTCATATTACTAGCTGCAACATCACAAAAATGACACTGGCAACCGCTAATTAGCTGGCAAAATAAGAATTTGTCCATTTTTAAAGTGAGCAGTGTTAGTAAATGCCATTGCACACAGCGAGAAGTGATAGCATAATAGATATATATTTTAAGCAAAGCCCTCACATGTGATGCTAATTATCTTTTAGCTTAGCAGTCCCTCTTTAAAGTGTAAATGTGCTCCCTCTGGGCTCAAGAAATATTTAATGACACATATCAGTGCATGACTAACAAGCTAGTCCAGAGCAGTAATGATTGGTCTATTGTTCAAAATGAAATTAGGACTCCAGAAGCATTTAAAACTGACCAGTGGTTTCCGTAGTAGCCTCACCTCTCAGGGACTGTCTTTTGTACAGATTTGTAAAGTGTATATATAATAATCTCTTTTTAGCAATTTATTCCTACATTATGAAAGTATGATAGATTATTCAGCAAGGTTTAATGTATCTGCTAGATGCAAAATCATCTAAATCACTGTCTGATACATAGTAAGAGAAATGTAAGCTTTCAGTTTTCAAAGAGACTTGCAAAATTTACTTCAATAAAAATTTTAAGGTCCATATTTCCACAGACTCTGGGCAAGGTAATTTTGGGAATCCAATTTTTCTTGGTGATGAATTATAAAAAATAGAGGGTTGGTTATGTATATGCTTAACTTCATATATGTATGTGAATATATAAATATACACACATATCCATATATATGTACAAACACACTGAATGCACATAAAAACATAGATAAGATTAAAAGAAATGAGAGCAGCCCCTTTCTAGCACTACCCTACTAGAGTATGGTAGCACTGTCAGACATTTTTCTGGGGGCTTTATGACTCAGCTGTCGTAATTCAGCAGAGTTTGTACTTTAAATAGAAAGCTTCAGGTGCAAAACATGTATATTGTATAAATGAATTCCAAATACATTATTTTAGTAATAGTGCATTAGGTTTTTTGTCATTGAAAAAGAACAAAAAAAAAAAAATAGGAAGATCAGATGACCAAGAAAACTGAGATTCATAGACCAGCTATTGTGCATGCCAAAATTCCTTTTCAGGCGGAATTTTACTATGCATTCAGTACTATGAGTTCATTGTACAAAATCTGCACGTAGCAAATGATTACAGTACCCTACGCTGGACTGTGAATACATGTGAAATGAACACTCAGAATTCAATTAAATCTTAACAGGTTCATTCCCATACTGGCTTAAAATACAAAGAATGGCAGCTCACTACTTTTCTCAGCTAGTTATCATTTTTCTTTTTCAAAGTATTGCACAACACTTCTTCAACACGGCTATTTAACCCTTACACAATGTCACTCTAAGAAGCGCTTTCTGGGCGATGTGAACTGTGACTTACTGTAGATCTAATCCTGCAGCTCATGCAGGGACCTCAATCCTTACTGAAACAAGTCAGAGGCGAGGTGCTCTGAACTTCAGATTTCCTGGCTGTACAGGCTCGTTTATGCTCTAGTTAAAATTGCAAGCAGATTTCCCACTAACTTTGAAAAGAGCAAAGCCGGACGCTGCGCTGGCTCTGTGCTGCAGCCTCACACAGCTTAATGGAACCCATTCACAATTCTCACCACAGAAATTCACTACAGGCAATTTCCTCGGTAGCACAAGCAAAGGGAAATCAAGCTACAAAAATCATATTAAAGTTGAACCTAGACAAGAAAACCTTGAAAATTCAATTACAATTGCAACTGCATCCTATGGCTGCGCTTCCTTGCTCCACTACTGCTTCTGTGTTGCGACTCTGTGGTATATCCTTACATCCTCACCTAGCCATAGCTCCAAGGGACTCAGAGCGGCTGCACTCCATTACCTGACTTGCACCATGTGAGATGTCTCTCTGCTTTGAAAAGCCTTGCAATACGTACAAGAATACCGAGTGGATGAAGGGTGGCATTTAGTCCTAAATTTTTAAGGGCAAAATTTTGTCAACAGACAACTATGCAAGCAGCTCCTGTTGGCTGTACGCCAGCTTCTCCCCTCGGATGAGGATGCACAGCTTTGACTGGCATCAGTCAGAGCCCCCAGCACTCATTGAAAGAAACAAGTTTGGATCTTTTGAGTGCTGAGCCCCTTATAATCACTTCAGGGGGTTGTAGATAATATTGTAGAGCAGAGAGAACAACACGCGATCCCACAGGCCGCCGGTGGATTGAGCACCAACTCCCCAAACCTCCTGGAGATTCTTTTCATTAGTCATAAGCGCATCGCTGTGGATTAGCTGGTACACGCTAACACCTACACGTGATGCACTGGGCACGGTTTGCAATCAAATGAAGATTATTTCGCTCCAGTATTTATCATGCATGGCTTTAATTTTCAAATTAAAATTTAGATAGGCACAGCAAACATTAGGGAAGGTGGCAAGGACTTTTGCAGCTTTTGCCTTTGTATATTTGTATTTTAAAGCCACATTGACTTTCTCTAAAGTTCCAAAGTGTACGCTTTGTCAACATTTTCATCTGCTTTCTCAAACTTCCACCTTCCTGCAGCCAAAGGTCTACAGACCTTGCTATTGGATCCTTATGAGCAAATGGTCCCATGGGAATGACGCTATCACCATATGACTCCATTGTAATTCTTTTTTCAAGCATGCTCATTCTTCCTAATTTATTTGTGAGAGTCCTGAAATAAGGATCTTAGAGGAGCCACAGAAAAAGCTTGGAAGTTGCAGAATTGATAAATACTTGAAAAACAAAGAAATACAGAAGCACTGAAGATTATACAAAGGGAAGAAAGATGATGATCTCTAAATGGGAAACGAGTATGTCTTGAACCCAGGCAACATCTCTGTGTGAGGTAACTCTAAACATCAATCTACTGAAGATACTTCTGTTACTTTAGCATTCTCGCATCACAGGCTGAGGTGCCTCCGTCCAACCCAAAAATCTTTAAAGGACAAATAAAAGCACTAGTCTGGTTCCTCAGATCCGCATCGTTTTAAATGAACCGCCATACTTTGTGCTTTACCTGCGGAAATCCAGAAGTGATCTGGTGGAAGCAGGAACCCTCTGATCGTTCCAGCTGAGGAAGTGGAACTGTGTCACTGTGCGGGTCTCGTTCGTCTGGAGGTTCTTCAGGTAGAAGCTCCTCACGAGGAAATCCTCGCACCAGATGTGCTCAGAGACAAGATTTACCTACACCCACAGGAAGGAACAAATGGAGATGAGCAATTTTGGTTGCGAGTCATGTCTTCAGGATTGCAGGTGTAAGATTGCTGGGATGAAGGAACTGCATGAAAATTTTATTTTTATTAGAAAATTGGCCAGTATGGGGAAAAAAAGAAAAAATTTATTTAGCAATCAGTGAAGCTGTCAGGAAGGGGTTAGCTGCCATTGCTATTGTATTGAAAAGATAAGAAAAATCTTGACAATTTTAATGCAAAAGGAAAATTCACTAAATTTAATATTTATAACTTTATGTGAATATAGAAGATATTTTGTATTGAAAATGTGCTAGACTGTTGCTTTCTTTTCAGAAATGCCCACGAATGTATCGACCAAGCCACTCTCAGAGGTCTTAAATATCTGAGTTGAATTCACATGAGAAGTGAAAATTTGGTTTCTTTAGCTATGAAGGAAAATAAGCATTAAAAAGTGCAGCTTATATGCAGAGCTCATCTTTTCAGAAAATGACTTTACTCCCATTTTAGTTTAAATTACAGTATTTCTTCACAATTTCTCCACATTTCTTCATATTTGACATTGTGGTATTATTTTCTTCCTCTACACAGCTGGACCACTGGAAAAATCTGACAGTCGTTGTCAATGTTGCATTGCAACAAAACTCGTGATATGATATTTTGGGCTAGAAATGCAAAGCAGAAAATAAAAATATATATTTGTTGTTGTGACTGAGTCAAGAGATAAAAATAAATAGGATTAATTACTACATCAATATAGAGGTTTTTCTACAAAGATTTACATATGGCTATCCTAAGGCAAAATTCACTAGTTCTAAAAATACTATTTTCCTATAAAATATAAACACAAATACATGCTTTCATATGTCAACCACTTGCAAAAACATTTGAAATGCAAAAATTATTGTCCTTTTCAACATTGCAATATTTCACTCATTATTTACTATATTTTATTTGGTGGAAACTACCTTGCTGTTAAAGCTGTGCTCCAATTTTTTTTTGCAAATGTAAAACTGCACGAAGGCACACCGAGTGTATTTCAGGTTAGATCATCTCGACCTCCAGGTTAGATCATCTCCAACACCATTCTGCCCCGTATGGAATCAGCCCCTGCACTTACTGTCACGTTTGCAACCAGATATTTTGTGTAGGTACCTCGTAGATGTGGTAGAGGTTTGACCCTTCGTCTGGCCAGTAGTGGTGGCACTGTTTGACTCCGTTTTCCACGAGGGGTGTCAGCATGACAATAACGACACAGCCGTTCTCCCAGACCATCTGCAGACAAAGAAAGACACCGTGGCCACATTGTGACTGCCTAATTACTGCGTGACATGTATAATTACTGCACTCAGACACACAATCAAAATTTATTCCATTCACAGAAAATTTATTTCATTTTCATTAGACACTTTTGCTCTGCAGCTGCTTTCAAATCCCTGAATAAACTGGCACCATATTTTGCAGGCGTCCATGAAATATTAAAGAATTTCCTGCAATTTCAATTCAGGTCACCCACAAAATCTCTCCTTGCTCCTGGTACCGTGTTCAACTGCTTTTCTGTCAAACTTTTAGATCCACTAAAGGAACACTAAATGGTGCTTGCAGAATACCCACCTATTTAAGATTTGATATTTAACACTGAAGCAGCACAGACCTACTAAAGTCACATGTACTGAAACCTGTTTGTGTTCTTGACCCTGCATCTTTTTACAGTTTGCCAAGCAGCAAAAGCAATTAAAATGCTGTATTGCTGAAACAACTATAAAAGTTGCATCTGAACAACAGTAACGAAAAAAAGGCAGGAGAAACTCAAAGCAGATCTGTTTTTCCAGGAACATTTTGGATGGAGAAATCATCCCTCCAAATGCATACTTGTAAAAGATTTGTTGCAAATGTGCATTACTTTCTTTTTCCTTCTTTATTTCCTTCCATTTTTCCTTTGTTTTCTTTCTTCCTTTTTCCTTTTCCTTTTCCTTTCTCTTTCCCTCTTTTCTTCTTTATTTTTCTTTCATTATTTTTTTTTTTTGCTCCCCTCCTCCTTTCTCTTTTCTAGTTCTGTTTTCACCTTTTACTTTCCTTTCATTTTTTTTTCCTGGAGGTAGAAGTAAAGTCCAACCCGTGCTACAGACAGAGCACTCACAGAGCACAGGTACAGCAGGAACAGAGGAAAACAGAGTATCTTCACTGCCAGCATGATCACTTAATAATTTAGACCAGCCACAGAGTAGGATACAAGAATCAAGCACATCCTCAACTAAAGGATTTGTGGATGTCTCTCAGAAACAGCAAAGAATCAGCGTTGCTCTGGTCTGGCATATCTCTGTTCCAAACACAGCCCATGGCTGAACAAAAAGGCTCCTATGAATTAATACCAAGCAGCATAATCACTAAAAACTGTTGTTATTATTATGCTGTACATTGATGTTATATTTGCATACAACATTCATTGTCTTTTTGCTAGCATATAAAATTACTAAATGAAGAGTAAACTGCTCTTTTTGTGGAGGGTTATGTTTATTTCACAGAAATATTTATAAGCAACTGTATTGACATGTAAATTTTGTCAACAAAAAAGGCCTTTGTCTAAACTGTGCAAAGATGAGATGATACATTCAATTCAAGGATTATTTTTTTTAATTACATATCAAATAAAAAGGTTTCCCATTCATGGATAATGATGTTGTTTTCTCTTTTAAGAATAGCTTGCATATAGAGAAACAAATAACATTTTTCTTCCCTTTTCTCATTTTGTGACATAATTAAAACCAGCTTAGAGTTGTTTAGAGAAATGAATGTACAGTTTACACAGAATAGGGTTATTTATCATTTTGAAAAGAAGTGGAGTAAAAAAATACAGTGAAATTTAAAAACAATCTTTTCTTTTTCTTTTAACCTCTTAAAAAAGGTTTTTAAAATAGAAATGTCTGTAATTTCCTCATCCTCATGTTAAAACTTCACATTGCCACAAAACCATTTAAACATACTTTAATATTATACACACTTTACAGATGTATATTTATCATTTGTATCTTTTTTGTACTGTGTTTTTTCAGGCCACAGCTGGAAACCTTCTTTATATGTAAGGAAGATGATACAGATTTCATTCATTCTAATGTAGTTTCACCTTCTTCAGCCAGCAATCAGGCTAAGATAAGAATTCAAAACATGCATCTTACTTTAAAACTAGCCCCACTAAATCAGTACTTTCATCACATAACAATTTAATGTGCCTCTAGAAGGTATAGAAGCTCATTGAAGCCATTACGAAAATGAGGAGAAACACAGTTTTTATGAGTGTAATAAAAATACAATGATCTAGACCATAAACTAATCATCGAGCACTCTGCTTGTGCCACCCAAGTGTAACATTATAAAAGCCCACTCATTTAGAGAGGAATCCTTACAGTTTGGCAGCCCTGTTCATTGGTTCAAAGACAGAGCATTTCATTAGAGAGGGGATGTCTGCATCTCTGAAGATTTCATTAAGCATAAATCCAAATGAAAGTTAATTTAAACAAACAATTTCAAAGTTACTCTAGGGTATAATATTTCTTTCAGGTCATTGTGTGAAAAGTAGAAGTCAAATCTACTAAATCAAGAAGGCAATACAACCTAGTGCCTTCATTCCTGTTACAAGCAACTATCCCTGCATCTCCAGTGCTTACCATTGAGATGGGATTTTCACTAAGGCTCACAGCCTGTGACTGGGGGACTACAGCATTTTCTTTGTTTCCTTGCTCATTTAAATACTAAAACATCAGACTGGTATTTGTATTTCTTTCTAAATAACATGGAAGCAGGATGAGCCAAAGGTAGTTCACAGAGTTTTACGCTGTCATCTGAGTGTGAAGTGCTGGGAGATGCAGAATCTGAAAGTCCCATCAGCTGCTTACAGCAGCTGATGGGACTTTCAGATTCTGCATCTCCCAGCCCTTCACACTTCAGCTGTGCTCAGTGTCCAGACACTGAGAAAGTGGCCCCAAGAATGTGTCTTGGTAAAGACAGAACAGGTAGCCCTGACCTGTGGCACAATCGCAGCACAGCCTCTGGAGGAGCACATGTAGTTACCAAAGAGACATTTCAGCTGAGCTTGGAGGAAGAAGTTCAGTTCCAAATATGAAGTAATTCACATATTTCTGAACTTTGTGCAATGCTTGCACAGTGAGACATGAAAATAAAGAGAACATCAGCTCCTCAGGGCAGAGGCTTTTCTTTTTACGTAGAGACCAGCAAAATTAAGCCTTACACTCTAAGTGTCTACATAAACTAAATACATTTATATATATATTTTATATAATATATATGTATTTATTTGCAATACATGAAACTAAACTTATTTAAATCACTTAGCACAGGCAGGTTGCTGTTTGTAATTTATGGTGATACTGTCAGTAGATGATCCTGAAGGTCTCTTCCAACCCAGTGATTCTGTGATTTTGTGAAATGTTGAATGGAGTGCTGTGAATGGAGCTCTGTAGAGGAGCTCACTGCAGAGCCTGCAGTGCATTCTTTGCTGAAAAGGGAGGACACTCCATGATTTTGTGTGACATGTCCACCTTCAGCCTATAGGCCTAGAGAGTAATTTGGTAATGATCTTTAATGAGGTTCTCCTGTATGCATCATTCTAAGAACAATTCTTGGATAAGAATAACACCGTCCTATTCCATTTGCTGCAAATTAAAGGCTGAATCCTGCAACCCAAAGATGAGCAGAGCATTTGAGATCCTCAGAATTCCCTGTTGATGAAACCCAGCAAGTGTAGAGACCTCATGCTGTGGTTATCCAGCACTGCCAGCCCCATACAAAGGGCTTCCACATTGGCATGAATTATATTTAGGAAGAATTACTTGAAAAGGAGCACAGAATTGCTTTTTCATGTAATGAGAAAAACAAAGTCACAAATAGCAGAACCAGTGTTACAAGACTGCCATAAATCTGATAAAACATCATTTTTTGATAGGTTATACTTTAAAATGTCCTTGTTTACTAGCTTGTAAATAAAATGGTTAATATGAACCCCCTGTTTTTTCCAGACACTTCATCACTTTGAAGCTTCTTTTTATTATAATGATTCTTCCCAAACTCCTTTTTCAGTCATTTCTGTCATTTTAGTGATGGGGAAATGACAAGATATGAGCTCTGCCCAGACACTCTTCATTTAATAGAGACTAGTGTAGAAGTTTCTAAAATGCAATGATTTAAAAGTAGAAAATAGATGGGATAATCATTTAAATCCAGCCAGTTCACTAAATATAACATGCTAATCATGCCAGCTGCTTTCTGGGAGAGACCTCCAGCAAACTACAGAATTTACCTTTTCAGTCTTTTAGGCTTGCCATACAATTGGTATAATTGGTAAATGCAAGGACTTGGAAAAGGAGATGGATCAGCAAACAGAACCCAAATAATTTCTAATGATCAAAACTCAACATGAATAAACACAAGTTCTAAAGAAACAACAAAGCAAGGTAATAACCCTCACTGCATCATGTAACATTAATCCCATTATATATTGTGAAAATAATGAACTGTCACCTCAAAACCTTTAAAAAAAATGGGGATCTTTTAACTGAAGGAAAAAAATCGGGTAAAATTGAGATTTTTGTTATCAACTACACCTTCACAACGTATGCCAATCAAAAAGTCATAGAAATTTTTTTTGCAAAATATTTTGTTTGTAAATGACATAATTTTACTATGAAATGAGTCAAATCTGGCAAGGTCAGTATTGTCATTTGCAAAATCATAACTGTGCCTGACAGTTAAGCAGATCTGTAGGTTGGAAGATTAATGGTCAACGATCTGTATTTAATTTAAAAAGTATCTGACTGCAGATGCAAAAATGTCTTCAGAGAGGACCATATATAAATACATGGTTGTATTATGTCCCCTGCTGTTGCAGCAACACTTGTTTGGAAGTCAGTGGGAAAGGCAAACTCAGGATGACTGTGTGTGTTGCAATAATTTCTGCTTTCTCAGAGAGACATAAACTGCTCTTATTCTTCTCAGTAGACTCCTAACTCAAGCCTCATTATTAAATAATTTAAATATGAGCTCTGTTTAGAGTTGCACTGCTGACAAAACCACATTAAGGAGGAAAAGTCCACCAAAATCATCAGAAATTAGCTTTTCCTTTAGTATTGAAAATGTGGAAACTAAACAATAAAGGGATACAAATTTTAAGGGACCATTTCTAAGTAGCTTCTCCAACCGTAATTAGAAGTGAGCATGGTAAAAGCAGACTCCTTCACTGAACGCCTATGGAATTTCTAATGCTATATTTATTTTGCATGGCTTGACAAGTTACTAGAGCTCTAGGGGCTACTATTCTGTGCCTATGTCTCCCTTGCTGTTGTTCCTTTATTAAATTAAAATATGCATATTTTACACATTGAATTGCTTTCTGTTAGTTTTCATCTGCTTTTCTTTCTGAAGGTGAGAACTGATTAGACATGCAGGAAGTCCCATTCCAGGCAAAGAAAATAAAACTTGGGAATCAAAACTGCTTGAAAGCACTCTGTCTACACAGAACAAAATGCAGAAAAATAATTTAGTCTGTAAATTAATTTCAGCACTCACAAAATGTGCTGAACTGGGAGCACAGAAACTAGCAATTAGAGCAGAGGAGGTACAGTTGTTCCTACTCAGCCCATGGGCTTGGAACACTGATTTTGCTGGAAGACTCATTCAGCTATGGGGACATGGTCTCCTGCTACTGGGATTTGCCCTTGGAGACTACTGATGACTAATCCCCTTTACAGAGGAAACAATCAACTGACAGTATTTTGTATTTCTTTTGTTGAGTTCCAAAACTGGAAGACAGAAGCAAGTGTGGCTGATTAGACATGCAAAGATTTATCATGTTCTCAAGACTGCGACTCAGGAATCAGTTCTTAATATGCCATTGTAGAGGCATATTTCCTCACTGGGAGGAAACCAATAGCTTTTTGGACTGATGCTGATAACTTACTCCTGGAACAGGGAGAAAAGTAAAAATAGTCTTAGATTAAGAAATGCAGGACTGGGGCAATGAAAAACAAATGGCAATTGAATGCCCTGGCTCATGTCAGGGCTATGGACTTTATTCCTGGGACCCCTTCTGCGCTTTAACAGTCCTGCAAAAAAAGCACAAAGTAATGAAGGGAAGAGAGATGAGGTTTCACCAATCCCGATGGCCACAACAGTGCAAACCTCCCCTCCAGTGTGCTCTCTCTCAGTTTGTCAGCAAGAGATGTGCAGCTCCAACACGAAGGGCGAAGAGCATTTCCAGTTTCAAGATCATTTCATGCACTGACAAATAGTGGAGGAAAGATGGGGCAATGTAAAGCATGGATTCGATTCAGAATGTGTAGGATGATGAAGGTTTTCCTTGCTGCCTAGAGGAGCATCCTAACCACAAAGGGGCAGCACTTGAAGTCTGCCTTCCTGCTTCTGTGTCTGGCTCGGTGCTGTTCATGAGTGGTGTCTGCTCTGTCATCCTTGCCAAACTGGAGCCCTTCAGTGACTAAGGCATTGGGGCAGCTATTTAGCCTGAGCTACAGATCTATTTAGGCAAAACTCATGGAATTTTCTGGTCTAAACCAAAAGCACAGACTATATTTGATTTACTCTCATTATTTACTATAGGTGCTCAGTACTTTACTCAGCATTTGCAAAATGAGGAAAATCATATTTCTCTACTCCTTCTGTAGAACTTCTATCATGTTCAGATAATGATTAATTATGTTTGTCATGGAGGGAGGATGTCGTAGGAACACAACAAATGCTTACAAAAATATATATATACCACATATGATGTCATTTTCTAAGGCAACTAAACCATGGCTGGAAGTACTTATTCCCTCCCCCTATTTCACTTAATGTGGTGAAATAAAACAATGTGAAAATGCACTTCCCTCCAAAAAGAAGGAGGGGAAGGAAGGGAAAATGTGAGTAGATTTATGAAAGAAAGACATGATATGAGGTATTTTCCAGAGGGAAAAATTAAGGCCTCCTACAGAAATCTCCATTTGGAGATGACGAACCTTAGCAGACATGCAATTTATAAAACCAGCATAATTAAGAACAATTTTTCAGTGCAAGGACAGTTGGTTTTAAGTATCCCAACTCTTAGAAATAGTTTCTTGCACATTATCATTCCTTGCTTCTTAGAATACTTTGCAAGTTAAGACATGTACTTCATGTCAAATATTTCGTGGAATTATAACCCAGCACATACTGAAAATAATAAAATTTTATGCCTCCAGAATTATTCACAACATGGAACTCCTGCTGCGAAAACTTGTTATAGATCAGAAATGTTCTACATCCTCTTTCTTTTGAATTATGTTCAAAGAGATGTTGAATTTTAATAGCGCTATGTGAAAGAGCTGAGTGAAATCTCACTGAAGCTGCTGGACAAAATCATCACCTTTCATTCAAGATAAATGTAAGAAACAAGCAAACTCTTTTATGAAGCCTGATAACTGAAATTACAGAAATTATCATCAAAAACAGGAGAAACGTGAAGCATATGGACCCATGAGTTTCTCTAGAAACTGATATGCTTAATGCAGAGAGAGAGCATTAATCAAGGCAAGATGATTAATCCCGATAAGCTGCATAAATGTGTAAAAGGAATAAAGAAACCATGAGCACAGCTCGACAAACTAGCATTGTGATCCTGGTAGAAGAAAAGCTGAAAGAGAGGTTGGGGGTAAAACACTGGGTAAATGAGGTTTGGAAAAAAGAAGTTATTGACTTTTATTTGATTCTGTCTTTGTTCAAGGAAATAAAACTCTGTTCTTTCTTTGTAAATAAAATGGAACTCTATCAAAGCAAAACCCTATCCTGAGGATGAATTTTCTTTCCAGCTGAGAAGAAAACAACACAGAGACCTGACAAAGTGTTTAACCACTCAGGTAAAAATTAATAGGATTAATATCATGTGAGGACAGTCATCCAGTTTTCAAGAAAGGGATTCGTGAGGTGGAATTCCTACTGACCAAAAAGAGAATCAATGAAGGATGTGTTTCTCAGAAATAGTAATTGGTAAAAAGAGATGAAAACAAGACCAGATAAAATTAAAAGAATACTTAAATCAGCTGGAGGCTTTTCAAAATTAATTAAAGTAGTGGCTGGAAAATTTCCAGAGTGGTCCAAGAGACAACAAGCAGGCAGAGATGAAATCTCTGCTTGAGCCACAAACACAGAGCATACAGACAGATTAGGAAGCCCTGTGGCAAAACAGATCAATGAGATGACTGACAACACAACTCCTGCAGGCTAGAATGTTTTCAAAAAATAGGTAAGCCAGGAAAGTTGGAACTAACTTGGCACATAGAGAAGCTATGCCAAGAATCTAAGGGGCTGGAGAAGTAAACTGGAAGGACACAGATAACCATGGAGGTCTTTTGCCATTAGAAAAGCCAGTGTGACTATTGCCTTTTTAATCATTATTTTTCTTACAACATATACCAATTCAAACACCATTTGCAAATGACCAATATCCGGGCATTTGGAGCATCTCCATCTCAAACACTGTGCCTTCGAAAGAAAAACTTTCACCAGGCTGGTCTCTCAGGCCAACACGGAAATCCAAATGAATAGAAAGTTGTACAGAAAATTCTGAGACTAATGGCTTAAGTTAGATGGCACTGAAGACTGATACCTGCTCTTCTCCACCCTTCCAAAAAGATATCATCTTACAAGAAGTGGTCACTAGTGAGATCAATGGTGCCTCTTCAGTCCCATAGCAGTACTGGGCTTCGACCTGCTCACCTGTACTAAGAATGGTGAACTACATGAGCCAAGACCAAGCATCATCAATGCTGTATGAAAAAGCTCTGCCTAGTTTGAGAAAGCAGAGGCACTGAGCTAACTGTGATCTTTGTTTGGATCTGGGCAACCTGAATACAGTAAATGGGAATTTGATTGCTGAGTGTCTAATAGCACTTGCACTAAAATACCAGGCACTGGAACAATGTAACAGGTTTTAGAGGGGCCTGCCAGTAAAAGTAGAAAAAAAGATTACTCAAAACTAAATTATCTGTTTGGTAAAACCCACAAAGTACTGCGACATTCCACAAATCCATTCATAGTGGGCCAGACTACTTGCCACTGCAGACGCAGTCACTGATTGGTGGGAGAATATAATGAAAGTTAAGAGAAAGCAGGTTTAGAAACTATATGTGGAATGTGAGCATGAAGTGTAGACAGTCAGGACAGATCAGATGCAGTTTGGATTTCATTGTGGGTATCAGCTGTGTTGTAAATGCCAAGAAAGTTACCTTACACTTTCAAGTAGAACAAATGCTCGGTAGACAAGAGTTTTCTAGAAGTAGGCTTGAAATGCCTACAGGAGTGGAAACAATTACAACAGGTTCTTGCTGGGGTAGCCTTTCAGCCAAGACACAACGAAGTGGCTGATGCCCACTGTGCACCTTGGCTCTCGGGAAATCTTAGCAGCTAAATCTCTGCGAAAATAAGAAGCAATACATCCAGTAAATATTGCCATGGAAGGCAATGCCAAGCTCCAGGAGTTTCTGTTGGACTTGCTAAAGCATGACATTGTGCATTTAGACAAGGAACAGCAGAATAGTCCCAGATCTCTCTGGAGTCAGTCAGTCTTCTCCACTATCAGTGAGAAAACTGCTTCACTGAGCACAAAAAGGGGAAAACAGCAACGCAGCTCTGCAACAGCTGGCATTAAGTGGAGGAGGGAGAGGGAGGAGAACCACTAAGAAGATGTATCAGGAATGAATAATTGAATCTTTAAACAATCCCTGGTGGCAGCATCATGGAAATATCATAAACTACAGGAAACAGTATCCAAGTAAATATCAATGGACTGTGCCCTGAGAGGACTTAAGACTATTTTCCATAGCAAGTTCAAGTTTCCTATGCTTTACACTAAAATAGGCACTATTAGGCAAAAAAGAGAAATGAACTTTTCTCCTGCAACTGGGAATAAGCTGCAACATCTTCAAGCCATGGCTTTTGACTTGTACACTGGATCTCCTCTGTGTCTGTGGTTGCGGATGCAGTGTTCTGCAAGGAGCTCATTTCTCTTGGCCTGTTTATTACATCTGGTTGATACCTTGGGCTGTGGAAAAGGCTTGGGACAGGAATTGGAACACTGAAATGTGATCTGAAGGAAGTTTAAGGCAAGTGGGTAATGGACCAATCTGGCATAGGTAGATTGCTATGTTGAAGTGACAGACATCATCAAAATAAATGTCAGGAACCACCTTTTCTATGGAACCTAACAGAAGAAATGGTAAAAGAGCACCACATCAGAAATGGACACAGCCACACTCGAACTGAAGCTGAACCATGGCTCCCAAATGGATTCTGAGGAGATGTTTACAGCAAATCTGGTAGGGAGATGGAATGAACTTTCACTGATGGATTACTGGGAAGAGAAACAGAAGGAAAGTGAAGACTCTTCCACACAAAACAGCATGAGGAAAGAAAGCAAAGAAAGAGATCGTTTGGGTATGTGGTTGGAATGAAGAAGATTGGATCACAGAACAAAGAAACAACATTTCAGTTGTAGCCTGTATGACCATGCAAACAGGTTGCCTAACTGTTCAAACTGGTGTGGGGGAAGAACAAAAGATGTCCTTCATACTGTGCTTGTATGATTAATTCTGATTTCTGCAATGCTTATACAAAGTGGGCTTTTTAAATGCCTCATTTAAAAATGAGAACATATGTTTTTCAACATGTAAAGGGGCATTTATAGGTCAAGTATACACAACATAAATATACAAATATGCAAAAATAAACAAGTAAAAACCTAGGCCATAGGAATCATAAAAAATCATTAAAGAATAGCTAATACACTATTTGATTTTGCACATGTAACTTAACAAATGCATCTTCAAGTATCATGCCTGTTATAATCCATGTGCCAAGCAAAAAAGAACAGTCTAATTCTAGCTAATTACCTACCAAACAGTGAAGACAAAAATCACAAATTACTTGCAAATTTAATCCAGACCAAAAGATCACCTGACTTCAGGAGAAAGCATTTGCTCTGCCTTCTAGAAACCAATCTGAAAATACCTTGGACTGAGCACTTCAGTATCCACACACCCAAAATTCAAGAGTTTTTTCAAATATGTTCTGATATCTTATCAGAAAAAGTAGGAAAATTATGACATGAAGTCTTCAATAGGGATCAGTTAATACTTTCTAATGATAGGTGAGGATTCTATTCATCCATTCTAATGATGGATGCAGAAGAAGAGATTATTTCAACTGATGCAAGCTCTTAAAATACAATGACACTTCTGAAACTGTCACACAGACATCTTCTATCTACAGAAGAAAACCCTCTAAATTCATAATGCAAAACAAAAAATAAAAACAGATGTTAATGTTGATAAGAAGCCCCAGTTGGCCTCCTCCCCAGGCAGCTCCTGTAAACTTTCAGACACACTTCTCCACTTCCAAAGGAATATCTAACACATGTATCCATCACACCATCACACATATCTACCCTGGCAACATGTGTAGGTCCAAATCTGAGAGCTGCACCAGCACTGAAACACCTGTAGGCCAAGTAAGCTCCTAATTGTGCATCAATAACTACTCCATTTAGCCCCAATCCTGCAAAAAATTCTGCCCCTACTTAAATTTAGGCAGTTGGGTCCTAACTGCCTGTGGTGGGGAAAACGTGTGAGGATTTAAGCATATTGGGGACCTGGGGTGTGTGAGGAATAGGTTTCAACAGGAAATTCATGGCCCTCAGTGTTCAGTCCTTTCTGATCTGGAGAATGACAATGAATTCTGGCTACACTCTTCAGAAGGTTAGGCCCTCAGAAAATCACTGAATCCTTGGCAGTAATTTAATTACAGAGACCTGGCACTAAAATATGAATACTTTGGCCTGAGGTTTTCGGTATAATTTTCAGATCAACTATTCCTTAGCCGAGCTTGTCTTATACATAAATGGCTTGAATATCCATGTAATAGATTTTAAAAAGATGTCTAAATTAAGGTTATTCCACCTATAGTGACTCAAGCACAACACATTTTTATACAAATTACATTTCAAGAAGCACAGGGAAACTCGTGACATAAATTCAGTTTTCAAGGAGATGTTTAACTTACCTGCCAGAAGTCAGCGACAGTAGCAGGGAGAGGGCCCTGGGTGGCAATATAGGCAGGGTTTCGGGGGTCATGGTCCATCTGGAATAAGGAATAAGAACACAGACTGGATTTATTTAAAGGAAATCTGTTGCAATGTTAGAGACAGAAAGCATGAGAGGGCAGAACAAGGGATTCCTAAAGGACTGTCCCTCCACCCTCTATTGGCAAGCAAAGTATTTTATTTCTATTTATAAGCTCAGAGGAGAAGTTTTTCCCCAAAAGACTGATGACACCAGATGAATATCAACACACGTGATGAGCAGAGTCCCCTGTCCTCAATATGCAGAGTAAGATCATTTATGGTGGCTGACAAAGGCATTAATTTGAGATCAGTACTTGTGGTTTCATAGCAACCTAGGAGCCATTTGAAACATTTTTCTACGCTGAATGTTAAGAATGCTCCACACAGCTAAATATGTTCTTCATTTCCACCATGCCAGTCAAGGGCACATGTAACTTAAAAACAGCAAAAATGGGGAACAAATTCAGTTTCTGGCTTTTTCTGGTTAGCTGATTTATCTAAATGCATGGATTTGGCCTCAATGGAGGAAGTTCTGCTTAAAGACCTTAATTATTATGTTTAATTCAAGGAGCAGAAAATTCACTGAGCAGAAAAAATAAAGAATCTAAGAAACAAAGCCATCAGGAGTAAATAGGATTAGTGTGTTACAATGAATGTTTTTGAACTGATGGGTGGTTTTCTTGGTTCTAAATCTTAGGACCCATTCTACTGAAAAAGAAGATCTGCTGATAGGATTAAAAAACAAACAAACTCATTCTAACCCTGAACTGGGCAAGACAAAACTGAACATAAAGAAAAGAGACCCATTCTGAGATGTGTGGGTGCGACTCAGTGACACTGAAGTTGGTGAGAGTTAACTTATACCCATGTAGCTGAAGGCAGAATTTGTCTCAATACACAGTTCTGTTCTATAAGTAAAGATGTGTATAAGAATGAATGTGAGTCACGTTTGCATTAACAGGCATCTCCTGAATTTATTCATAGCCTATCAAAAATTTCAGCGATGGTACATGTCAGTGTAAAAGAAGGCACCTTATAATTATGTGCAACATAAAAGAGGGAAGAACCATAAAAGAACAGATGTAAGTTATTCTAACAGAACAACAATATGATGAATGTTGCAAAAAGGAAGAGATCACTTTTATGTTTCTAATTTTCTGATGTATAATTAAGCTGGACTTAAAATTCTCCATGACAACACAACACAGGTAAAAGTCACTGAAACCATTTAGACTAAAAGCTTGCTTCTGATTCACCATCCATTGTTACAAAAAACCTTGACCAGGATGTCTCAAATACTATCATTTTATTCCAAGTTTCATTGGGATGCTTCTCTTATCAGCAAATAAATCTTCCCAACAAGCAATTGCTCAGAAAAAATTTCAACCTTGCTTTCTTTGCCTTTTGACAAAAGCAATTCTGATAGCAGGACATTTACTACTGTGGGTGTTTTGAGACCAGGGAAAACTAGTTTTCTTCAGAAATGGGTATTAACAAAAAAACCCTTCGGAAACATCTTAAAAGGGGCGACTTTTCTGTTTTGTTTTGTAAGAATTGAGACAACAAGCTAAACACAGCTGAAAACAACAGCAAATGTGATCAAACAAACTCGTGCTTAAAAGTGGGGAAATTTCATTACACTTGAAATGATTTGTTGTTATTTTGTTTTGAATCCCGAAGATCTACAGGATTTAAACTTGTAGTGAAATGGTTTCCTATGCTGGAACTAAAAATCTTAACTTATAAAAATCGATCTTCAACAAGGAGGATGTGCCACTCCCAGTGGAAATTGTTGTGGGCTGCATCCACTTGAAAATGATGTCACTTCTCCAACAGGCAAGAGTTTGGCTTGGAAATGTAACCAACAGTAAATACTCCAAACTTTGGAAAAATAGTAATTTACTTCTAATTCTTCTAAAACGATTTTTTTTTTTTTTTTTTAGACATACCAGAAAACAAAGGCAAAAGAAATCAAGGATGATGCAAATTGTGCTGTCATGGAGGAAGTACTTCTCAATATTCAGCTGATAAATCAGGAATAGGCCAATCTTGGCATTTCAGCATTAATCAACCTCTGTCACAAAGGTGCTGTTGGAACGTGGCAAACATTACAATAAGCACAGACTAGTGAAGTATATCAGCAGTTTAACAATAATTCAAAAGACAGTTACAATTATTACATTCCAAGCACACTGTGTTGCACAAAAAACAATTATGAGTAGAAACTCTTCTTGCTTGGAGCAAACAGAAAATGGCAGAAAATGCTATCACACTATTAAATGATCTTTAACTGAACAAAAATAAGAGCAAAGTTTAAACTAATTAAATGAAATTCCTGGTTTCATCAATTTTGTATTACATGCACTGTTTAAAAGATGACGTATTTCAAGAGAAGTGTGAAAAATCCCTAGTCTGGTCACATTCAATTTAATGTGAGTAGGTGATGGCAAGGGACAGTTCTTGAATATTTTTGCTACGTTCTTTTTTATTCTGTCAAGGTCACCAAGAACACCAAGGGCATCTTAATCTATCAAAGTTAACAGAAGTTTGAATAAAGAAATAAAGTCAGTAATGGGTTTTAAACTAACTAATCAAGGATCAAGTAAAAGGCTTTTTTTTTTTTTACGTCAGTAGTCATTATTTTCTTTCAAGGATCCCTCAGATTTCTTACTTCATGAACATAAAATAGAAAATGTATTCTCCAGGGAAGAATGGAGAACTCCAGACTCCATACAATCAAGTATTAAAACAAAAATTGATTGTTTGCTAATATTTTACAACAGAACAACCTTCAGAGATCACTCTAATAGTAATTGTTCAAAAAGAACAGGATTTTTTCCTCTATTTCCCCATCAAAACACCAAGTTCACAAGGCTTACATCACAATGGGATCAAATAGCCATTGTTGGAAAGAAAAAGCTGCAATTATTACAACTGTTCTACTGTGGTGGAATTCTCATTTTCTGCTGCAGTACAGCAAAGGCAAGTCCAGTCATAATGTTTCAATCTATTTTTCCATGATTTTATATTAGGGATCAAGGATTATTATAACTGGCTATACAATCGATTGTGCTGATTTCTGTCACCAGCAACACCAAAAGCAAATGAAAAGAAAAAGGAGGAGCACTGAGATTTCTTCTCAGAAAAGAAAAACTAGAGAAAACTTTAGGAACAACTTGTGTTTTCCTAGAGGATTCTGTAGTATTGACTTACAGTATCTTACAGTAGGAAAATATAAGAAGAACATTATCACAACTGGTTGCATCCTGTTAATATCAGACAAGGATTCCACCTTTGCTTTACTACAGAATAAAAGCTACACCATTGGCTTTTCCTTCAAGAGTTCTATTATCCAGCTGCCTATTCCAAGACTTTGCAAGGATTCCCTGAAGAATGCTGAATTTTGTTGAGTTTTTAGATAGAGATTGTGCTGCTGCACAATTTCACTCATAATGCTGATGAAATACAGAAAAATCAATACATTGTGGGAGTAAATCCTTGAGAGTTGTACATGCAGATTCTTATCAAGCAGTCTTGTAAAACTGCAAGCTGAAGTAAAAGTGTCAATAGGCATCGATGACCATTTTGAAATTTCGTGTAAATGATAACACTGATAACCCTTTTACCTTCCCTCTCAGCTTGCCAGATCTTTACTTTCTACTTAGAAAGATGCTGGGTGAGATGTGATCTAAGTCACACCATATCTACCTTAATTTAAATCCTCTGGGTCCATCTGAAATATTCCTGAATCGTGAGATTGGAATGAAATCCAGTGTAGGCCAAATATGACACAAAGGAAGTTGAAATATGATTTACACCTTGAAAAATTTGTATGGATTCAAGCTTCTGTGTGGTTTCCAGACTTAATGTGTTTACAACACCTACAAAATCTACTTCCATGCATGTATTTATCACACAAGGTATAGACAGTCTCTAAAAGAAGAAAAAGTGTGTTTGTTTTTGCAAAAGAAAGCATATCCAACAAATGCAGATGACTTTGTAATCACATTCATCTCAGCATTAAAAGTAAAAAGGTAGACTAGTCCTCATCTTCATCTTTGAATTAAAATTTAAGACAATTTTTTAAATCCTTCCTTTTAAGCCCCTAATGGAATGAAAGAAGCAAATCTGGTTGCCTATGCCATTATGAATTTCAGAGTCTATTCTTGGTGATGAAATTTGTATGCTGTATTTGAACAAACTGTCATGCTAATGACATTCCTCAGTCTGGTGTCTTCAATAATAAGCAAACTGAGTTTTTAAATGTAGTTGATGGGATTTTTTCTCTCTCAGACACCCTATGAGGAAAAACAGAATTTCCCATTTACTTTCATGACCTCTGATTTAAAAGCAAAGATTGCACATTATTTACTACTGGATGATTTTCCCGAAATTTAATGAGGACTAAGTACAAATATGACAGAAGTAATTATCACAGTTTTATTCTGCACAGTCAGGGTCTCCTTGTGCTGTAATTGCAAGCCTTTCATTCAGCTGCTGATACCAGAGTTATTATCATAGTACTTTATGTTATTTCAGAGAGGAGGGAAACAGATTTCCACCTCACTTTTACCCTGCAAATTTATCCTAAGGACTCATTTTGCCTGGCCTCATGCTACAGCAAAATTAAAGACAAATGGGAAGAACTTGGACTAAATCTTTTCTGATTCTCTTCACCCATTCCCAGCTGCAGTGAGGCCATCAATATAACCCCAGTTTTCACATCACATTGTGAGGTATTGAGGTGTTGTGGAGGGGCAGCATTTTTTAAAAGGAAGAAACGTGTGGGCAGGTGGCCAGCTCATTGTCTAGCACCAGGATTTTTTTATGGTGTGCTGCTGCACTCATTTAGGCTTCAGTGAAGGTTGAGTGAGCCCCAGCTGGAGACTGGACCACTGACCCAGAAGCTGGAGATACCCAGCGACACGTCCAGGACTGGCAGCCTCCCTCTCTGAAGCTCAAATATAATTACTTTATTTTACACTCTTCCTGCACCAGACAGCTCCCACACACGGGGAGGAAAAACCTCTTCCAGTCAGTTCATCCCATACTGATCCTGAGCTATCAATGCCCATCTCACTACAGTGCTCACTCCTCACCTGGGCACTGCAAGGAGCATCACTGTATTGACAGGATAATTACTGAGGTTATTTAAGTTGAAACAGTCTGAAGGAAAGAAACAGTAGGATTTTTTCAAGAGTAAGTGTAAGTAGTTGTAATGATACTCCACATCCATTGTGTGCTTACAGAGACACTGACTAAATGTGTGCCTGCTACCAGAAAAGATCTAAACAGCAGTAGAAATAGCACATATGTCCAACTTAGGCTTCACCAGCTGTATAACCACAGTAAATATTGCAGAATCAAGTGCCCAATACAATATTGCAGTAGGCATTTGAAGTGGGGAGAAGAGGGACTGGGTATCTCTGCCACTCCTATATTCTACCTCATTATACAAAAACTACACCAGATTAACAAATATGTTTACACTAATCTGAGGATATTTAATTTGGTTTGAAATGCAACAGTTTGCAGGGAATCTTTCCAGACCATGGGCTTGCAAAGCAGGGATTTCCTCCTATCAACCTCCCACTGCATCAACTTCAGAAAACATTTTGATCTGTTGCTTCCAAAATATCAAAATGATTACTGGCTTAGTGAAACAAACTCATGTAACTAACTAGAGCATCTCTTTCCCTGGAATAGCAGGTCTACACAAATGTCAGCTGTGGCACTTCTCTCCTCACTGTAGGGTCTCTATCCAACCACAAAGAAGAGGAACTTGAAGATTTTTCTTGGCAGTTTTTCTTGGCTATGCAAGTTACTGGGCACTTGTCCCAGTCTAATGAAACACTTGTGAACCCACTTATTTCTAGGTATAGAAGTATTTCTGTAAGAGATATAAAGACAACCATAAGAATTTTTGCTTCATCAGTGTGACTTGTGTTGAACAAAACTCTTGAGTCCGGGAAAACTACAGAAAGAAATACCTTCTAACCCTGTAGAAGGACCCTTATTCAGAGCTGGATGGAAAGGCAAGATTACAGCCGTTTGTAAAAACACAAGACTCAAAGCTGTGGAAGCAGAGACCCTCTGCTTGCATTAGCTGTGGGCATCCTGGCAAAGCAAACCTCTTCCCAGTTCTGTCAATGGGATATCTTAGTCCTGTTTCTTCACTTCCAACACTACTTAATCTAATACTTTTCTCTTCAGTGTAATTAAAGAAATAGCTGCACTATAATCCAGAATGACAATTGCAACAGACATATACACACATGCAAGATTTTACCCCTTCTCCAGCCAAATTTGTGTACTAATACTAGTTAAGCTATGTCTACACAGACTTTTGGGCAGGTTGCAGAAGCCTAGTTTTTCAGTAAAAACCCAGCATTTGTGCTACTGTCAACACTGAACCTGGCTTAGCACTGTCTACAGATGCTGTAATTCCACTTTGATACCATGTTGTTGCCATGTGAATTACAACCAAGCTCTTACACGAATACAATATCTCACTTCCAGTTATCACCTCCCACTCCTGTCCTTCCCACAAAACCTCCTAGTTTCTACTATCAGATGAAGGCTTGACCAAACATAACTCACCAGCTGGCTCCTGAAGACACAAACAGAGCACTGAAGCCCTGGACCTGGACCTCTGGGTATGATTTTACAAGCAGGATGCATATTCCTTGGAACACCAACTTACTGTGATCCCCTGATCCCAGTGCCAGACACGGCTGGGTCAACTCAGAGACATTCCTAAAAGCAGGCTAAAAACTCTTACCTGTGCCTGTCTACCCTTGTCCTCTGAAATGGAAACTGGCAATCCCTCAACATGCAGGTGGTGCTTTGGTTTCCCCCTACCCTAACTCAAAGACAAAAATATCCCAAAGGTGTTTTTTGGCTTCTCTGTGTTTTTTAACTCTTTGAATAAAGCGCTTTTATGTGTTGAAGCCAATGAAGCTTTTGAACTCTGCTGAAACAAAGATCAGGGAACAGTTTCTATGTAGCTGTGGGGTTTTTTAAAGAAACAAAAGTATTGTCAACAACATTGGAAGGAAGCAGCCTGTAATTTCATGCTGTTGCAAATTGTCAGCTGCCTTGCCCACACAAAGTCATTTATGTGGGGGAGTGATACTCCCCAGGAAAATGAGACAGTAATGGCATATACAGCCCACTGCAGTGAGATTTAATTCTCCATCGTAAGTTCTTTCTCACAGTTGCCCTGTAATAACTTTTTGGTGCCTAATTAATGTGAATAAAAACCATGAGAAAAAGTTACTCCAATACCAGCAGTCCCACAGAGGTCAAGGACACAGTGCTTTTTCCCCCTTCACGTGGGTATCCTGACACTTCCACTGAGACACTACGACAGGGCAATGCTACTGGCATTACCATAACTGTTTTGTGTCTACAAATAGAGACCTTTTGCCCCTATCACCTTCCACGGACAAGAAAGGATTCACATTCACCTCACACAGTCATGGTAAATGGCAGCTGGGCCATTTCTGGAGTATCTGGACACAAAAATTGGACTAATCTACTTTGCAGTTGGAATGAACACACAGGGGCTAGGGGATCCTGTTCTTGCTTTCAAAACAGCAAGCTCAGAGAAGAACCAAGAGAGCTACAGAACCACCAGAGCCTGCATCACTAGGTCAACAGAGGAAGAAACGTAATAGGAAATGTCACTTCCTAATTCAGAAGAAGCTCAGAAGTCTGTGGAGCTCAGCTCCCCATGCCTACAGAAACCATTCCTCCTACTGTAGCTAGAAGGACAATGCAAAAACGAACAAGCTATTTTTACTTCTTGGAGAAGGAAAAGCCCCACTAAAGTAAAGTATTGCATTTTATAACCTGTAAGTTAATAATACCTAATATCAAGTACAGAAAAACTGACAGTATTACAAGGTAGAATGAGAGTTATCTAGTGACTTCTTCTTAGTACATAAACTTCACAGGTATTACATGCATATATATTTTTCTTCAATTTGAAAGGACAGGCTGAAACATCAGTGTTGTGAGGTGCTCACAACCTGAGATTAGCAGTGAGGTGCCTGCAGTGAGCCTGTTTTGACGACAAGGAATGACAAGGATCAGCTATCTAGAATAATTCTCATAGGTTACTGGACTTACAATTGGACTGGCATTGATGTAGTCTGAATTGTCGTGGCTACTTTCACCTTTCAGACATATCCTGGAATGGTCATCTGCAAAGGAGAAAATAAGAGAAGAAAGTTTCTATACCAGTATTCTACCCATTTTAAGTTAGACAATCCAAAGTCAGATTAATGTGCTTTACAAGACAGGTAAAGATCAGAAAGGGTATTTCTTTCTGACTCCCAACCTACCCATAGGGTTAATACAGACACAGCATCATAGCCTGACCCAGGAAAAAAGCAATGGGATATTCCAGAGGCTCATTATCAGAAATCCTGTCTTCATGAGACTCACTGTGATGTGCTGCAACCTCTCAGGAAAAAGGGGAATCTCTTCTGTTTAAGGAGTTTTTAAACTAGTGAAATCACTAAAACCCCCAGTATTATAGCAAATATTCCTGTGCTTGCAGGGTCATGGAAGAGGGAAGCTGATGGGACTTTGTCCACCTGGCTTCTCTATAAAATGAACAGCAGGAACATGAAAGTACAGCTGAGAGCTGGACACCAAGTTCATCTGTCCTTGTCAAAGACCTGTGCTCTGTGGTGCTTCACTAGTGACATGGGGAGACAATATGACTTGGAGATGATCATGGGACAGAGAAAATGCCAACAATTTTACTTAAAGTACAACTGGAGCACACATAGACATCTTACACTGCTGTTACTGTAGCTAGTTCAGACACCAGTAAAGAAAACAGTGGTTCTGGACATAGGAGACTTACTCACATTGTTTTTTCATTATCAAGATTATTTTATCCCTTTTTAACTTGCAATTTTACTGGTGCTAGCTCAATTATATTTATTGGTACACCTCAAAACTCTAGCCTTTAAAAAAAAAAGTATTTCCACATCAGAACACATATAATGGATGGATTTTTTTGTCCATACTTAGGCTGTGACAATGCAGATGTCTGCATCTCTTCCAGTCATCCAGACTCAATTTCTGTTATGAGAAAAGAAATATTTCTATGTGATGAATCATTTCATCCTGATTTAGCTGTCACAAACAGGCCAAATTGTATTCAAGAACTGTGTTTTCTTTCCACTGACTAAAGAAAGAAAGCCCAGACCCCACTCAGATAATTTATGTGAGAGATGTCTAAGTCTACATATGAATCTCAAACAACTTGCACTTGATACATAACCAGCACAATTCATACTTCTCAGGAAACCTACCCTGCACAGTATATGGTGGAAAGAAGATGGGAGCTGCCCTTTCTGTAACCCTCTACAGCTGAACATGGATACTGATGTTTTGAGAGGATTGAGGATCTTTCCACTCATTTTTCAAAGAGACAAAATAAGAGTTGGTGGGTTGTGACACCACCCAACACCAGGATTCCAAGTTGGCTGTTAAGTACCAATCATTATTTTAATAATGAGGAATAAAAAATGAATTATCAAACATTTTAAGTACCACACCAGAAGGCAGAAAGAGTTTGGGCTCTGCTTAGGTTTATTCAAGAGTAATGCTATGGCAGCTCAGCACATGAGCAAGACAAAAGGATGTTTTTTAAGAGTGTTGTTCAAAGTCACTCAATCTCACCCAAGAGTGTCAGCAATCTTCTCCTGAAATGATTGGTGACGAACAAGCCACATCAAATAACTGAAGAGGTATTTTTTACTATTCACATAAAATTACTTTCCCTGCTAATGTTTCAACACAATAGGAGGATGAAGAAGACAAGAAAGGGAAGATGTTCATGAACGTTATTAATTTCCACCTCACTTTGACAACACTGCACAAAAAATCCAAAACATAAATGTGAACTTTTGACACCTGAGATCTTGGGCTACCCAATTTTTTTTATAGGAGGCTTTGCAATGAGCATTGTCACAGAGTGCTTGAAGAACTGCAGCTCTGAAACCTTCTGGCTTTGCAGGAGGTACACAGGTTACATGCAGTAAATGTGGTCTCTCACACACCTTAAGCTAAGGCAAGCACTCAGGATAAGCCCTGTTCATTGAATAGCAAAAGTGTTTGAACTAATCACCCAAGGAAACATGTGAAATGTTTTCAAATAGATGAAGGAGAAAGAGCAGACAGTGATTCATCAGTATTTAGCAAACAGATGTCAGGGTGACTCTGCCATAAGGGTCAAGTGTGAGATCAGTAACGTCAGGATCTTTTCTTAAAAAAACATAGTGTTTTATCCAGACCCTCTGATTTAGTATGCCATGTCATTATCTTGCTGTCTTGGAGAGTTTATCAGAGGGTGAGATGTTAAGGCTTCGGTAGTGAAAAGGTGGTGAGACTTTGTATTTCCGCTTAGAAAAAAGAAGTGTGCAAAAAAGGTTGTACATGTTTTTCTGCATATATCAGGAGTTTGCACCCATGTGTGCTTCAGTTGCAGCATCAAACATTCATATTGACAATGAACAGATTGTGCTTGTCTATGCCTGTTATCACCTCAAAGCTTCTAGGAACTAGCATAATAGCTCTTCAGAAACAGGCAGGGGAAGAAGAAAAGAAAAAAAAAGCC
Source organism: Vireo altiloquus (assembly GCA_013396875.1). Lineage (NCBI taxonomy): Eukaryota > Metazoa > Chordata > Aves > Passeriformes > Vireonidae > Vireo > Vireo altiloquus. Next base: position 260,439 of record VZRF01013839.1, on the reverse strand, counting down.
ACAACAGAGTACCATGGACACCAGATTATTATGTTAACAATGAGCAACTATGGGGAAAATGCCGAATGTACAGCAATTTCTTTTCTTTTTTTTTTTTGCAAACTGCATATTGATTACGTGAAAAGCAGGAGAAGCAGGAAATAAAAGTAAGGAAGGTATGTCAGAAAAGGAAGATACATAAGATCAATCTAAAAAACAAGAAAGAAAGATGAATGAAGAAATAGGAGAGGAGGGGGGTGGTAATAAGGAAGTGAGAGAAAAGACAAATGCTGTTACTAGCTATTGCAATCTGGCCAAGCTACAACTCGTCATCATTTTAAGCATCTACAATAGCTGCTGCTGAATGCTGAACTGCTTTGCATTTGCTATTGCTCCAGCCAAGGCACAGCTGAAAGAAAAGCAAAATGTATAGATGGATACATGTGGTAGAGAGGGGTTTCCTAAATAAGAAGGTTAGTATTAACCTGCTGCTCAGAAGAAACACAGCACAGTGTTGTATTTTATATATATGTAAAATAGAAAAGATAAAATACAGAGGATAGAGCATAAAGGACATGATATAAGCTAACACACATGAGTTCTCAGTATATAAATCTCAATTTATGGACTGAAAAGGCTAAGTTTTGCTGTCTACAAATAAATATCTTCATGTGAAGTTAATGGAGCTTGTTTTAGCCAGCTAAACACAAACATGGACTGTTTAAGAAACCATAGAGTAGATGAGACATTGCAGAAGGAAAACAGATAAGACACAAGACCCAGACTCGTACCCTATAAGACCAGCATCTGAAGCTCACACAGGATTAACAGTGGCAGCCTAAAGCTATTCACTTCACTGAAAACCAAATACCAGCTTTTGGCCACTGAGCAGTTCTCCCCATGGCCCTGCCCTGCCTGGCTCCTCACTGGCTGCATCGGCGGCTTTGGCACTCAGCTCACAGGGAGGCAGCTACATGGAGACACTTAAATTCAGGCATCCTAATCTGCAATTTCACAGATTCATGCCCAGAAAACTTGGTTTCAACACCTCAGTGTAGGTTTCTATTGATATTTGAGTGTCCTAAGAACACTTGGCCTAGCAGGCAAGAGGGTCACAAGTCTTCCACAGAGCTTGTGCTATACCTGCTAGTTCTGCTTAGGTACCTTGAGTACTTACAGCCTCTCAAACACTGGATTCCTGTGTTTAAAAAATGGAGTTGAGCATAAAATGTCATTACTATCTGGATTATTTAAACAGAGACCAATACTACAGTAGTATGTCATCCCAGTCTTCTGCTTCTCTCACAGTGGCACTGCAACTTAATGAAAATCTATTTTTTTGGTGTTAGGTGGAGATTGAAGCTTGGAAAAGTAAGACTCACATTTTCCTGCTGTCTTTTGTTTCCTTTTAATCAGACACTTCTGAAGGAACAGAACCAACAAATTTAAGGTTGAAAACAAGGAATATGGGCAAATTTGGGGTGTCTGAATCCAGGCATCACAGAACAGGGCAAATCTTACATCAATCAACCTGGCACATTCTGCCTGGATCATCATTTTCTTCCTTCTAGATTTAGACAGAACTTTTTTTTTTCCCTCAAACAAAGCACTGTACAGAACTCCACTGAATTAAGAAAGCGAAGAACTACCGAGGAACGAAAGTGGTGCAGCCTGAAGACTATAAAGAATCATAATCTGCTGAGTATCATTATTTTGCCTATAGATGATCTGCAGAGAATGGAACTTTTCTTTGCTCTGAACTGCTCAAGTTCATTTATTTCAGAGCACTATTTGCTCGAGCATTTGTAATACGGATAATGCACGCAACTCTCAGCTCAGGTGTTCCCATCTTTGGTGCACAATCCCTGGCTGTGCTCTAAAGGCAAACAAGCCTCAGATCTGGGTGCATGTTCTGCCCCTAACTGCTCTGTTTTCCTTTAGAGGAAAGCCAAAGCACAAAGATAAGCAGGTTGCTTAAATATATACCATGACCCATGGACACAGCCATGGGGGACAGTTTTTGATTGATGCTCACTGCAAAAGGTTGTTTTCCAAATGCTTAAAGTACCTGTATATACTCATGGTATACATAAATAAAAACACAGAGTATTGACTCTATTGAGATGGGTTTATTTTTCAGAGATGCAAAAAGGGAAAAAAAATTGGAAAGCTTTTCTTGAGCTGCTCACGTATTCATACACAAAATAGGCATCACTAAATTATAGAACTAAATATAAACACCGTGTGCCCAAAATTATAGCAATCTGCTTCTTGATTGGATAAAAGGATACAGTTTTGCTAATCTAGGAGGCCCAGGTAACTTGAATTGTTAGTATTTTTTAAACTAGTAATTAGTTAAGTGCAGTGTCAAGGTGTTCTGCTATCAAGTATTTTAAAAGCTGTTTGTATAGAATAGAAAATAGAAAAGTTAGGTACAAGAGTAAGCTATGATAAAATTTTGATAATAATTAAATCAGTTATATAATCAGTAAAAATAATATTGTATTACTTCAAGACTGGTTCAGAAAGAAAAACACAAAGCAGATACAACATGATATTAAAGCTTCTTTGAAGCCCTTCTAAGTTGAAATCTTCTGTGTGAATTGGCAATCTTGTTCTACCTTGTCAAGGTGATTATGAATATGAAAGGGGTAAGGAAACACTAACAAGGCATTACTCTGTGAGAATACACTGAATGCAGCACAACAACTTTGTAGAATATCAAAAGCATATCAGGTTTGTTTCTTCATACATTATGAAGCAAATCTATGGCATTTTTTGCTGTAGTTTTAATGTCTAACACAGTTTAAAAAAAAACCTGGGCAAACTGGGCCTTCTCATCTAGTCTTAGAGTCTAAAATAACCACTGCCTTATCAAAATTTAATATTGTTTAAACTCTATGCCACACTTTCCACCCATCAACAAAGTAGTAAGTAGTTTAAACATATATAATATGATAGTTGTTTACCAGTGCACAGCAACTTCAGAAAGTGAAGGCAGGTAATTTTGTGCAATTCAGTCAAAAAGGAAAATTCCCAGTGCACTAATATTTGTAATAGAAGTTTCCACACTGAAGAAACAAATTTTACCTTTTTAAATGTACTAGAATACTTTTAGCTAAAACTTCAGATAAATTGCAGTCACCCTATCCATGTCCAAATACCTTCACAAGCAGCAGTGATGCAGTCTAGACCCAGATATGGGAAAAACACACATAACAATATGCCATGGAAGAAGCAATGGCAGAGAAACAAAGGCAGCTCAGTGCTGGCTGACACATCCACACAGTACAATATGAAGAAAAGAGAATTTGTCACCAACCCTGAGGGTATTTAAAAGACACATAAATGTGGTACTCAAGGATGGTGACTTGGCAGTGCTGGGTTAATGACTGAACTTGATGATCTTAGAGGTCTTTCCCAACCCAAATGATTCTATGACACCCAAGCTAAAAATATCTGCTCTTTAGCACTGTCACAGTCATGATACTTCTGGATTCAGAGGCAGAAAAGACTAGTCTGAAGGTTTCTATCTTATAGCTCATTGTATCATGAAGACATAGTTTTTACATCACTGAAATAACCAGCACCCATTTCTGGCAACATCTGCAGCTCCCATGCAGTCTCTGTGACAGCAACCAAAACCAGTCTAGCTTAATTTATGAGCAGGAGATCTCTTAAAATTACTGTAGGTCCATATTGATAGAACACCCTAAGCCGGAAGATTAACTTGGATCAATACTTATTTTCATGGAAAATTTTCACTTCCTGTCATGTCAGTTAAGTGCTGGTTTCTTTCAGGATGTAAAAGGGCACAGAAGGCTTGCACTACGTTAACTTTCATGGTGACTTCTTTAGAACTTCTCAACAGGCCTGATACCAAAACACATGAAGTCAGCAAACTCCTACTGTTGCCCCAAAAGGCTTTTGACCAGCATCATATTTACTCAGGAGAATTAATACTGCTGAGTTGCTCTGATCCTCTCCTGAGCAGCAAAGTATTGCAGAAAGAGCCACTACATAAACAAAAGAGACAAACCCTGCTGAAGCAAATATGCAAGGACTGATGGGCTCAGATAAATTATCATGTCCTTCCAAAGAATCTTCACTCTAAATCTGTCCATGACATTTACTTAACATGCTGCCTGTCATTTCCCCATTTCTAAAGGAGGAATAGTACTTGCTCAAGACTCTCTTAGGGAAAATTAATGTTTTCAGGGCACTTTAAAAATTAAACCAGCTATATATGTTTGCCAAGCTATCCAGCTGGATTGTGGGCACACTGATTGAGAGCATTTTGGTTGCTGTGGACTGTGCATATATTCTCAGTTTCATTTTTGTTTCATTGGTTGCTTAATGAAATATGTGTTCATACATTACCAATGTAATCTATGAGATATATATATGTTTGCACAGGAAAAATAAGTTTTATTTCAAGCTCAAAAGATGGCTGCTTACAGGAAAAAGTAGATTCTAGGAATATAAGCACCAGTTCCTTTTTTTTATCATTATTTTTACTTTTCTCTTTTTATCCTAAGCCTTAAAGAGAGAAGCCAGTTTGCAAACTTAATCCACTGAAGCCTAAAGGGGCTCCTTCAGTACAGCTGAGTATCTGACAAACAGATCTAGCTCTGCCTGTAGACTGCTGGTAGTACTGCTGGATGGACAAGAGACCAACTTGTCGTGGTCAGAAGAAGAGACTTCTATTGAATAGCTACAGATGCCACTCTTGTACAGAAAGTATATTCCAGCACTGAAAATCACTCTGGCTATGGAATTTTGTGGGACAGCACAGCTGCAGCAGCAGTGTTATGTGGCACAGTTGTGCATTTTTGTAACATATATGCAGCTTACAAGGAGATAAGCAGGGACTGATGTGACAACAGGACACACACCCAGCCCACAGTTGTAGCCACAGCTTTCTAGTACCCATAAAAACCACTCCACTCTGTTTGCCTGCCATCTGCAGCTTTCACACCACCGTGCAAAGGATATTGGGGAAGGTATCAGAACTTAAAAAGGCATGATGCAAAGGGAAGTGTACATACAAGGTACTACAGCCCGTGAGCGGTTCTTCTGGACGTTCTCCTCCTGCTGTGCCACGGTGCTGTCGTTGGGCTCAGCCTGGTAGGCACACAGAGCTTCCCACTCCTTCTCCAGACGATTCTTGTTTTTCAGGTGATCTTCCATGTAGGACTGGAATTAAAAGAATACTGCATTAAGCATTGACTTAGCTAGGATGAAAGCTAAGTTAAAAGGATGTTTCGCAAAGCATGGGAATCCTGAGATTTGGCGGGGGCGGGGGGGGAAAGGCTCAGTTTTAAGGTCAATTTCTTTACTTAAGAGAGTTAACTTCAAGCTTATTTGTGCTATAAAAAATGAGAATGATAAAGTGTACCAGTGCTAACAGAGAGGAAATGCATGAAACATCCAGTACTGAAATTTAGGAGGAAATGATTTCTTCTTCAGTACCTAGAAAACATAACTCCAAATGTCTCTTTCATTAGGCAATTGAAACGAAACTGAGTTCCATTGACAAAAATTACTACAAACAACAACTCCTGTCAAAACAAAGGATTTTACAACTACAGTTCAAAGACATATGCACATCACAACAGTGATAGAAATGTTAAAAATAATTTTAAAGTTGCCAGGCTGAACTGTCATGGCTCAAGCACTGATCATCAGAAACTCATCTTGCAGATGAACTGGCACAGAGAGAGTCTTGAACGGAGGAGGTGCTGTTAATTAATATTAATATATGTTGTTAAAGATTGTACGTTGCACTCAGTTAACAGTACTAGGAAAAGCATCGCCAAATAAAACTGTCTGTGGCAGCAACGATGGCCCATCAAAGTATATTGGCACAGGTATTAAGCTTTTGCAGATCTCCCAAGGCTAGAGATCCAGTACAGCAGGGGATCAAGAATTCAGTTCCAAAGATTTGAGAAAAGTGAACCAAAATCCTTTTCCTTCACCCCATGGATCAGAAAATAATCCAAGTATGTGAGGGGAAGTGAGCAGAAAGGAAGAAGTGTGGGCAAACCCAGAAATCTTCCCTTCTCTTTAACATGAAAATTAAGGAAGTGATCCCCTGGTACTGTAAGCCCACTTACACAGCCTCATTGCCTTGCAGACACTGCCATCTTCTCCCACAACAAGCAAGAGAATGATCTCACATTATACCCCCCCGTCCAGATTTGTAAATTAGACTCCATACTGCCTTTACTAGGTAGGTCGAAATTAACATTCTTAAACACATTTGAAAAGGGACAGACTGTTTAGGAGACAGGCTCAGGGCTGGGGTAAATAGCAGAGCTGTGGGTGCTTCTGGTCCAAACATCAGTCACAGTGGTTAGTGCTGGTACCCTCAATAATACAGCCCAATCTGTAGCAAAGCTTGTCTAGAAAAAGCTCCCAGAAAGGATTCACTGTAAAGTATAAAAAGCACTTTAATTGCTTAGAAAACCTTTTCCGTAGACAATCTCTGTGATGTTGAATTGCTCTTCCCAAATGTGCTTTAAAGAAGAAAGGCTCTCATGCCCTCTCACCAGGTTTAACAGAAGGTGTAAAAAGCTTGCAGCTTGTCCTCTGCTAAACAGGAGCTCTGCAAAGCTGTTGAGCCACTGTGCTTCCCACCTGGCTGGCAGGGCAGGATACTGCTCCCTCTTGCAGCTTGAAGAGTTTTTTGATGACAAAAGAGCCCCTGACACACAGCTTTGTTTGGTGCAGGGTTTGTCGGGTGCCTGCATCTTTACACAAGGTTTGTAAATCAAACCTGGTACTGAAAAACCAATTCAAGAAGCAATGCTTCCAGAAGGGATGTCTTTAAAGACACAAAAAGATATTGCATTAGAAGAAAGGTTTCTAAAGGTAAAAAATAGTGGTGGCCTAGATACAATCAAAACACCTACTGTGTGATTGCTTCTTTTCTATAATGAAGGGAAAAGCACTGCAGTGGACAGAGCTGTGACCTGACGGATGCGGAGCTGGGAGAGCAGCGTGGCCCCGCCATGTGTCAGGGTGTGGGTAACATGTTCCCAGCATTAACTTGCAAGTTAACAGGAGGAAACCATACTCTAATAGTTTATTTGTCCTTGTCAAAAGGCTGTTGCTGCCGGGGAAAGGAGGGAGGCTAAAGATCCTGTTCTTTTCTCCTAGCAAATCGGTGCCTGGATATGTATACTGAACATCCAAAAAAAAAAAAAAAAAAGATAATCCCTACAGAGCAGAGACTTGCTGGTATATAAGAATTTTTATGAGGCAAAGGGAAAAAATAGCAAAATCTTACAATACCACGGTGCCAAGACGGCTGGCTTCAAAGCAGCTGTTTAGCATGCAGCAGAGATCAGGCAGTCAAGGACCAGCCCGTAGCATCTTCCCATTTTAAACCACATTTTTATAATCTGATTCATTTTGACATGCCCATCACCAATGTCCCACAGACTTCAGGGACATTTTATGCAGATATACAGATCTGGCAACACTGAATCTGCCAAAAATACTGGTAGGCCCACAAAGCTATAGGAAAAGGGCCATGAACATTTGATTACAAAGGCAGGGCTGAATGTAGTGAGGAGCTTTCTGTTGACTCCAACTTGTCTCTTTGAAGATTTCAAGGATTGTATTTTAAAAAGAAATTTAATTTCCTTTTTAAATCATCAAATCTGACACAGTTAAGGTAATGTTTAGAGTTAAGGTAAATTGACTGCTTTTACTGCACACAAACTTTGAAATAACTCATTGCTTTTACTTTTACCTTCATTTTTCAGATAATCTTGAGTGTAAAGATAAATGAATTTTCAAATGAAAACACACTGAAATCTTTACTTTAAGCAACCATTTTTTGTGTGGTTTCGATTCCTGGTCACATGGATCAGATTCACAGGGCACTTCCTGACAGACCTTGAAGAGGTGTTTGACTGTTTGAATGGACCCATGGAAGGCTCTGCACAATATGAACATCTGCTTTACACATATTTCTAAAAGCTACTGAGAAAGAAGCTTGCTTTAAAACATTCAGGAGCCAGACAATTCCCTCAGTGTTAAGTAATCTTTCATTTACAGTCCTTCAGAGCCCCTACACTCATCCCCATTTTGCTAAACAGAAGCTTAGTGATTTTGAGACACTCTCTTGGGAGCTGCTGGATGTACATTAAATTGAGTGGAACTTCTGATATTTTAGAGATTGTATGTCTACTCAAATCCACTCCTTAATTAGGATGTTTTGATGAGACATTCTGCAGTGTTTGCCTGGTACAAAAGAAATTCATTACCAGCATGTCAAGCACGCACATGATTGTCCTTGTCCCAGAGCAGCAGGTAAAATAAATAGAGGTTGTCACCACTGTTATTGCAATGCTCCTCAAGCCTGCTGAAAAAAGCAGAGGTCTAGTTTCACCAATATGTGCACAACGAGGCAAGTCCTGTAATCCCAAGTATATGCTATTATTTAAACAAACACCATCTGCTTGCACAGGTCTTCTGATGCACCATAAATTCCATTAATCTTAATTTTCCTTCCACAGGGCCTCACCTACAAGGACAATTGGAAGTCCAGTTCATGCTTTCTCTTGTTTAGGTAGAGGAGACACTCTTGCCACCAAACATGCTGTGGGGATAGGAGGATGTGCTGACATTATGTGGACAAAGTGGATGTGCTACAAAATCTATTATTACTGTGAGACATGCCAGTCATACGGCAAAAGAGGAGCTTTCAGCCAGAGGATGAAAAGCTGTCCAAGGGACAATGAATGGCTGAGAGAGATGGTGCCAGAGGCACACATTAAGACAGATTCTATGTGCCTGAACACAGGCACAAAGACAAAGCAGAGTGGCCTGGTTTGGCTGTGGTAGAACATGGCTTTGTTAGTGATGCCTTAATGGCTACCTAGAAACAGAGACTGGACAGGAATAAAGGAATAAAGGAGGGATTTATTTGAAAGGCCTTCAGAGGTACACTCTGGGCTCCAGAGGCTCCTGCCTCAGTGCATCCCAAAATGGACGACAGGTCACGAGTTCTTCAAACTTTTATGACAGCATAAATTCACCAACCAGAACTCAGCCAATGATGGAATTTCCCCAAGCTTGCCCCCCTCTCCCCAAGATGAAGGTTTGCAGTTGTTGGGCCCAGGAGGGTCTGGGTGTCCTTGGAGAGCGAGCTGGAGAGGCTTTGTTATGTCTGTGTGAGCATGAGAGAACAGCACTTAATGAGCTACAGGGAACTTCAGAGTTACACTGGCCAGTACAGGATTTGAAAAATATAAAAGTTAAAACCTAAGGCATCATTAGAGCTTCCTGTGTGCTCAGCTGACGTTGTAATAGGGTGTCAAACCACTCTGTGTTTCTCTTCTTTTTTTTTTTCTTTATTCTTTTCCTTTTTCAAGAGGGGCGTCCAATCCATGCTCTATGACTAACTAAGGTTAAAAATATAACCATTAAATTCTATTGGACTAGTCAGTCTCTAAATAACAGAATTACAGAATCATTTAGGTTGGTTTCTCAGATCATCAAGTCCAACTGTTAACTCAGCACTGTCAATTCCACCACTAAGCCATGTTCCTCAGGACCACATTTATATGTCTTTTAAATACGTCCAGAGATGGTGGTGACTCCACCACTGCCCTGGACAGCCTGTTCCAGTGCTTGACAGCCCTTTCAGTGAAGAAATTTTCCCTAATAGCCAATCTAAACTTGCCCTGGCACAACTTGAGGCCATTTCCTCTTCTTCTATCACTTGTTACTGGGGTGAAGAGACAAAATACTTTCTTCAGAGATAGTATGGTTTGCATCTGTCATGATATTTGTTTAAAAATGCCTATTAGCTGATGTTCAGTTACCACAATTACTTTTGACAACATACTTCCAAAATGGTACTTGAGTAGAAACCCTTTTCATGACTGAGGATGCATCTTTCAGTGAAAAGATGTGCGGCTCTCAAATTGACAGACCTTGACAGGTCTAATCAAATTTCAAATGTCAGCTGAAGACATGGATGTGGAATTAGCTTAATCCTTGCCAACAGTGACCGCTCAAACCCACACTGTTCACCCAACAGTGTGGGAGCCACTGCTCTCAAACTGCTCCTGCTTTTTCCAGAGATGCAGAGGGACAGGCAGTGCTGTCAAGCTTCCCTGGGTTCCTCAGAAGGAATGTGTAGAGGAGAGAATTTGTCTTTGCTACTATATAGCAAATTGTGTGGAAAAAAATTGTTTTTTTATTCTATCCTGTTAATTTCAGTAATAGCTTTTTTTGCTTTTTCCCCTTGCTGACTCATGGGTTGCATCGTTCTGGCCCAGGATGCCCTAGAATTCTTGCTGCTCTGTTTGAACTTCTTTGTGTTCTTTAGCACACATTGCATTGAGAATATGTAAGAGGAACACTTTTCTTCATATATCCAATTTGCTTTCAACACCACATATGGTTTTGTCCTTCCTTTTTCTGGCTTTATACCTTATCATTAGTGGCTTCACAGTAAATTTCTCTGTTCCCACTCATATTAGTCACAGCACTATAGAATTCAGAGACAGAAGAAGCCTATCTGATTATCTGCTTCCAGGCCTTCAAATAATGCCATTTCTTGTATTTCACTAGAATCTAACATTTGGCTGCTCTGTATCTAAAGCACAGTTCCTTACTACTTCTTGGGACTCCAACTGCTCTGAGCTATACATTGTATACCTGGAAATACACAAATATTTTCAATAGAATCCTAGTCCTCATTTGAGACTGTTTCTTCATAGGGATGTCAACAGTACTGCTTTTCTATTTCAAACTTAATTTGCTACTCATTTTCACCAAGCCATTTATTTCAGCTTTAGTCTGCTTGCTCAGAATATTGCTGTTCTCCATAATTTCTGCTTGTATATATTCCAGCATCTTCACAGATCACGAATTAATGGATCTATTCAAATTATAGATGTGACTTCTTGTGACTCTTGTCTTCAAAGGTAATTTATTTGTTGTATGTGTTTTCAGGTTTAACATTTTCAGACTTTTGAATTACTCTTCTGTCATCACGTCTGTGCAGAACTTTAGACTGTGATAAAAGTCATTGTCACTTCCACTCACTTCCACATCATTATTTAAAAAGTTAAATATAACTGGATTTAAGAGCAATTCCTGTACTCCGCAAGACACTCCTAGACATAGCTTTCAATCATTACTTTTTGTATATCACCCTTTTGCTTCATTTCAATCCACATAATTATCCTCTAAAAATTACGCATTAATTTTTCAATTAACTATTCAGGAGACAGTGTCAAGACTTTATTAAAATCTTAATGTGTTATATCTGTTGTTTTCCCTTCATCTACTGGGTTTTGTGGTTTTACTTAAATAAAAAGCAATCAGGTTTGTCCAGGCAAGATTTGCTCTTTATAAAATTATGCATATTCTTACTCATTGTTTAGGTATCCAATGGAAAGGGCGAAGGAGATTAACAAACACACAAAGGAAAGGTTCCAGCCTTCTCCATCCTCTGAAATGACACCCTTACATTTATTTTCCTTTTATGCCCTTGAAAAATCTCTCTCTAGATAATCAGCAACTCCTTTTCAAACATGTGCTCCATTATTTTCTAGAGCTGGAGTCTGGACTTGGGGAACATCAACAGAAAGGTTCATTTCTCTTCTCTTTTCCTTCTCCTCACTCCTCTTTTATAAAACTATTACTTTATTCTATTTTGGCACCCAAACTTGTCCAGACCTGATCAGATAAAGCTCCCTGAGATCAGTGCCACTATTAGAACCTTGAGCCATATTCAGATCCTGCAGAGCACCACAATGTTTTTTTCCACAGTTTTAAAGGATTTCTCACTTCTCAGCACTATTTCATAGTAACACTGAAGTTACTTTGGGGTCTTCAGTCTTTGTCCCTGAGCTGCCCTGGTGTTCTTGCACAGACAAAAGGCTGTGAGTTCACCACACATGTTTGCATGAAGAAACTTTTTGGTGCTGCTGAAACATGGGAGCGGAGCCCAACTATGCCCATGCTTTCCTACCTTTCTTCTTAGCAAAGCAGACCTTAAATAAATAGAGGCTGCATTATCTCAACCAATTTCAGTCTTTCCATCAAGTAGCATGTTAAGAAAATCAGTTTTCTCCAATATTTAGCTGTTCCATGAAAGCACCATAGTTGTTTCTGATCCTCTCATCCAACCAACCCACAATAAGGCAGAGCCTGTACCTCTTACCAAGACCAGCCCCATCTCTGAAGCACCAATCCGAAACTGTCAGAAACACCAGCTTTAGTCTAGAATATCAAGTTTTCAGTATTAACTGCAAAGAAATGTGACTTCACTGGGCTAGTTGTATTTGGCTTATATAGACATATAAAATGAAAAATACTGTGTGGCAGCTCATTGTCAGTATTTCACAGAATTTGGATCTGCAAGAAATATCAGTAAATTACCATCTGGCTACAAAGTCTCACATACTTCCAATCCAGGGGATGCTTCTGTATCCACTGCTTTACTGCAACCAGGATTTCATCACCTGATTAGCTAAGTCATTTCAGGCTGAAGGCTCTGTTCCCTTTTCTAATTTGTCTTGTGCCATCCTCGATCTCCTGCTTACAATAACCACAAATGAAAAAAATACAGGAAATAAAAACTTGGGAATTTGTATTTTCTCTTTGTAAAAGACACTGAGAAATTATTTTTCTTCCTCCATGTTTGCAGCCATTTTACTACCACGATGTGTTTTGATTAAATATTTCTCGTATTTCTCAGGACATGATTACACCAGTGAAAAAAATAGTTTTGAAGCTTTTCAATTAGGTACTGAAAAATACTGTGGTGTTCTACTTGTAATTTGGCATAAAACACTACTAATATCATACATAATATGGTAGGTGATGAATGAAAACTAAAAAAAAAAAAAAAAGCCAGAGGGAGGCATTTCACTGACAAAGAAACTATTCAGTGTGCTTGAGAATAATATCCCTAGATTGCTTCAAATAGGTTGCATTATTCGGAAATAATTTAACTTCCATGGTGATACCAGCCAACAATAAAAATGACATTCCATAGTTTCAGTTTCGTATTTTTAGATGTAAAGCTCGTTGTAAACACCCAAGCATGCACACAGAGAGCAGTTGTGCTTTCAGCATGACATCTAAAACAATGTTAAGTTACTGTTCCTGGTTTGCTAGAGAAGTATCACTTTTGCACAAGGAGTGCAAGGCATTATCTACCAGACTGGACCAGTGTGCAGCTTTGGCAAGAATGGCTGTAATTCACAAGTTTATTAGATGGCCACGTATGTTCTGTTTACCTAAATTGATATACCCTTGATGCAGCGTATATCCCCATCTCTCCCTCTCTTAATGCTCTGATAATAGAGTTTTGTAACTTGTAAAAGGATTACTTCAATCCAATCAGCAGGTGCTGAGATCAGTGTGTGTCACACAAACACTTGCTAATCCCTTTTCTTACAGCTCCCAGCTGCCAAAGGTGTTCAATGAAATCCCAGTGAAATGGATGGATACAACCTGGTGTGGACTGACACATCTCTGTCATCTCTGGAGGAAATCTTGGAGAATATATGTGATGTTAAGCATTGCTTCAAAGGGAATGGTGCAGGCAGGTATACTTTTAAAAAGAAATGAAGCTAAGAAGTTAAACATTTAAAATGGAATGCTTAATTAGGAAATACTTACTCTACCTGGCTCTCTAAATATAGCAGAAGAGAAAGAAATTCACTCTACAAGGAATCCCTTCTTGAGGAATATCAGCTACTTAATGGTGTCTTCTAGGTCTTAAAATACAACCACCCTCATCTCCTCCTCCTTACCCCCTTTCTTGAAATCTAAATTATGCCTATGAAGCTTCACCCCTGCAATTACTTTGCTTTAAATAAACCTCAACAAAAAAGAGAAGATGATTGCCATAAAAGGAATATAATTTGCTCCCTTACAATCCCTGTATTTTATAGCACGTTCTTGTCCAACTGTCTGCAAGTGCTCACATTTCTTCTGCAGGGGTGGCAAGCATCACTGCTGCTTCACAGATGGGCAACGAAAGGACAGAAACATCAAAATGAATTTCCCAGAGTCACAGAATATGCTCCAAACCCACTAATTTTTGCAGGAATATTCTTGACAGCTGTTTTTTCCTTACTCCATGATCATGTTTATAGACATGGCTAAAGGTCAGGCAACACTAATGAATCCATATCTGACTAAATTTTTGTAATTACAGTATACCAAATGTTCTGACTGTGACGGAATCAGTACAGGTTTTGGGTTGGGGGTTTTGTTTAGAAGTATATGGTTTAAGTGGCTGGTGAGTAGAGGAATTTATGCACGTGTTGAATGCTGTTTATATGAATACATGCCAAGGCAAATAATATATATGTAAAAGATTAATTATCCAGAATCAGTTTCTCAAATTTCTGTACTTCTTATAGTAGATTTCACTACAAAAACCTTAAATAATAAACAGCCTTCACAAAAAAGGAAGAATATTACTGCAAAAAATTAAGGTCTAAACCTCTTAGCCAAATACTGTTATTTCACAGCACGGGATATGTTGTGACATTTCTTAACACCAAAAATAAATCCAAAACAAGAAAAAACTCAGCCCAAACCTCCCCATTAAAGACAGCTCTGCAGTACAGGAACTGGCGCCAAGGAGAGTGTCAGCTGAATTCATCAACTGAGACATTTTGGGAAGCATTTCTGGTAGCTTTGCTAAAATATAAAAGCACAAGCTACACAGCTGAATAAAAACTAGCTGGAAAACTGAACAAAAACATACAAATCAAGTCCTTTGACTCTTTGTGATAAATATTGACACCCAACACCATTCTCACAGGAAACTGCTATTTTCTTCTTACACATTAAATCAGTTTTTCAGATGATCCTTTCTCACTTCATTTTTAATAAATGTTTTGAACACCATACCAATCCAAGGCATATCTGTGATTCATTTATATGTCTGTTGTGTGTCTGAAATGAAAACTTAAAAAATATATTACACACTAATTACCTGGCTGAAAACACAAAACCAAATTTCCTGGCTTCTTCTTCTCGTAGGCCTGCTAACTCAATTAAGCATCTATATTTAGGTTGTCTGTTTGGTACTGTATTTTCAAATTTAAATTTAATGAATTAAAATCTGTGGGTTTTTTTCAGAATGCTTATATCGTCATCTTCATTTACTATATATATAAAAATTACCAAGAGATAAATAAAGAATTCTGAAAATGTCATGTTTAAAAATACTCTTCTCTTCAAGCGTGGTCAAGCTCTTCAGAGCTAATGAGACCAGTAAAACCCAAGCAACCATGACCAAGTATATCCAAATAAACCAGAACAAGATGTGATTTATAGATAGTCTGGAAAAATATTACTATGTTAAACATTGGTCATCTTGAGGGCAGAAAGGAAAATATTACTTTTACAGACATAATATTCCTGCTAGAGCAAAGGGGTAAGTACTTACTTACTGCTACTCTTAAACCTGTGAATAGAAGTGGAAAAATGCTTCTCCAGGAAAAAATAATAACTCATAAAGGAAAACCTCTCTGCTTTTCAGTGTAGGTTTGGGGTTTTTTTGGGTGGTGGGACAAGGTAAGATATCAAATTGATAGAGTTTGTACCTAAACACACACAGAGGTTGTAGAAAATTGAGAACATGCAATATGAAATCCAAGAATTCTTGCAGTTCATGCTATACCCACAACCCACAGGCAGACTATGCACATAAGCACAAGAGACCACATGGGAAAAAGGGAAAGAACAGACTGGATAATCAACCTTTTCCTTAGAAAACTCCTGGAACAGTTAGAGACAGGAAACTTTAAACTCCACAAACATCTTCAATGATCACATCCCTAGCCCTCAGGACCATTTTGGAACCATGTCCACTACCTAGGAAGTTCCATGTTTGCACACAGCAACCTACAGAGAAGCAACCCAATTCGTGAACTGCCAGTTCCATGGATGCAAAGGAAACTCAGTGCAATGGTAAAAACAAAGAGCTTGGCTATAAAAGACAGCTCAGAAAGCAGGTTAGATGAAATACTGATTTTTTGATGGTTAGACTTGATATTGGAAGCCTCTTCCAACCTCAATGATTTTATGATTCTATGACAGTAAGCCATGAAGAAACTTTTTTCACAGAAGCCCTTCCAGGACTTAAAAGAGCCTGGTGGGAGAAGACACTTCTGCCCTACCCCTTCCATGTCACACTCACAGCCACGTTGAAACAACATGCAGTAGGAGAATATGTAATGCTGGCTGTGAGAAAGATGCAGCTGGCATCTACCCAGCTCCCAAATCTAGAGGAAGTGTCCCATTTTTCAGGTGACTTTTTATCTATGCACCATGGGATTTTCAACTGAGGCTGGCCTAGCTCAGTGATTCTCAAATATTTTTCTCATGAAAGCATTCAAAAGGGATTGTGAAGTGATGGTAGAAAAGCTTTAGAAGTGCATAAGCTGAGGACATCCTGCCTGCTCCTGGGACTCTTGGGTTTCCATGGAAGCCAGTAAAGGATAACACTTTAAAGAAGTTTGAGGAACACTGGTCTAATCCACAGATGAAAATATTTGAAGTGACAGAGGGCAAAATAAGAACAAGGAAAAAACAATGTAAAAGAGGACAGAAGAAGAAGCCAAGAACAGACTGTAGAGGTCAACAAAGAAGTGAAATGATGAAAGAAGACACTATACTGTAAAGGGAGAAAGTCAGAAAAACAAAAACTGGAACACGGCGAAATAAGAAAATGCCATGGGAAGAAGGAATTTTGGCCATAGCTAGTAACTCTCAACATTTCCTTGCATGCTGCTTCTTTTCCTTGGAACCCTTCCCTTCAAATGCTGAACAACGAGAACACATTGAGGGAGTGACAGTAGTAGTTTTGAGTAGACAGTAAAAGTATAGCTGACTGTTAAACAGAAAGAAAAAGAACCTAAAACATGGTGCATGTGCATGACTGCTAGGGATTTAGCAGATTGGGCATATATTCTCGAAGAAAACTGTTATCAATTCAGAAGAGACTCAAAAAATGCGTGGAAGGCATCCTTTTCCATCACAGAGGTTATTTACTATAGACTGCACATCCTCAGTTTGGTTTTCACAAGTTTTTCCAATATGTATTTAATACCTTTCAGTCAGCTCTCCAAATGTGGAATATTTTGCTCTTAGATAATGAGGTGAAAACCAAACTTGCAGAATGAAATCTGACAAACCCAAGTCCAGAATTCCAGTATAATTTCACATCTTAAAAAAGAGTAATGAGTGACAAAAATGGGCAAAAATATTACCTTCAATAGAATCCTTTTTCTGTTAAAGTCAATATGATGAGTTGTGAGAGCACAGCATTGGGACATCTGGGAATGAATGGGGGTCTACTCCTGGCTCTGTTTCCAACCTTAAGGTTTGTCTTGGTCAAGATGCTTCCCTGTCTGTGCCTGAGTTTCCTGGACTAAAAAGATAGGATAATGACATCGACCTTTAAAAAGAG
Organism: Vireo altiloquus; assembly: GCA_013396875.1. Lineage (NCBI taxonomy): Eukaryota > Metazoa > Chordata > Aves > Passeriformes > Vireonidae > Vireo > Vireo altiloquus. Next base: position 242,990 of record VZRF01013839.1, on the reverse strand, counting down.
CTTTGAATCTACTGATCAAACTTAGTATATATGCATTGGCTTATTATTATTTTGGTTACTGAAGTGAGTTGAAAGGATCCTGGTGACTTTAATCAAAATTTCTTTTATCAAGCCCCAGGATCCTACCTGAAGGACAAAGTTTCTCAAAATTCAGTTGTGAGGACACACAAGATAAGTCAAAGATTGGTGCATACCCTCAGATACCACAGAGTTTTCTTGACTATGACAGAATTTCAAATGACACAGAAGCAATTTCTGGACTTCCAGAAGAAATAGTGTACTAGGCACTAAATGCATTAGTACATTTACTATAGCAATTAGACACCATTATCATGTTTTCAATCAAACTGGTCTAATGCAAAGAAAGATACCAAAAGGTGAAAGGAGGCAATGAGGAAAGAAGAAAGCACTTTTCTCAGGCAGGTATTACACACACCCACCCGAGCAGTAGCAGGATACCCCTCTGCTGTGAGCCAGCACTGCCCTGGGCATCTTAAGTTGCTGTGTTTAATAAACCCAGTCCTTCCAGGTGCCTTCCAGAAGCAGATAAAGCAGTAGATAAATAGCTGCATCAGAAATACTCCTTCATTTAGAAAAGCTTTGGGTTTGGGTTCTGCATTAGCCTCGTCCTTGAAAAGTTCCATCTCTTAAGTCCACTCCAGCCTATCACACTGGCACGGTGACTGTCTCTTATGGTCATGGTCTACATATGCTATGATTCTTATAGATTAAGAAGAGCCCCTGATGCCTTTGACCTAACACATAATTTCAATACACACAAACCATGATTTTATGATGAAAGTGCTTCTCTGGGTATTATTACTGCTCGATATTTACCAACTGCTACATTTAGGCTAAAATTCCTTTGGTATTGTCTGATGAATGAATGTACAGTCTAGGAATGTACACTTCCTGCTGCAAAAGCACTCCATCTGCAAGACTGTTCCAAGGAACACTGTAGGACTACAGATAAAAGGTCAGTTTTGTAACCTGAAATTTTCACAGTGAGCCCAGTGCAGTTCCATGTGGTCCACACAGAGGTAAAGCTTAGAGTAATCTCATGGTAGAGCAGCTGCATGAGGGTTTGTTGTGTCGATGGTACTTCTATACATAGTCCATCTACTCATGCAAATAATGTCTTAAAGCATTTAAATGATCTCTATCTATTCCACTGGTAAAATTTGTCACTGGCAAAGACATGTGACATCTTTTCCATTAGCTTTTTTCTGTAATGTGACACAGGCAAATTAAAAAGGTTCTTTAACATACATCTCCTTCAGTACTGATGTGGCTGAGACCAGCGCAAATTAAATTTTATAAATTATCACTGCTGTGCTTTTCACCATTTATGTCACTATATATTCACAATTTCCTCATCCCGAGGAGCACAAACAGCCTTGTCAGCTTCACTTGTACACCCCTGTAAGAGACAAAAATTGCAAATATTGCAAGGAAAAGTTTTAAAATTTAAAACGCTAAACAGTTTTTCATTAACACAGAAAAGTTATATATATAATATCTCTCCTCCAAAATATTTATCTATACCTACAGAGGAGACCATTGCTGTACATGGTATTTGTACACAAGCATGCATGTGGGTATAAAGCGCCCACCACTGAGCAGTCATCTCAAGGCACATGGTCCTAATAAAAATATACAAAACCCCAAAATATACCAGTATTTAAAGGAATAAGAAAGCCTAAATAAACATGAAGTAACACTGTGTCATAAAAATATCACCAAGATCTAGGGCCTGATTCTGCCTGGGCTCCCACCTGCTAATCACTTGTCTGCAGACACAGCCGTGGGTGCAATTTCAGCTCTCAGATTTTCCCGCTGTAGCTTTTTTCCCCTTGTTATCTCAGTAGACATCTTCACTCTGGTGAGATGGATATTGAACTACCATCCTGCTACACATTCTAGGAATATGCACACAGCAAGCAGCTCGGCATCAGCTCACACATGAACAGCCCTAGCTCCCATAAAATATTCATTCATTTAAAAAATATTTGCACCCTGCTGTCAAACTTAGACAAATTCATACTGAGCCTCAGAAAATAGCTGTTTTAATGGTAAATGATGTTCCAGAAACCTCTTTCAGGCTAAACACTCTCGTCAAAATTATTTTAATAAGAAAGATTAACAATTTCAACATTAGCTGCTAATCCCCTTTCATTTGAAACTGTGCTGATAAAATTCTTTGCTTGTCATTCAAATAGTAAGTAATAATTATAGATTTGGGGCCTCCATCTCTTGCTTCATTAATAGTAAATTGCATGGAAGTCTGAAGCATAAAGTCAGCTTTGATACATCTCAAAATGCAATTTCCATAGCTTTCCTTAGCTATGTACAATTAATTACAGAGTTAATAAGGGGAATATGTTAATGAAAGGGAAATTATTCACTCAGACCACCTGGTCTTATCAAATTTCTTTAATATGTTTCCTTCTTTCTGTGAATTTGCATGACAGCAAGAACACAAATCATGGTGTGCGTTGCTAGACCCTCAGTATTTTTATTTGCAACCAGTTAAAGTCCACTTAAATTAAACACATAAAGAATAAAAGAAGTAGTCAGTAGTAAATAACTGACTGCACTTGTTTTCTCAACTTCAGTACCTTTTTAATTTGAAAATAAAATTGCTTAAACAGCTTTATAATTACCAGACTCCCTTCAATGCTGAAGTACGAATATAATGCTTCCAAAAAGGAGACATTGTCATCTTTTATTTTCTTTAAAGAAATGTGCTGCATGTGCACATATTTGATAAAAGATGTACAGAAACATGCTTCAATTCACTGCACTCTGATAGCTACCAGAGCTTAGTTGCTATGTGCAGTAGGGTTTTTGGATGTTCATGGGAATATTTTAGTTGGTACAAACAGCCCAGTCAGAAGGTGGCAAACCTTCACATAAATCATCTTAAAAATAACACAGTTGTGATACATAGTCAGAGAAGTATTTTTTAAAGATGGGCCAAATCCAGAAACTAACCATCTTCAACCAATCTTAATGGATTTATTACTGACCAGACAGAGGACAAAAACATTTTAGGACCTGCACAGCAGCCCTCATAGTCAATCCAGAAAGAAAAAGGGCAGAGAATAACTCCTAGAGTAATGGCAGGTCATGCTTGGAGGAGGTGATGCTTGTGAGCAGTTTATCACCCCTCCCTTCTATTCTTAGTTCAATGCAAAGGTCCAACATACAGCCAGCAACAAGAGGCAACTCATAATTCTCCCTTGCTATGAATAGGGATTTCTTGGCCAGCTTGGCAACCTAAAGCAGCATTAGCTCATGAGTTTAGGAGAAGAGGATAAGGGAGACATGACAGCATTGAGGGAGAGCTGCCAACTAGCAAAAAAAGTAAGATATTACTCTGGTCTGAAACAAAAGGACGGTTACATAAAGGAGATACATAAACTCATAGTAAAATTATGTCTTTTATAAAGACATACTGGGGTAGGGATGTAATATTTGAGGGTAGAATACTTTACCTGGCTTAGACCAAAAAAGTAAAACAGTCCTCTTTCATTGAACAGCAAATACTATGTCATCCACAAGCAAACTTCACAGATTATTTTAATGTTTATCTCCTTATTTAAAAATGTTTCCACAGCTGCGTCGTGGGTGCATATGCAAAATTTGATCATCACAGGAGCATTTTGTCTGTGTCCTACACATCAAATTTTCCAAATACCACCCAAATTCTGTTACCTTACTCAGAAAACACTGCCAAATTATGGTCTAATCCCAGAAGGAGTTGCAGAAAGCAAAGTATAAGTTTTTTTAAATCTTGCCCTGAACATGAACATAACTGGACTTTTTTGAATCAGCGGAGGGATTGAACTGTCTTCATTACAAACAACCAGACCATGTCCAATAATTTCCACTGGCACGGCCCACACAAAGTGAAAGAGCTCTTCAAACTACTGATGGAGTTCTCCTGGGCATCCTAAACTGCAACTGGCACGGCAGTGCAAAAACCCAATGCCAATATTATGTCTCTTCTTTGGAAGTATCATGAAGCAAGTCCTGGTTTCACCCTGAACTCTTAAACGCTTTGAGAATCTGCAGTCCCATTTAGCACACGTCATTGGATCTTAGCTGAGCACCATGTCTAGCAACCCATGTGAGTAATTTCTCTACCCCACAGTGAGTCAAAACTCACCACCTTCTCATATCTGAACTCTGCCACCAGCTCAGAAATACTCTGTAACACATGTAATCATCTTTGGTCTCCTGCTTGCGAAGTTTTCCTGAACCACTCTTTCTAGTATCGTTTCCCTTCTAAACGGGCATTTCCACCTGTTGGATCTAAAATATGAGTAACTGCTGCATCTGCTACAGAGTTATGAAGGATTTAATGCATGATGTGAGCATGTACAGTAGAACAAGTACAAGAGCAAAAGCACTTTCATCATTGAGGGTGCATTTGGAGCCAAAAGACAAGATCTCCCGGATGAATGTCCATCTCCACAAGACTCCATGGTTCATGAGACTCAGAAGCTGCTGAGTATCCAGTAACATTCCTTGTCTTCAACTTGCAGTATCAAAACTCAGATCTTTTTCATTAAATTACCATCTCTTGCTACTTGCTACAGCTGATACTTGTCTCGAATTGACATTATCTGGATGTCCTCTAGAAATGTAAGAAAGCTGGGTAAAACTAAAGAAGTCCAGATAGCCATCAAGATCTGTTTCAGCCAAGGAAATGACCCTTTCTTTTTATTTGGTGCACATAGTTGCATAACCTAGTTTTGTGTCACATACTTCTCCCAATGTAACACTTTTTAAATTAGAACTCTAGAATATTAAGAGAAATGTTTTCTTCGTCCTTCTACTAAAAGCCTTAGGGAATGATATAAGTTGGCTAAAAGTGTTCAACAAAAGCAGCTTAAACAAAGCTGGAATAAACAATTCACAGTCAAACGACAGAGCAAGATGTAGTCACAGAAATTTGGTGAGTTACTTCTGAGCACACATACATTAGGGGAAAACAATTGACAGGGAAGAATTTAGGGAAAAAAGATATTGAAATCCATTTCATACCATGTTCAAGAGGAATGTTTTTCTCAATTTAATACTGACTCTGCAATTGTCATTATTTCCTAAGGCCCATTCAACAAAATTAATACAGAAAATGGGGGGCAACTTATTATGAAACAAATAAAAATGGAAGAATCAAAGGGTAACACGTTCATGAACAGTTTTTCTGAGCTTTACTGGTGAAATCTATGTAGTACATATATCAATTTATTAGATTTATGGCTCTATTAATAGAGCTGGTTCCATATGCTACAAGATTTTTTTCACTTTTCTTTGCAGCTTTTCTTTGCTCCTATGTGTCAAGTCCCAGCTTTAAACAAACACAGGCAAATGTTTCAAAATAACTTAAACGTTTCAGGAGGGAAAAAAACATGTAAAATGAAAGGATAAACACTATTTCATCAGCAGAAGATCTTTCAGGAGGCAGCCAGCTTTGCTTGTCCCTAAAAGAATGACAACTCAGGGAGAGCTGCGTAAAGATTTTCCCATCCACAGTGTTTATGTCTTTTCGGGATATCGGCTATCCTGTCACTGAGTAACACAATACACAACAACCCTTTCCCTTGTGACTCCTGTCCAACTGCTCATGATGAAACGCCTTTAGGGCCAAAGTCTTCTTGGGATTTAATTTGGTGAGACTTCTACAACTATTTATACTGGCACAGCTGAAAGCTAACTTGGGGTTTAGATCCACTTAGCACATGTGTAAGGAGTTTATGCTTTCGACTAAACTTTGCCACTGACTTGTTTCCCTTCCCATGTGAGGATTTTTTCTTCATTTTCTCAGTCACAAGCTTTTCTTAAACAGGGTATTTATATTCCTGAGATGCATGAACAAGTATTAATGCTGGTAGAAGGAGATGCTGGGAAAAGGAACAAAATATTAGAACCCATTTAATAACCGAACAAATGATCGTGACAAAGACCTTGTTTTCCATACCTGCACTGGTCACCTTTGTCCCTGCCAGCATTAATCACCTCGGCAGCATCTGTGTCCCCAGGCAGTGCACTGCACTCATGCCCTGTGCGCTGCTTCGCTCAGGAAATGTTTAGTGTGTATATGGATTAAGGTCAAGGTGGAAAGTACATCTGCTTCTAGCACAGTGCTATTCATCCTTACATGCTGGAGCTTCTCTCTTTACTTAGAGAAGTGTGTTTAAATGTCTTTTGCTCCCAATTTTATTGCAGCATTAAGAATAAAATCAAGGAATTTCAGCAAGATGTAGTACAGGATCTAGCAAATACCTTTTCTTGTTGAAATATGTCTTTAGTCACTCAGTTCTACACTCTTCCATATGCAATTAAACAAAAATCTATAGATGCTACCCCATAGAGTTCATTTTAAAAAAATGAGAGTGAGGGGAAATTGCTTAGAAACCATAAAAAAATTACTATTCAGAGAGTACAGGACACCAATGTTATCAAAAACCCCCAGGTTCAATCTTAGAAACTGTTCCCTTCTTGTTACCCTTTGCAGTCCTACAGCAAGCCTGCCAGTGATTCAGCATCAAAACTGAAGTGGATGCAAAATTCAGCACCTGGGGTTTGCTGGGTTTGGCAGCACCAGGCCCCCACCCCATGTCCCCAGCTGAGGTTGTGTCACCTTCTGGGACACAACTTGTCCCAGAACTTTGACAGCAAGTTCTCATATGAGGCCATCCTTTACTCTGTGGTAAATGTCCTTCTGGTTTTACAGGCATATTGCCAAAGACAAGGGGATTAAGCAGACTTCTATCTCCTAGATAAAGGGCCCTAGATTTCAGGCTCTAGTTCATCTGTTCCTACCACCCCGTTCAGCCCAGGTGTGAAACTTTCTTCTCCTTCTGAAAAGTACATCATCACAAACAATCACAGATTATTATTATTTCCAATACATAAGGCAGTTTCATACCCTCAGGGAGAAGACTCCTTAGACTTCAGGTTATAAAAAATACTGAAAAAGACCTTTTGTAAATTCACACTTTCCGAATTTCTAATTTATGTATAATGCTCCAAATTTTGCACGTCTGTCTTTACAAGTAAAAAACCTGCAAAACACAGAAAATTGCTTCTGCTTCTGCAAATTCCCTCTCTTATATGGTATTCAGATAACAACCTCATTATGTTATCATCCGAAGCATACATTCCCTTCTTGCAGTACTGTTTTTCATTTAAAACCTCATAAAAGATTATAATTATTTTAACCAAAAAGCACGGTAACACATGAAGCAGATGCAGGATCCAATCCACCTTGGTGCTGAACTTGTGCTACGGCACAAACGAAAGAGAATCCTTCATGTAAGCTGCAAACAACAGAGGCATCTCAAGAGAAACCCACTCTCTGCCTAATTCTCTGGAGACCTTCATAGCCACCCACTCTCTTCATCAACTAGAAGGGGAATTTATGGACTCAAGTCAGCACCAACACTTCATTAAGTGCCTAAAATATTGAAGCCCAAGTTAGGGAGCCTAAATCTCTCCTGATCACTTTTAAACCCCCTCTGGTTTTCTTGCTGGACTGCAAATGGAATTGTTGCCCTTTATTAGAACTTCTCTTGTCAGCTGAAATATAGACGTACACATGAGAATAAAGAGGGTGGAAGTTTAGTTCTAAGTTCCTATTCTTTCCCTTGTTGTGATCTTCTGAAAAATGTTTTCTTGCAAAACAAGTGGTGACTGAAATGAGGGCACGCATCCTGAGTTGTTGCTCATGCTGAAACCAGCCAGTCAGTGCCACAAACATGACGGCATTAAACATGCTCCTCTAATTACACTTTCTAAAGTGCTTGGATTTTTTAGAAAGACAGAATCAAAATGTGCCATATGCGCCACTCTCCTGTTAGAAATGTGATGAAAACGACAGTGAAAAGGAAAAAAAAAAAGCTCTGAATGTTGTTATCGCTGTCCTTCTGGGCCTCCTGAGCCCTCCCTGCTTCTTCCTGCCAACAGCTCAAACCACCTCACAGTGCTGTCAGCAGTGCAGAGGCATCGCCTTTGCTGCACAGGGAAGCAGCAGAAATGCAGGATTTTTCCCTTTGAAGGCTGGTTTCAGTCTAAGGAAGGAGAATGCCCCACAGCCACAGGGCTTGAAAGAGTCCTGGTTTCTCCACACCTTGAGCACAATAAACAATGGGCTAACAAGTGGTAAGTCCTCCAAGAGAACAGTACCTGTGGCCAACCCAAGTTCCAACAAACCCTTAGCTGAGGTGACTTAGATATGACTGCCAGTATGGCTGATAGCATTTTCCAGCAAATTAGACAGCTTTTCAGAAGTATTTCTGACCAATGGTACCTCTGAATAAGTTTACATGGAGTCATTCAGCAGTCACACACTTCTAAGCTATTTTCATTGAAGTTTTTTTCTGTTTATGAATCAAAATTAATTATTTCCTGCTGCCACTTTACACAGTAATCCACTGTTTTATTTTCACTAGGGAGATCCTGGCACCTATGAGGAATAAGGACTGAGGAGCCTTAGCTCAGCTAACTAGCCCTTCAGTGCAAATTGCAGAACTCAAAACCACATTTACAGACCTGCAAGTGCATTTACCCTTGAAAGCAGAGGGTATTTGCCACTCTTACTAGGTCCCTTGCTAATATTTCTCACTGCTTTTTAAGGCACTGAGATATTTTTCAAATAAAATATCCACAAAGTTCATAAGGATTGTGGCAGTGGGAAATGAGAAGACCTGAGAAATGTTTTGTGTTGAATGGTATAGAAGTTGCCAAGCGGCCCCTCACTCTCCTCCACTTGTACCTGCAAGGCAGAGGAAGGAAGAGTTCACCTCTGTTGAGCTGCTTCTGTTGCTGTGGTCCAACAAGCCACATCATCCCCAGAAGGAGACAAATTCAGGTAAATAAGGTATTACAGATATGTGCATTTATTTTTGAGCAGAACATAAACTGGGTCAGCTCTCCAGTTTCATTGTGACCCACAGTGACACAAAACATGAGTATTTCTGATCAAGTCCAATCATCTGTTTCTGTGCTGTAGCTGAGAGATGCTGATCCTTCCCTGTAAACCTAACCCAGCTTCGCCTTTGGCAAATCTTGTATTTATGGTTTAACCACTTCCTTAAGTAAACATCCCACTGCCTGCCTGACCCTCCTATTAGGCTTGCCCTGATGGCAAAGCTAAACGTATCCTTTCTATGCCAACACATATTTTCTTCCTAATTGTATCAGATGAGTCCATCAAAAATGATTTTTCCCCATCCTGTATGCCACAGCACATAGGCAGGCTCCCATGAACCACTGATTTTTTGTTCATTTAGGTTAGACTCAAACTAACTGTTTTTACTCTCTCTGTGTGTTTTGCCCTCTCAAAACACTATAGCATTTCTTTACCCTTCTTTGAACCCATACCATCTAAGATACAACATCTGCTGTTAGATAGTTAACACATGTATGAGTTCATCCAGGGTTAAACAGGATTGACTGAATTTTGGACACTGAACACCGTAACAGGGATCTTGACCAATCTGACTATTTCTTAAAGTTCATTTATTGCCATATGAAGACAATTCTTTCTTGCAATTTTGCAGAAACTTGCAGAGCCAGAATAAGTGGTTCTCATATGCAACTTTCTCTCCTTTAAGAATGATTTTGAGATGATTTTTTTATGTTTCCCAATAATATCACTGAAAACTGTTTTGCTCAATTTGAAGTAGTTGAAACTGTTTGCAAATGTTAAATGCATATTTCCATCTACATGGGATATTTTGCTCTTATTTCTATATAAATATATTGCCTCAGAACGTTTTGAACCTTATCTAAGAATTTGTACTTATTCTGAGGTTGAGCAACTGGAGATGTTTGGAGGTTCCCCCAACCCTGCTCTCCCCCTCAAGTATTTTACCTAACTATGAAATGAAATCAAGTGAGTTTTAATTATGGCTAGACAAAAGTAGAACAGTCAAAACTGTAACAAATGATTTTGTCACAGGAGCAACCCTTCCAAACTGCATTCATCTACCAGATATTAACATCATAATTAATTAATTACTTTTGGGAGGGGGATGGCAGAGATGTATTTACCCAGGATGATATATTCTGAGGAAGCATCTGGTTTAAAATCCTGCCCTGCTTTTGCTCAGTTTTATACCTGACTCGATCAAGGCGGAAGAAGGTTAGTAACTTGGCTGAGGTCAAATTAGGTCTTTGGGTTTTGCCTGCCTTCATTCCTTTCTCCATTATGAGAGGTTGGCTTTTAAGACCTTGAGAAATACCTCAGAAGATAGTACTTTCAAATATAAGTCCAGAAAAAGAAAGAAGTTTAACAATTATGGCCCAAAACTATGACATGATGGAGAGAAGTTCCCAAAAGCATGGCAAATGATCAACTGGAAAAGGCACTTACTTTAGGTAAAAGCAGAAGTCAAATACATAAAGCAAAATAACACAAATTTTGGTCAAGTTCTTCACCACCACCTAACTTCTACTCAGCTAATGTCAGTGCACTCCAGAAAGATGGCAAATATTTAAAGAAGGATGAGAATAAGGCACGAGAAATGGAGGATTACGCTACAGCTCTCCCAGCAGGACAGAAACAAGCTTCAGCAGTTCCAGCCACTGGACTCTGACTCTTACACACAAAAAACTTTTCACACTTCCATCTTCTACACTGATACTGGTTTCAAGCTGTGTTTGGAAGTAACCCAAGTTTTCCAACATAGACTCCATCAATAGAATATATTTCGATCATTTCAAACAGGAGAAATCCAGCTTGGAAGATATTCATCCAAGGACAAAAAAAAAAAAATCCAGGCAAAGCTCAAAAGTCAGATTCCTTTCCTTTTCTAAGGGTGACAGAAACAAATTGCTCCATATCACTGATCTTCTGTTGCCTTCTCAGCTCAGATACCTACACACATTGGAGATACATTAGAAAAAGCAGTGAGCTGATCAGAAATTTGGCAGCTTTCTTCAGTTGTCCAAGCTGAGGTAAATATAAATTAATGGGACAAGAGGACACCACACGGTTTATCTTTTTTAAGGCAAGCATACGAGCAATTCATATGTCCAAGATAAAAGAATGTTCTCCAGCGAAGAAAAAAAAGATATAATGAGAAAGAAATGGAAATAAAAATCCCTTTAGTTTTAATTATATGAAATTAGGATTACCAGTGAAGCTCAGGAATATTTCCTACTTGTGAAAAGACATCTTCCCTGTCTTTAAAAGCTATCTCTTCCCAAAAGCTGTGCGGGTGCCTAAAACTCTGACGCAATTTCTCGTGCCATGAAGACAGAAGTGCCTTACCAGGATCATGTGACCGGTGGAGATGTCCATGTTGGACTGGACGGGCTCCTCACACCAGGAGGATGTGCTGCTGCGGGCCGAGGGGCTGGGGATGGGCCCATCGCTGAACTGAGAGGAAACGCTGTTTATGCGGGAAGCGTGCAGGGGCTCCGGGCGATCAGAGGTTTTCACTGCCATGCGCTGGCGGCATAGCTCCTAGAGAGAGAGAGAGAGGAGGAAACAACCTACGGTTAAGAGTAATTACAGGATAGAGTCTACTAAAGACATATGATTTACAATATGTTTCCAGGCTGGAAGTGTTTTCCCCCTCACTGCAGTAATTTTTGGGCGGCTGTCTGTTCTGTGAAGCACAGCTACAAAGAGATGCTCAATGAAATTACTACACGATGACTACTCTAACCTTTCAAAAGTGCAATTATGACTGCACACACATCTCCATACAGATAACCAAAAATCATATTTTGGAGCTTGACTCCTCTAACAGGTATATATTTTTTTTTCTCCCCCTTATATCGCCCCATATTCTGCAAAGCCACTTTTGAACCACACAACCTCCTGAAGTTAATGGGGTTGCACGGGAGTAATTGAGAGCACTGCTTGGCCCTGGATATGCAAACTCAGCAAGCTCAAGGCAACTGAATTGATGTGCTCTCCAGTGTAAATCCTAGCTGATAGATGCCTCATTTCTCTTCATTAAAATAGCAAACTTGCAACACTTCCTCCCTGATGTGGGGCAGAGAGGATGAAGAATGACATTAATGAAGAATAAAAGCAGAAATCTGTCATTGTATTGTTTAAGCAGCTTTGGCGAAGAAAGAAAATTCAAGCTATCACACACACTAATGCAAGTCATGTTGAAACACCAAAATAGATAGCACTGGGAATATGTATTTTCAGTTGCTCTCATGCATAGAATTCGTGCAAAAATACAGAATTCTGGTTAGGTAACAGAAAATCCTGCTGGTAAACCAACTCCTGATATTATAAAATTCTGATTCTAACAGGATGAGCAGACCCACAGTTACACTGTCACGTTGTAAAGCTGTTAGAATCAGCCGTGGTAGTGAGATCACAGACATTGTAATGAAATTATCATTTTTTAACATATGACTATTGTCCATAAGAGATACTTGGCTGCCTGTGGCACGCAGCGAGACTAGTGAGGCTACAGGATGTGGCCACATTGCACATGTGGCGTGGCTACACATCTCTCTCAGATTACTCATTCTGCACAGACGACTACTAAGAGCACAGTCTCTTGCCTCAGGCTAACAAAATAATACAGGCTGAAGAATTCACGCCATTGAAATGCCATGGCTTCTGTTTTCTTATCCATTGATAATTTAGTTGCAGCCCAAGTGCGATCAGTAGGATGATCTGAAAACCATTATTTATCAACTGCAATAAAATCTTCTTTTCAGATAGGGGTTAGAAATATGACTTAAGACTATGTTTGGGGGTCTTTCTAACCTTGCAAACTTTAGGACACTAAAGAGGGATCCTAATCCATGCAGCAGCAAGCATTTGAACAAACTCCCTGAAACCATCATATTGAGTGTCCTCTTGTCACTACACGACAACGATTAAAGGCCCCTCCAAATATTCTTTTCTACCAAAACTTCTGTTTTACTTGCCATTAGAAATGCTTATGAGGACTTTTACTTGATGGTGGTTTTTATTTGATGGTGTTTAATACAGTATGTGTGTATATGTATGCATATATATATATATACACATATTTATCATTTATCATTTATAAACAGGATATATTTTACTGTCTATTACAAAAATACAGTCAATAGAAGCTTGGGAAGGAGAGATTACTACTTATACATGATGTGAGTCATTGAAACAACTGTACAGAAGACTGTCCCAAGTGAACTGCTACCCGACTCCATTACTGCATTTTGTATATTTATTAATTTCTCTATGCCATGAAAGAATTTTTCTAACTTTCACCAAAAATAGGGGGTTTCCACACTTGAGTAATATATATTCTGTTACTTGGTTACTTCATAGCTTCCCACTAACCTTAACATGAAAAATATTAGAAAAATAAATTAAACTTCAAAAATATGTTGAATTGGGTCACAAATATTGGTGTTAGATAGGTCAGTTAAACTATCGGTATTTAACCCAAGATGTTTTAATAAAGGAAAAAATGTATTATATCTCTTATTTTTAATTACAGGGACAAAGAAAAAAATCTTTTTCTCCTTTTCTCTGGAAGATCACTTCATAAGAAAAGATAGCAATAGTCCACAATGACTATTACTAACCTTAAAATGACCTTGCAGTAGTGTAATTTCAAATCCCTGCTTTTAGCAGATTTTGGGAAAAGTATAACAGAGCAGAAACTTTTTAGACAGGAAAATAAATCTACAGAAAACCAAAAAGCTGCTCAGATGTTTAGATATCAGCCATTCCCAGAGGGAATGGTTTATTGGACTAAGCAAAAGTATAATAAGTAAAGGTATAAAAATAAGAGGTCTATCACATAACTGCTGGAAGGATGTGTCTTCTAGCTAGCATACTATGTGGCGTTGATATGAATTTATTATATTCTAATAGACATCCTGTCACTTGACTCACCCCAACTCCGTGCTAACAATAGCATTTGTACTCAAACAGGATCTTTGTTTTTAAGTTGATCTGTTCCTGCTGTTCATATCCTGCCTCAAGTCATAATCCTCTGCTTTTACAAGTGGTTGCCGTGGAAAGGATTACAGACCTCTGCTAACAAAAAAGAACTGAGATCAAGTGATGTCTAAGAAATTAATGTACCATTTTTACATTAATTATAATGACAAAAGAAACAATATTATAGACAACTGGTTCTGGAACAGATTAGCCTCTAACCAAAAATATCTTTTTGGACATGAAGTATTTAATATATTATTAAGAAATGTTGTTTTAAAATTAAGTTTAACATGTTTGTGATCCTCATGGAAGGTGACGCTGAGAACCATAACAAACTTAAATATGTTAAAAAAAAATGTACCTGATCTCAAATATTAACATATTTCTTTCCTGACATATATAGAACCAAAACAATTATTCTCAGAACTGCGGTAACTGTCAAATACCTCAAACAAAGCAACCACGTCATTGCACTCTGCCGTAAAAAATGTTTAATGTAAACAGGAAGGTCAAATCATAGCTGAAGCAAAAACACCACTGAATTTCTTGATTGGAGTTTTAAATCTCCATGACAATGAGTTTTCTCCTGCCAGTAAACAGAAGTTTTTGGTTTGAATTTATTTCCAGATTAGTCTGACAGCCTTTGACAGCTCTTCCTTCCCCCATTCCCAGCCAGCCCAGCCCTGCCTGAGGAACCTGCTCCATCCCAACACACACATCAGCCACGTCAGGACAACTACAGCTTCTATTTCTCCAAAGCCACCTCTCTGTTAGCCCAACCATTCCAGCTCCCACTTGGTTTTCTAGCCTGGCACTGCAGGGGTAACACAGTTAAGACCACCACATTTAAAGCTCTGATGCATGGGGGGTTTTGGGGGAGCCATATGAGTTCCTCCAGGACACAGACAAGGGACGTCCAGCTCAAAGCAGGGAAATGCCTAAATGTGATTGGGCCTTGAGAAGGTCATCAATGTACCCTCCCTACAAAAGGCATTGGGAATAGTGGGGTCTCAGGGGGTGAGGTGTTTCACACCATCCCTGGGCAGTTACTGAGCTGGCACCTCTTCACAAATGCTCAAAGCCCTAGATGATTCAGACCCTCCTTTATACGATATCTGTTACCTGTGCACTTCTCTGTATGCTCAGGTATGCTCTGCCTTCCTCTTGAAAATCTTTACTCTCACAAGCATTTTGCAAATCAGCCATTTACCAAACCACAACTAGAATTCAAACTTGACTGAAATGTCAAAGCTTCATACTGTGAGAATGACATGAACTGTATTTCTGTATTGTCTCAGCCATTAAAAATATTTTCTAAGAATGAATTCAATTTACTGCTGCATTTCTATATTTAGCAGAGTGGTTGAGGCTATTTCTGCCATGCTGCGACTCAGTAATGTCTAGCCATTGTTTGTGTATAGTTCGAGGGCCATTCTTCATTTAAAAACATCATTTACACCTAAAAAAGCAACCATAATGCATACAGTGAAAGATGAAGAAATGATCCTCCTGACCTTCAGGCTATGATCTAATGGATGGGTTGGACATAAACATTTATTTAAAAGGTAATTTGAAGTTTATGACATTATTTCCCATCACATGGGAATTGCTATCATACTGAGGCACTTACTCTGTTTTTTATTTCCCAGCATTTATTATCAAACTTATGTGGTGGTCACATGCAGTATATAATGGAGAAGTAATATCGCTGTATGACAAAAACTGCCATAACCAAGATAAATATTCTGTAAATAATGGTGAGTTAAATGAGTTCAAAGTACAGCACCATGATCATCTGTAGTGAGCTTTTTATTTGATACACAATTGATAACCTTAAACAAATCATAACTAGTATTCTTGGAAAAACCCTGGCCCTCTTCACAATGAGGTTCTAAAAGGTCCCTAATATTTATGCCGTCCACACAGAGACAGGGAGAAGCATGAAGTGCAACTATTTCCTCAGGTACAACAAATAGATTTTCCAATCCATACGCTCTACTTGTGAATGAACCACTCTGCAGCATAAATAGTTTATCCACATTTAAAGAAGGCCATGAAGAGACTTGCTGCACCTCCTAGGCAACAACTGGGAGCCAGTCTTATTGCCATGTTTTGTTAGGTGGGTCTCTGAACCTGAAGAGGGGAGAAAGTCTCCTCTCAAACAAGGAGGCATCAAGTCTGCTCAGAAATGGAGCTCACAGATGCCTGTCCAGGCCTGGTTTGGAGATGTGACTTGCTCACCAGCAGAAATGTTAGGCCACGTCACCAGCCAGTGACAGTAGCTGTGTTTTCTGCCATGTGGCTTTGTGATGCACAGCAGCCACTGGTGTCACAGAAGGGTAAGATGGCAAAAGATAACACAGAGAAATTTTTATCTGTCATCTACTGGAAAATCCACTAAAGGAAATTGGAAAATCCATTAAGCCACACAGTTTACTAAAACATTTGGTTTTAGAGAGAAATCTATGTATATGCTCTGGTAAGGATTAAGAGTATAAGCAACCACAAAACTCAAACCAGATGTAACTGAGGTTTGGATGGGTAATATTGAATAGTTTTCCTTGCTTTCCTTCCTTCCTATTTGCAAAAATGGAATTTGAGAGCTTCAGGGTGACACAGTACAGGCAGGAGACCTGACTGGAGCACCCCAGTTAAGAAATGGCAAATATTCACCTCAGCTTTGCACTTATTGAAGATGAGCCATTCCACCTCAAAGCTGCCTCCAGAGAGGATGTTGCAAATACTTAATGCAAATTCTCTAAACAATATATTCAGGTATTCCAGGTCTAGCCAGTGACCACGGCACATGAATCATTCTCCTCTAGCTGGTACCAGGTGCATGGTAAATGTTCAGTCCAAAGCAAACGAAAATAGCTTCATATCTAAAACACTGCTCTTCTTCCCCAGCCACTGTCACCTCAGATCTGACTAACAAGAGATCTGGGATCTGCGGGAAATGTCAACTTTTCAGTTTATTTAGAAAAAGAAATATAATTTCATTGCTACATATTAATGAAAAGAATCTATTTTGTAACTAATCCCAAGATTTGCACTAAACCAAAAATTAGGTCCAGGAAATAGGACTAACATCTCCATGCTTTAAAAAATTTTTTTGTTGAGCAAATTAAAATGGAAATCACCTGAGTTAGTCCAGAAACAAGTGTGGCACAATTATTTTCAGAATTAGCAAAATACAAGAGAGAATAAACCTCTCCATGGATAATTATTAAGAAAATGCAGAGACACTAAACAAAGAAATTACTGTTTATTAAAAGTGATGGCTGAGTGTATACTAAGCCCTTCCAACCTGACCTGCCTAATATTCTATCAATCAAGAAACAAATCTGCTTAAGCAAGCACGATTGCAAGAACACTGTGTTCATTTTACATGTGAAACAAATATATTTCACAGAAATTTTAAATTAAAAATGCTGACACAATTCTAAATTATTTAAGGCTAGACTTTTTAACAAAATGTATAATGATGATTAAGAATATATGTAATCTATAAGATAGGTATTGAGGAATACGACCTTTAAAATGCCTTTTTTTTCCTCCCTCAGCTTTAATATATTTAATTTAACAGTAGTCTCATTTTCCTTTTCAGGAGGCATTATTCACAGGATGAGCCAAGGTCTGCACGTACAGCCTGGATTTCACTGTTCTGCAATGGATGCAGTCATAAGACAATGAGATTTAAAAAATGAAAAAATAAGGTAAGCTTTTTTTTAACAAATGAATCTAGGACTATAAACATCATTATTCTCTAACTAAATTAGCTTAGTGTTACTACAGGGTGAAGCTAAAGTCATTTGGCTGCCTTTGTTATTCTTTTGCATACTTAATATGCTTGCAGGTGTTATAAATTTAACTTTAACTTATTTACTGTATTTGTAGCTTGGGGGATAATTGCAGCTTTATTAACATTTATTTTTGAGTTATTGAAACATACTTTCAAGCTTTAGCTTAATTTTAGCACACTTTTTGTCCAGGAATAAAAGAGCTGTTTACATACATGGAATATTTGTATGTATATTTTCTATCCTTGTCAGAAAAGGCAACTACTGATATCAGTGTCCCTTCAGAAAAGAGATAAAGGGATATATTGAAAAAATGTTTGAGAATAATATTTTCAAAGACACAGCATCAAATGTATTATTTCACATCCACACTCTGGAAAATTCATATTTCTCTAGACTTGTATGTGATAGATCTTGGAAGGAACAGAAATTAAAAAAGAAAAAGAAGAAAGTAAAATATATTTCTTTGATTGTCAATGCAGCCTTCATTGGTCCAGTTCAGTTCACCATCTGCCCTCCTGTACCACACTCTGTATATCTGAATATGACTCTGAGTCTTGAGGGGAGGAGGGGGGCTTTGGTTGATTTTTAAATGATCTAAAAAACAGGGCTGCTGTTTCTTTTTGAGAGCATCACAACCAAATACAGGCTTGAGAATCATTCTCCTAAAAAAACCCCAGTGTTGATTGTGGTCTGTGAAATTAACAATTTCAATTATTTCAGCATTGTGTGTGTTTCCTGGTGATGACTCATGTAATTACGTTTCCCCTTTCCTCATGTATACAAAGAAAGTAGAGGCCATGAGGCAAAGAAAACATGGCTTTATAGGGAAAATGACTTTTTCTTTTTCTTTCTTTTTTTAAAAAATTTCTTTATTTTATTCCCTCTCTCTAAATTAAAACATTTGCATAGTCTTATCTTACCAAATCAAACAAATGAAAAGCCATCATGGTCTTGTACACATATGTCCAGCAGACATGAAAATTTCTGTCTTGCACAGAACCAAATTGCTGTCTATGCAATACAGCTTGAGAAAATATTTTTACTTTTGTTCTTTCAAACATCATCAATGAGGAAGTAATCTGAACAGTCCAGAAGTTCCTGAAGGAGGCAGACATCTCTGACATGGCTCACACTGCTAAGGAAGACATGACAGCAGAGGTCTAAAGATATTTCTCTGAAATAATGATAATATTGCCCTCCGATCCATGCCAGGAAAGCACAGGTATCTTTGGGGATAGTACTGCTTTCCAGAGGATCAGTGAAATTTGAAGACCATGTTTAGGTTACTTGGCTCGGGAATGTTTTCCTATACAAAAATACAAAAGACCACTGACTGAAGCTGCATATGACAGTTTAGAGCCCTTAATTTCTAAAAGAGGAGTTTTGTGAAACAGATGCCTGACTAAACAGGACTGCAGAGCCTGAACTTCACAAATATGAGATACACAAAGAAAGGTCGTGATTCTTTAGACTGATTCTTGAAAGAGTATCTCCCCTGCATAATGACATCATGGTGGTTTCCCTAAGGATTTAAAGAGACTACCTGGATGACTCCAAGGAAATCAGGGTCTGTTTCTAATAGGAAATATCTGCAAACTGTGGACCTGAAGTCACCCGAGAGAATTTGTGTAAAAGCACCTAATTTTTTTCCTCAGGGCATTCCTGACAATGTCTGAGCTTTAGTGGCCTTGTATCTCAGACAACTGTAATTCTGGAAGCTGTGGTACATCAGATTGACCTACCTGCNAAAAAGAAAAAAAAAAAGAAAGTGGTTTCAACCAATGCTGGTTTCTAAACTGTATTTCCCACATTTCAGCTGTGCCTGCATGTAATGTTTTACAAGTATATGAGTATATGGCAAGTATGAAGCTCAAAGAGGAAAGATTTCTTAAAGGAGTAACCAGAGAGATGAAAAATAACCTGTAAAACAAACTTCACCTTTTCTGTGTTTTGTTCATCTTAACTAACTCCAACACATGCTCATGAGGGCACAGCTGCTCCTTAATATGAATTTGCACAGAAAATTCACCACTAGCACAGCGAGAGCCACACAGCACAGTATGGGTTACAAATAAACCATAGCAACAATTGAATTAATCTGAAATGCCATGCAGAACCAAGTGTAAATCCATCGTGTATTTTGACTTTGTCTAGCCCACCCAAAGCCCGACCAGCTTCCAGCAGATGCCAGGGCTCTTAAAAAAAAGATTTGTTAAAATATCTTAAAAAAGATAACCGCCACAAATGTTTCCTTTTTCACTCCCAGCATTTATAGTTGCCTGGGGCCCAAAGTAGGCAAAAAATGCAGTCCCAAGACAGCTGTAGTTTCTCAGGAAAGCTATACATTAAGGCTGCGTAGTCCACTATTTTATTGCCCTGCAAGACTGAAAATGGGAGATCATTTCTGCTAGAAATAAGAATTCCTAGCAGCCAGCAGGACTCAGCGTGCACTTCCAGCCTGAAGAGAAACAAAATAGCCCGCCAGTTTATGTCTAAAAATGTTATTTTACCCCATTGCAAAGATTAGTACTGCTTTTCCCTAAGTCTGTGTAACTGCATTCATGGTAACAGAGTTTCTAAAAGCAGTCAGAGAAATACAAAAAGAAGTCCTAAAAACTTCTCAAATCACAAATTTTTTTTTTCCCATAGAAGGCAGCCATACACCAGAGTTGATGCAAGGATAAAGAAGTATTTATCAAGGCTGGCCATCGGCAACAAACTTTATTTTATAACATTATCTATCATGACAGCCAAAATTGCCAGTCATTACCCCCTCCTGATTTGAAAACTAAATTCACTGCTTTTCACCCATTCTCCACTGAAAAAAAAATTAAATCCCTCTTCACCTCTGCTAGGAAGAACAAATGCAAATTTAATGAACAAACGTCAAAAAAGGATCTGTAAAGAACGGAGTTGTTACTAAGTCACAGTAGGTTATTATGAGCCAATTCTTTGGGACTACAGAGAAACTCTACTAAACTGTGGGAAAAAATAGTATGTTTGAGTTTCCTCGAGTCTCTGAGTACAGATGTTCTTTCTATCACACATCACAAAAGCCTTCAAGGATTAAAAAACGGTCAGTATTTCTACACTTTCACTGTATTGATGTCATAGGAGATAGTGGAAAAACTAACAGGGATTTAATACTTGGTACGGATGGTCAGAGATACAGAGAGACCTCATATTTTGGAGAAGACAGCAACAACTGCAAAAATGCACAATTTCTCTTGGGCTCTCCCGTGTCTTTCTGTGCAGCCATGCTCTCAGTTGGATCGGGGTTGTGCCCTGACAGTGCCTGGCCAGAACAGAGCTGCAGCCCTCTCTGCTGTCCCTGATCTGCTCCAGGGCACCAGTTCCAATAATTCCCCTGCAGCAGCAGCAAGGGGTTAATGTGTATGTTTGCATTCAGCTTCCCTGGCCATTACTGAGGTTCCTGCATTTTCTTTTCCCAACTCATACAAGCGCAGGGGTCACTACTATCCCTTGGACCTCTCCACCAGGCACCAGTTTGTCTGCAAGAAGCACCATGGGAACAGCACAAGAGAACACATCCAAGGTAGGCGCATTCCCAAAATGGGCACACTTTATATTTGGATTATTTTAAGACCTGGGGCATGAAGCTACAGGCATCTTCTAAAACATTATTAGTTGTTTTATCACATATAATATTTTTTCTCCTGTGCTCCTTTGGATTTTGAGATTCCTGCTAACAACTTGGCATCAAGAGCATTCTGCAGCAAGTGTTGCTTGTTGCAGTTGTATTCTGCTGATAGCTTTTCTTCTATTTGTCTTTTATTTTATGTGAAAATCTTTGCCCTGGTGCTTAGTCAAAGACAGAATAAAAGTTTTACACTTTGTTCAATTTCTCATTTTATATATATCTTTTTTTTTCTTTTCTATACTGCCACTTGTTACTGTTTTAAAAGAAATAATCTGTCTTTTCAATCTCTCTTCATATGAGTTTTCCATGCCCTTAATCATTCTTGTCACCTTTTCCTTGCTCCCTCCATTTCTGTGTCGTCCCTTTGGCAATGGAGTGACCAGCACTCACAGAAGCCTCCAGTATTCATTTATACTTAATTAACTTCTAAAGCCCTCAAAGAAGCAAACAAAATTCTTACTTAACAATGCCTACAGAGCCATTGGGTTGACCCAGACCTTCAAAAAGAAGCTGAAATTTGGAACAGCTTGCTAGGCAACCCTTATGTATGTTTTAACTTCACACCCAAGTGCTTTCCAGTGAGGTTAATTAGGAACTGCAATTTATTTATTTTGTTCTTGGGGGGAACAATACACAGAATTTACATGCTCATATTCCCACGTTACTATACATACTGTTACCACATAATTTCCCTATATAAGATAAATTTACATGTATATTGTTTTGCTCCCAAAAATACATTCAGCTCCATCACATTTCTCCTCCTATCTGATGTGAATAGCCAGCCACTGGCACCTTCTGCTGTGAGCCACTGCAGCAAAACCTCTTCCAGCAAATCACACCATTTCACTCCACTCAAGACATTTTTCCTTCCCAGAAAGCCAGAATGAACTCCAGTTGAGAAGCTGAAAAAAGGCAAAATCCAACTTTCTTTTCCCAATGCTGTCAAAAAAGGTACCAGAATAGTGAATTTTACCTTTTAATCTTTCCCTCGTTCTTTTCTTAGTAGTTAGTAGGAAAGATTGGTATGTCTCCAACATGTGAATATTCTCCCTGATACACTTGTGAAGATCAGGGGGACATTCAGACCAGCAGTACCAGAACATGGGTGGTGTTGGTACTTATGGCTTCACTGCAGCCCACTTCAAACCAGGCACCTCTGCTGCTGTCAGCATGACCAAGGACAAGCCTTCCAACCTGCATGGAGGGCATGGATCTCCAAGACAGGCAACATCTGATGAGGTAAAAAGGGGTGATTTTAATCAGCCAAGGTAAGCATGCAATCCCAACACCAAAAGTGAGTTTGATCAGGATACTGTTGATCTGTTCTCACTTTGGAGAGCAAGATCAGCTATTTCTGGGATCTCTTGAGGTGCTGCCAGAATGTGGTTCTGCAAAACAACAGCCAGTTAAAGGAAAAAGCTGGCATCATCAAGAAGCCTGCAATTACATCAGCTAGAAATGAAAACAGAAAAACAAAAACTGCACTGAAATTCAACAGGGTTTTATCAGTATGAAAGATTAAAAATTTAAAAAAACTGTTGCCCTGGTCAAAACGTGTGCTTGTTCAGAATGCAGTCATCCCAAACAACCATCAATAAAATATCACTCATTTGTCTTGAACAAAAAGCACAGAAACTAGCCAACAAAGCTAGAGAAAACCTCATGGATTTTCTACTCTGGATAAACCACTTACACTAAATTTGATTTTCTCCTATTCAAAAGCTATTCTCTCTCAACCTCCAAATTAATTTTCTTTCTTTGAGGGATTTACTTTTAGGAACATCCTTTTACAGTCTCTCTTCTTCAGTCTTGGTTTGGTTATTTGCTAAGAATACAATGATGAAAACTGTATTTGCGTACTGAAAGCTGAGAACCTGAACTGGAATGGGAAGAGCTGCAGGAATGCCCCAGCTGAATTACAGTACAGGGACAGACACTGATGCCATGAGAGCTTAGAACCTGTCACAGCAAAAACCACAGAACAAAGTCAGGTGAGCTGTCTCACTCCTTTAGCATGCCTTGCTGGTGTGCACTAATCACTCAGATTGTCTTGTTCTTTAACTGCTAGAAAGCATTTAGGTCTCTGTTGTGCATGAAAACACAGAGAAAGAAAACATCTTGGATTGGAGGTCTCCATCCCTGGAGCCAGAGCTTTCTCTCTGTTGAGAGAAATGAAATTGGGCCTCTTGTCCAGCCAACACAAATTACATCCTCAATGTCCAGCTCGTTGTAGTTCAGCACACAGGCCTTCCCCAGCTCCTCCTACCTTCACGTGTCACACACACTCACGAGGCTGCTCGGGACTGCACCTCTCACTTGTGCCTTTAGGAACATGGGAGCAGCTGAGCAGCACGGCCCCAGGACAGCTCCAGTCTGCTCTACCCAAACTTGTCTTATGGCTTATACCACAATAAAACAAGCAAAGATATCAGAGTCCACTCTGAATATTCCACTTGGCAACATCCCTGCAACAGTCCCTACAGGGTTACAGGCAGAGGAAAGCTGAGGATTGGAGACTCACTTCTGTTCATCTGTCCCACAAAGCAGCCAGGTCCGTATGGGCTTGTCAGGGTAAAACCTCAGGTGATTGTGGTCAGCCTCAAACCCTTCCCAACGGTGAAACACGAACGCACAGTGCAGGAAGGACAAAGAAAGACCCTTGGAGATAAAATCTTGCTGGTTTGGGCAGGACACAGACCTGCTCTGCCTGCACAGCCAAGCGCACATGGAGAAGGAGAAAGGAAGCGATGCAGCATTCCCTGTTCTTCTTCCCTTTGACTGCCCACCATGGGAGACTGATGTGCAGGCAGAACAGAAAGCAGTAGAAAAATGCTTTTATATATCTTACAGACTTCAGAGAATAAACTGCAACCTGCTTCTGCTCACAGGCAACATGGTCCTACAAGAACTGACAAACATCATCTACCACAGTTCTTTATGTACCCAAAATTATTTATACTCCCTTTCAGAGGCCCTGGTATAAGATTTCTCCAGAAAAAAAAAAAAAAAATAAAAAAACCAACAAAAATCCAAAACTTTCCAGTTAAAAACTTTAAAAAAATGTATTTTTTTCCTTCTAGTGCAGCACTCTGGAGGAATATGAAAGGATCAGCAAGCCAGATTGCAGTGTTAGCTGCTGAGCACTCAGAGAATATACAATAGAAGAATGTGTCAAATCTGAAACATGATAACAGAGATGCTGCAAAAGAAAAAAGAAAATCCTAAAACAGAAAAAAGGGTAGAAGTGTGCAGGAAAGACAGGCCTGATTATCCTCTACATTACATGGGGAAAGAAAAGCCACTGAAGACAGTATAGTTATTCCAGAAAGAAATCGGGACACTTGAGATGATGTACGGCCTGGGACTGCAAATCAAATACTCTCCAGCCCATTAGGCAAGGCTGTGGTTATCTTTGGCTTCTTTATAACGTACAGGCACTGGGACATAATCAATTTACCAGGGGGAGACAATTCATTGTACTTATCCAGAACCAGCCCTGCTCAGCTGGCAAACAGCCTGTGGCACCGCAGGGATGGGTGAAAGGAGCTCTGAAGCAGGAGCAGAATGCTCAGGAGCTGGATCCTTGGGAGCAAGAGCCCAGACCTTGGTGGTCCAGGACAGGAAGTCTGGGCACATAAGCAACAGTAATTCTCACCCTCTAAAACCAGGTGGCTAGAGCCACATTATTAGTAAAACTGCCTGTTGAGTGAATTTATTTCTTTTTCTTTGTCTGTGCTAACTCTGCTAAGAAACTGGGAGAAAGTTGGGTGGCCTGACCTGAAATGGTGCCAGGACCATTTGAACTATTTCTCGATTTAATTTACCAGGCAAGATGCAGCCTTCAAGTCCAGAGCACCTCCAGCACATTTTCTAAGAAATGCCTGTTTGGGTAAGGACTCTGGATTTCCCAGTAATTAAAAATGAGTCAGTAACTTAATTTCACCTCCTACTATTTTTACTTAGCATTTTCTTACATCCTAGATACACTGAAATTATACTGCAAGATGCTTGGGGCATGTTTGTCCTTGTTTCACAAGATACCAAGCTCAATCACCGTACTCTTGAAAAATAAACAAAGTTGGCTGAGAGGGTCAACATCACCTTTTCTCTCTGCCCCTTTGCACAAGTCCTATGCAGAAAAACGGACAACAACTTGAAAAAGATGTTTTTTAAATGAAAATGTAGACCCACATGGCCCATTCTCATCAAAGCGCTCCAGGACTTGCAGGTATGCTCATTTTCCTTCCACACCTGCAAAAAACCTTTATCTCACCTGCCCACTCTAATGTAAAGAGTATTTTACTCCTAAGTGTTGCTGCACTGCCCCTGCTACAGCAGCCCAGGATCTGGGCTGT
This sequence comes from Vireo altiloquus, assembly GCA_013396875.1. NCBI lineage: Eukaryota > Metazoa > Chordata > Aves > Passeriformes > Vireonidae > Vireo > Vireo altiloquus. The sequence continues at coordinate 217,241 of VZRF01013839.1, read as the reverse complement.
GAAGGTTAAACCTTCTCTGCTAAGACCTAGTCCATTTCTCCAACACCAAGTAATTCACAGAAGTTATTCCTGCAGACCGGAGAAGGCTGGAGGAGAGGCATTGGTAATAAACCCAGTAAGTCTCTTTCCCATGGCCTGTGTGGCTCCCCCAGGGCTGCCCCAGGCCAGGCCATGTGTGCTGGAGAAGAGAGGCAGAGGAGGGACAGGAGGTGACAGGAGAGCCCTGCTCCTCGAGACACACACCACAAGCTCAAATAAAGACTTCCAGAAGCGCCCTCTGAAATCTCTGCCATCAAGCCCCAGCACTTAAGATGGGCATTTCTCATTAAAGAGTATTTTGAAGTTGATTTTAAATGCTGGGTTAGCAAATACACCCCTATTTATTTGTTGATTAAGCAGGCTGAACAAATTTCTGCTGATTTATAAATTCATACAGTATTTTGGAATGCTATTTTGAGCACTGCTACCATTTAACTCAATTTTATGGCTACCACAGGAAACAAGGTTAGGGAAAAACAGAGTCCACTGTCCCACAGAAATTGTGGATGACTCTGAACACTAATCAGCTAAAAGTTAAATCCAGATTTGTACACACCCTGTTTTGCCTCATTCTGCTTTGGCCATCCACTGTCTGACTTCAATGAAATGTTTAAACATAAGGTAAACTCTTCTTCTAATCACCTTGAAACACTCTCCTCTTCTCCTCTCCCAGAATTGCTATGTGTGACTACTGTGAATTCTGTGTAGTCACACATATTTTTTACACAGTGAAAACTATCTCACCTTAAAGTACAGTGGTTTATGTAACAACTGTTTGTACAAAGTATCTGCAGGTTCCTGAGAATTTATTCTGAGACAAAATGCTAATCAAAGAGAGACAAAATTGTTCACTCAATACACAATAAGCAGACTTAAATGGACAAGAACAACTCTTCCAATTCATATACCACCCTGAGTATGCTTCATCACAAACACTTACAGTTTGGCCTGTAGCTTTACATAGTCATGAGATGATCTCTTTTTGCCTTTTTAAATAAGGACACAGGAAAAGAAAAGATTAAAAATGCGTTATGCCCTTTGTTTTCCCAGAAGAAAACACAAGCAAGCCCTTCACAGCATTCTGCCTTAAGGCAAAATTTTCATCTATCCAAAATCCTTACAAAATGTATTACTTCTGAAATGTTTACTAAATACTCATGTACTGAATAACCTCATCCTCACTGACATCTTTTGTGCTTAAGTGTAGGAGGGTCCTTGAAAATTCAGTTTTATAAAGGTAGAAGGTAATGGTATGGAATATCCCCAATTTACCAGCTTTCCTTGGTACTAAGGCTGATGTTAATTGGAATATTACTGAAAACTTGATAAATAAGAACAGCAAAATTTTCCTTCCCCCCCGCCCATTTCATTTAGTCCACAAAATTCCATTTTCTAAGGAGTTGATATACAGAATTACTATAACATTAAGGTCTAATATTATAATAACTACTTTGCTTTTGAAATTCAGTCTAGAGTGTAAAATATTAAGCCATATTAGAGGTAATGAATTATCTGTATTTAAACACACAAACCATGCATGATGGTTAAGTAGAAGGTTTGTTTCCAGCAGATCCTTCCAGTTGGAGCCTTTTAAAATATTTGCAGCAAAATATTTATTGTAATTGTTGCAAATAGTGTGTTCTTAACATCTCTAATAAAAAATACCAGCAGGATAAAAGCTGTAAGAGCACAGAGAAGTTCTTAGGGGCTTTGAATCCAGCAGGCTCATGTAATTAATAAGACTGTATTTGACAAAGGAATATATAATTTATATATAATACAATACATGTAATAATGTAGAATTTAACATATAATTTACAATTATATGCCTGCCAAATCAAGTTATTTGGACAAGTTTTTAAAACAGCTGATGATGTAATCCATCTGCACGTAACCTTGAATACCTCAGGCAGTTTAAGAAGGAACTTCATTGTGAACTGTTTGGTCTTTTCCCCCTCGCTTTTTAAAGGAAGTTCTTTTGGCTGAGATGAAGAGAAATTAAAAATAATGTTATTGACATAAAATATTAAAAGGAAAGCTTGCTGAATCCAGCTTCAGAGCATTTTAACTTTTGCCTTTTAATTCCATTATGGGCAACGTTTTGCCGAGCATTATCAGTGATGCAGAAGACTGTGCTCATAGGAAAGTTCTGCAGTGCAAAGTATAAAATATGCTGATGATTTAACATGCACATCCCAGCGTTCCCCACACAGGGGTCAAAAGCCAGGGTTCAGCTGGACTCACAAATACATCACCCTGAATCAAACAGAGCATCCCTAAATAGTAGCAGTCACTAACACACACTCATTACATTAATAAATTGCTCGCTAATGGGAGCGGTGACAAGTAAGATGTGCACTTAGTGGCCCTGCTTGCCGCCCGCTCCTGATGCCTGAATGCCCATTTTTCTCTGGGTTATGTTCTAAAGTCTTCAAAGTGCACGAAGAAAATCTGCTCAGTGTTGTGAAATAAATCAAAGAGCGTCTGCTGAAAATTCCTAAAACGCTTCTGCCCTAATCTCCTGGACCAGAGAGTGGGCTTGCAGAATGCTAAACTTGCTTTTCAAAGAAGATCAAAGCAACGGCAGCAACAATTAAAAACAGGGGTGCAGGTGCGCGCATGCGCGGGGGCTCCGCGGAGGCACCCAGAGCCTCTTTTTAGTCATCTCTGAATGCTAACGCTGACTTATCTAATCATTACACGTGTGGTTTGAAAGGACAGGAGATGTGTTTTTGAGGCACACAAAAACTGTCCGCCTTTATGTATAAAATGTAACATTTAACGAGACACACTATTTCCATTAATTTTGAAAAGCTCCTCAGCTACTGTCTAATTAAACCAGCCTGTAATTTTGTTGTTTAGTGACTCAAAGATAAATGAAGTTGCAACTGTGTATCTATCCTTCCTCCTGTTACTTAAGTCTTTCAGAAGGGTTTCCCAGACTACTTCAACACTTTGAGGGCCAGCTGCTTGCCTTACCCAACACCTGAAGAAAGAGGTTTGGCAGCTTATCAGGAGCACTGCAGCGATTTAAATTGCCTGCTTCAACTTTTATACAGTACTGGTTGTCCTGCCTAAGACAGGTCTCTTCTTCATGCAGTTACACAAGAAACCCTTGTGTTAGTAGTTAAGTGTGAGGAGTGCTCGTGCCTGAGGGAGGGTGATGTTGCATGACAAGCGCAACGCCTCCAGTATGGGGGGAGACTCAGCAGCCAACCTGCTATTTCCCTGATAATATGGCTTGTCTGTTTTCCCCTTCTCAAGCTGGCACTTCACTGCACAAACCAGAAAGGGAAGGANCCATGGGAAAAAACTCTACAAAGTTCACAAGATGAGTAAGGAAGGAATAAAACCCTGAATGAACTCTCCCGGCTAAACTGGGTTAGGATGAAAAATGTTTCTGCTAAATGCTGAAAATTTAGGTCAGTCTTGTTTATGTGAAGATATAAACCACTGACATTTTGAGAAGCATGTGAATCGAAGTGATATTTCAGTGTTCTCTCTCAATCACATTGGGCCACCAGGCCCTTTTATACTGACCAATTTCTCCCCCTTCAAATTAAAAAAAATAAATCTGAATTGTCACATCAGCTGTAAGCAGCAACACACTGGAGTACCATGCTTTAAAGCCTAGTGGCAGCAGCCCCTGAAATATTTCATATTTTTAAAAAAATCGAGTTAACTGAGTGGCTACTTGGGAAACATTTAACAGGAGAGAACTGAGTAGGTACAATTCTGAAAGCTGCCTGCTTCTTTCCTTCCCCCATATTAACACAGGTTACATTATTCCCCTACAAGTATCAGAGAAGATGAGGAAAAAGATAGTGGATGCCTTTCTGAGACCTAATTGATGTTATCCAAAACATACATCACACCAGATATCCATTACATTTAACACAGCTCAATGTAAGGCGATTCTGACAATGCCAATAGGGCTCAATCCTATTTCTCTTCAAATCCATGTGAATAGTTTATTATATACAGATCCAGGCTCAGTGATTCATTTTAATAAAATGCTACTTAGCAGCATCAAAACTGCCTGAGCATTTTGTCTGCCTATACCAGGGCTTCCTACTGCTGCCATTGAAACAAATGGTAGAATTTCCATTTACTTCCATGGGAGGAGAGCCAAGCTCCTAGAAACCTTTGTATTTAAGGAAAAACATTTTTCCTCCTGCTCATGGCTACAGTTCCCCTAAAAACCCAATGGAAATATTTAAGAAGTCAGGTGGTTAGGACTGGGCCCAGAGGTCAGGAACAAAGAATATTAATACAGTCTTGCTATTGAAAAACTGAGCAGCAACCTCGAAGCATTGTTGTTGTTTTTAAACATAAAATGTCACTCTCAGATCTAAATATGAAGATTTAAAAATATATATAAATCTGTGAAGAAAAAATGAAGCACACATTTCATTTAGTGTCTGGATTACAAATTCTTATTAAACAAACCGAGCTCATTATAAAATCAATATCAACCACTACACTCCCAGGAGAAATGGCAAAAAAGGTCACTCCAAGAAATTCAAACAATTTTCCTGCTGGAAGGGCACGATTTTAATTACAGATACTATTAATTAGAGCTGTCAGTAGGAAGATTGTCCTGTTAATTATCACAAATTCAGTTTCAAGTGTGGTTTTGGAACCTGGAGGGCTTTTTAAAAAAAAATTAAGAATTCCTGTATTCACAATTAACGGAAGAAAAAGCCTACCTATTGCTTCTTCACTTTAAATAAGCCAACAGCAAGTCACCTATTAAAATCAAACAAAAACATTTATGGCCACAGTCTCATTGGCCAACAAAACTGATAAACTGCTGTTTTGTTCACACTTTATCCCAGAGAATACTTCTTTTTTTTGTCTACCGGAAATGCTCTTGCTCACGCTCTGTCTTGCTATGGAAGTCATTAAATGCAAAGATGTAATTTAATGATTTTTTTTAAAGTAAAAACCAAAACCATTCCTGAAGATACTAATTGTTACAAAAACATTCATATTTATTATTCTGTACTCAATTCTCTCTAGACCCAGCCTGTGGAGATATACTTAATACATTACATCTTTAACATGTAAGAGGCACAGACAGACCCAAACTTTGTGAGGAAATATGAGTTTATTCCCATATGACTCTCAGCTGCCAATTTGAATCTATCTCAGCTCCAGGATACAGAAAGGCCAGAACGTCTGATCCTAAGCAGAACAAGAAAGTAAAATAAAACTCGACAGAAAAGTGCCATTAGCGAGGCCCTATGGGTGCACAACAGACAGGAATATTACAGAGACAATGTTTACACATTCTCAGATTGTTTTTCCTGGTCACACTCCAAATATTTTTGGATAGCGGACCAGGGCTGTGTGGTATACGACCTAAACACATGCATTACCACACCAACAGCACACCAAGAAAACAAGTGCCATATGATCTAAAACAAACTTCAGGAAGATGCAGTGTCTCTCCACCCAACACTTTTGAAACTGAAAGAGAAAGCTTGAGGTTTCTGATTTATTTCAGAGAAGCAGAGTGCAGTCCTCCAGCATTACTGGGTACACATCTGCTATCATTGTTCTCCTAGAACCAGTCCTGGTTTACCTCCCATCTATCAGCATTAGATTTCATTTTATCTGAATAATGGCAGAAGGTGGCAACAGATCGGGTCAAAGGCTCTTTTCATATCAGACCCTGAAGAAGTCGATTACTCAAAAAGAGAGACATCTCCAGATAACCGTGCAATCCACTCCTCATAAATGTTAAAGATTTTTCGTTATTAATAGTGGCAGGGGTGACAGATTATGGATACTAATGTTATTTTTCTGAGAATTTCAATGGCAAGGGCTGCTTTTTTTTTTTTCCTTTCTTTTTTTTTATGTTTCTAATTAGGCACGAATTTACAGCAGCTACCAGAATAGCCAAGATTAATACCTAGTAGTAAAAAGCTGCTACACCGAATCCGCGGGACTATGAATGGAACGGGGGCGGGGGGGAGAAGTGTCGGAAACAAACCCACCCCCGTGACTCCCAACGCGAGAAGGGCCCCCCCGGGGGTCTGCCGGGCACCGGGGCCGGGCCGGACGAGGGGAGCTTGGTCCTTACCTGGTAAGCAGCGGGCGCGTCGGAGCCGGCGTCAGCCCCCAGGGCAGAGAGCTTCTCCTTCAGGCGGTGGTGGGCGCGGTGGCGGAGGCAGTAGGCGACCCCCGACGCCGCCAGGACCCCGGCGATGCAGGCGAGGGAGAGGAGGGTGAGGAGGAGGAATTTCGCGGACTCTGCCTCTTCCCCGCGCTGCGCGAGCGGCGGGACGTTGCTTTTCTGCAGGGGAGGAGAGAGAGGCAGCGCCTGAGTTGCGCGGTCGTGGAGCGGCGCGGAGGGGGAATCCCGTCGGGGGGAACACCCGGCAGCGCTAACTTTCGGCCGGGGAGGGAGGTAAAGAGAGGGGCAGGGACAGCTCCATTGCCGTGCCCCGCTCCCTGCCCTCCCGTCCGACGGCTCGCACTTAACTACCGAGAGGCGGAGGCGCTGGATGCGCGCAAGCACCGCGGAGCGCCCCGCGGCTCCGAGCCCCCCTCGCACCGCAACGAGGGGCGCAGCAAGGGAGAATCCGGTATTGTTTTTTTCTTAGTGAAAAATAAAACACAGGAAAAAAAAAAAAAAAAAGTAGGTGGCGATCCTTCCTTTTGTCTGTTGTAGATGGAAGCGGCTTAAAAAAACCCCCGATAGTTCCAAACTCCTCCAGATTACTATTATTTTTGCAGCAATGGGAGAGAATCCTTCTAGTGCATTTCACTTGTCTCCATGTGCTAAAAAGTTGTACAATAATTTCCCCTCATTAGCTTCATTATAAGCTATATTAGCAACAATTAAAAACGCAACATGAAAATGAAAAGACCAGGCGCGCAAATTGCAGCAAGACTCATTTGGCCTGCATTCCCCCTTTCACAATTACCAGGGAAATGAATTGAAAAGCACGCCCCTGCCTCAGTCCTGGTTGCTACAAGATGAGAACAATTAGCAAACTCCTTTCCACCACCTAATTTCGCGTGGTAACAAAATGGATTTTTCCCCATGAATGCCTAGCCGGCCTATTCATTATCTCTCCTCTATTAGTAATTTTCTGCTCCGTATTCAGCTAGCCAGCTCTTAATTTCCTCCTGTCTTGCAGTGTACACAGTGGCTCTTATGTCAGGCCCGGTCCATTTTTATCTTGTAATCATAAAGGCCACCAAAGCAATTATCGCTGGTCTTGACTGTAAAAGCTTGTCATTAATTAGCCTCCTTGCCTTCAGTGCTGCGGATTAGCCGGGGCTGAGGCTGAGTTAATGGAAATGCAGGTTCAGTCAGACTCCCGGATTTTCTTGCCCGGACGCGCCGCGCGGAGGAGGATGGCCGCTCCGTGCGCCCCGGCGGGGCGGCGGGGGGCGGGCACAGGGCTGGCCGCGGCCACCGGCCNGGGGGGCTCCGGGGCCGCCTCCTCGCCGCCGCCCCCGCGGCCCCGGCCGGGCACCTGCCCCGGCTGCCCCGGGGGGAGCTCGCCCTCGGCCCGCTCCGGGCGGGGGACACCGGGAGGGGCAGCTCCGACGGCAGCCGCCGCGATCGCGCTGCTCCCGCCGCCTCGGCCCCGGGGAGGGGTAAAGGGCTGCTGCACTCTGCCATTTGCATCTCCCTGAAAGGCCCCGTCCCCTCGGGGCCAGGGGTCGCAATCTGCATCTCAATAGGCGGCTCCTGCCGAAGTGCCGGCGCCCCCTCCCCGAGCGCTGCGCCCCGGGACGCTAATCCTTCTCGCCGCGGTGTTTGGCCCCCCATCAGCCAGTAGGGAACAGAACCCCCACCCCCGGACTACCCCGTGGGCCGGCCCCGCTCAAGGGGTGGCTCGGGCCGCCCTAGCTCCCGGTGGGCGCAGGGGCACCGACGGGAGGAAAGAGGCTGACGGGCAGTCGCGGGCCCTGCGCCTGAGCCTTCCTTCTCTGCTTTCTCTACCACGGTTTTAAACGATTTTCTTTCTCCGGATGCCTTGTGACAGAGCCGCACCAAGCACCTGGGGAAAGGGCTATGCGAGAGAAACGATGACAATGATGGGAGCAAAGTGCTGTCAAAAGCTCCGAGTAAACATGCACAACAGAAAGGGCGGCAGGCTCTTTCTCCCCCTGGAGTTAGAGCAATTTTAGATGTTGCTTCCAACTTTGCCAGCCCCGCAAAGCCAGGGCTGCCGTCCCCGGAGCTGGCTGCCCTTGACAAAAGAATTGCTCGACGAGGCCCCCCCTACATACTCTCGGCATACAGCTGCACTCGGGAGCCTGAAACACGGGAAAGAGTTAGAAACCTTCCGGGGGGCGTTCGGCATGGCTTACACCTCCGTAAGGGTTTGCCCTGGGAGTGTCAGCGTAGCCGTGTCCCTTGTGACAGGCTTCGGGCAGGCGAGAGCTTGCAAAGCCCCTGCACTTCCAGGGGGAGCGGCACCCACGCCTGCCCGCACGCCCCGTGCCCTGGAGGAGATGGAGGCCCCGCGGCAGGAGGGCAGGGGCGAAGGGCCAAGGGGCACAGCCGCTCCCCGCTGCCCGACGCCGCCCGCCACGTCGGAACAGCCGAAGGGAAGGGAGAGGGGCTCTGCCGCGATGCCGCCGGCCCTTCTCCCACTCCTTTCCTCCCTCCCGCCTAACGGGGAACAGCTCCCGAGCCGCTGCCGTCGGGGCCCGGCAGACTCCGTTCTCCCCTCCTTGCCTGCGGCGGGGTGGTGCTTCGGGCGACCTCGGCCAGCCCCCACGCCGCCCGGGAAACTCCGCGGGACCGGCGGCTGATGCCCCCTGCGCCGTCCCGCAGGAACCGCCGGCTGCGGCCGATGACAATGTCCCATCGCCCGGCTCCGGCTCCAGCTCCAGCTCTGGGCCGCGCACCGGCGGCGTCCCCCGGCCCAGGGCTGGGGACACCTGGAACCGCAGAGGGTAGCCGGGCTCGGTCCCCCAGGTACGTCCCATCAGGACACAGCCCCCACTGTCCCCAAGGCTGTTGGAGAAACCCGCTGCCCTTTCATCCTGCCCGATGCCTGACCAAACATCACATTATGAAACGGGTAAAAATTAATCCGACGTGTTAGTTACCAGCTCCCTCCCTCCTCCAACCTCTCCCCCCAGCCGCCCCCGCTGCTTCTAGCCAGAAGCAGAGATTTCCCCACCTCGCCTAACCCCCTGATTCTTCCCTGCAATAAGGCCCCAGCCTGAAACGGAGCCCAGGGTTAATTAGAGGCGTCCTGTCAGCCTTGACTTGAAATTGAAAGAAAAGTGTTTAAATATTTATGAATTTGACATTTACAGTCGGATGTCTTTTAAAGCAGAACACCTCTCCCTGTGCTGGTTGGGGCTGCCATGGTGCGTGTGCCATGGTGCGTGTGCCTGGGGTGGAAGGGGAACAATAGCTGTTGCATAACAAGAAAAACAAATTACCTCCCCACCCAAGTCTTAACAAATAAATAGACCACATAAATTACATGCAATTAAATATTAAATTCAGCTACATGTAACTATGCATTTTTAAACTTCATATACAGAATATATTGACATTCCTCTGAATGATTTTCTCCTTTGAAAAGTGTGGAGTATCACAGGGTCCCAATAAAGGAAAACCAACTAATTCCTAAATGAATAGCTTAGAAAGGGAATCTGAATGAAGAGGCTTTGGAGGTGTTTATCCAGTCTTTACTTGCTTTGAAACAGCCCGACCTCATCTTAAATGCTAGAAGACATAGAACAACAGTACACCTAACACACACTGTTTACTTGAAGTACACTGTTTCTATGAGGGTCTGTGGGTTTTTTAAGAGGAAAGAAAAAAAATGCCTAGAGTCTGATCTCATGTAGGCTTTTCCAGTCCCTCGACAGAACACATTTTATATACACCCAAAAGTGAGTCATTAACTAGAGCAGCCATAACACTGGAGTCACAAATCACTGTTCTAATCAAAGAGCAGCGTCCCGTTCCGCGGTGTCATCCCATGATGCAGCAGAACAGTCGACATTTCAAATGAATTCCAGGCAAATGTCAGTAAATATTTAATGTACGCTTTCATGTAAATAAGTTCTCACACCTATGTTGGAAGTGTGGGAGAAAGTCTTTGTAAGAGCAGAGGGGAGCTCCCTCCCACTGCAGTGATGTGGAAGCTCACCATCCAGATGCCTCAGCAGAATTACACTTCATTATTTACTTTAGGACACAAGGCATGATTCTGGTCCTTGCAAAACTCTAACTGAAGTTGAGGTTTTGTTTTGCTTCATAAATTTAAAAAGATTTAAAACTCAATTTGCCAGTTACTGCACCTGACCACTCTTCCAGTTAGCAATGGAAAAATCACTACAATTCATTTTTAAACAACTCAACATTATAATTTTTTGCAATTTTTGTATGCTTCGATTTTTACATTGGAATTTTCCTGTGGAATACAGTTTTGTTTCTGAACAATACTAAAAAAATTAAGATTTCTTAGTAAATATGGGCAAAAAGAGGAACATCAGAATATGATTTGTTTCAAAATATTAGAACGTTAAGAAACTCAAGAGGTGCTATTTTTAATTTGGAATTCACTATAGAATCTAATAAATGAGAGAAGTGAGGCGGAAATAATCATGTATTAATTCTGTGCATTACAAAATCTTTTCAGAAGCTATTATCAGAGCAAGAGGCATTGTGGTTTGGATTCAGGGTGGGAGAAATCCTTTGTGCAACTGAAAGCTATTGTTCCTCTGTGCAGATGAAATTGTACTTGCAAATATGCCATTCAAGAAGGAAAAAAAGTACCTAGGCAGAAAAAAAGAATTCTACAAGAAAACCATTAGTCTTAAAAATAAACTTCACTAGAATAAGTTTTGGTTCATTGTTTGTTTGTTTTCTAAGGAATATCCTGTGTTAACAGTTGCAGCCACTGATATTAAAAGAAAACATAAAGGATATGAATATTACTTCCTTATATAGAAAGCATGAAGAAAGGGATGTGTGGGTGTGTATGGAGATATATATATATATAGATATGTATATAATGTGTGTGTGTTCATATATATATACACACATCAGTGTATGTCTGCTCATTTTCATAAATCTAAACTTAAATTCACTTCTGATAATTTCCCTCTCCCAGAGGTTTTCTGAGACATAGGTTGATATGTTGCTGGTTAAGTTTTGATAGGTTACTAGAAAACCAAAGAAACACTTTACGTCAGGAGGAGCCTGGCTACCGTAATCTGTCCTCAGAAAAGCTACAGAGATTTTTTTGCCTTTCATAAAGTAAGAAATCAAAACAGAAGGAAAAGCAGCATCTCCCTCAGTTTTGGTTGCTGTGTCTCCTCCCCTACTGTGCTCCCAGTCAGGTTAGGCTGGGGCAGCAGGGCCTGGGGATGTTCATCTTTTGTGCATGTAACACTCCTTGTGTCCAGCACTGCACTCCCAAGCTGTTTGGTCCAGGCTACTTGTTGGTGTTTTAAGGTACTATCTTTAGAGTTACTAAGAGATTTCTGGGGCCGCTACCTTCTGACTCCCTGTTCACCCTCCCTCCTTCTCTCCCCAGAAAGCTCGCCTGATGCCAGGATCACTTTCAGCAAATGTCAGTTCATCACCTGAAACGAGGTCAATTTAATGCTTTTACTCGGGAGGATGAAATCGAATGGGAAGGTACTTTTTGCTTCTTTTAGGGGTCGGAAAGATTAGACAAATCGACAAACACAAAAGGCAGATGGATTTCTGGGAACTGCAGCTTATTCAAATCACTGAGAAAGGTCACTGCAAGAGCCACAGATCTATTCATCTGTAGGGGTACAATGATCTTTCCACAACCTTCAACACCACAAAGCACTCTGGAGCGTCTCTATACCTTTTAGTAGGATTAATACCATGAACAATGACTGAATACAATCAAGAATTCACTGAGTTCAAAGATCCCTTGATCAATCGTAGATATTTTCTTCTGGCTTCCTAAAGGCAAACAGAAGTGAAGTTTCTGGTTAGAGTTACAAGAAATTAGAGCTATTATTCTGAATCCCACTACAAGGTGATGCTGAAATGCCAGAATGTCCAAGCACCCCGAAGAAGTTTGTGGCATGGAAGGAATAAGGTTGTGAAAGAGGAAATTCAATGAGCTTCAAGATTTTCCTGAGGATCTGGGTATTTTTTTAAGTCAGCAATTAGATAAAGAATAAAGCACAAAAGCCTACAGCATCACTGAGACACTGTAGGGATAACGCACAACTCAGGAAACTGGACAGCCACATCCATGCCTGTGGAAGAGGTAGGTGAGTTGGAGATGGAGGAGCGCGGCCCATCCTGTCCGAAGCCACACAGTGCACCTCTGAGGTGGCAGCAAGAAGAGGAGGGCGCAGAGACGGTGAAGTAACCACGGTGAATCAGAAACTTCGATCCCCGTCTCTAAGGACTCGGGGGCAGTTAGGGCAAAGCAGCAGAGCGGGTGCACCAGGAAGCAGGTTTCCTCCGCAGCCCAGGCTTTGTTAGCCAGAGTAAGACGGTGAAAGAGAGGAACTCGGCAGGTCTAAGTCACAGAGTGTCAGAGCCTGAGCCAAGAGGACGGTCAGCGATAGCCGAGCTTAATCAAGTATCTTCAGCTAGCAAGAGAAACACGAGCAGCAGCGCCAGCGCTGATCTAATGCTGATGCTGAAGGCACATAATTCAGGGATTAGATAAGGCGCCCTTACAGCCGAGTGTCAGCAAGCGAGCCGGCTCTCGGTAACGCTGGCAAGCGCTGGCGCATCCGTCGGCGAAGCAGCCGCCCCGTCTCGCAGGGAGCCGGGCCGGGCCCCGCGGCCGTCCCCGCCCGAGAACGGGGCTCCGCGGCTCCGCGGCTCCACGGCTCCGCGCCCGCACCTGCAGCGGGGTCCCGTCTTCGGGCCCCGAGCCAGGAACACGTCCTCGCCCCGCCGAGCCCGCTGCCCTCTCCGCCCCGCGCCTGTCCGACGGCCCCGCACCAGGGGCATCCCCTGGGCTTCGGCGGCCGCGCGGAGGCGAAGCGACCTCTCCGTCCGCCCGCGCTGCTCCGCGGACACCCGGCCCGGCCCCGACCGGCGGCGGACGGCGGCACCGG
>VZRF01013839.1:50315-203497 GCA_013396875.1 Vireo altiloquus | reverse complement strand
CCTTTTTTTTTTTTTTTTTTTTGGTGTCTCTTGCAATATGGAAGTGACGGGTAGAACAATGACGGAAAGCTAAAAATAAAATCAAACAAGGACAGCAAGGAAAAGCTACAAATCATTTGCATCACAATACGGCAAAGGAGCTCACAACGCTTCTTCCTGAAAAGAATTTCCTCCTTAAAAAAAAAAAAAAAAATCCACACATTGCCAAGCAAAGGAGATCCAAACTTTTTCCCCTCTCGTCCTCGTTCTCCAAATGACACACAAAATTAGGAAGGAGGAGTGTGCTCCGACCAGCCCCGGGACAGTAACGAAGTCCAGTTCGATCAATCGCGGCAGGCACTGCTCAGAGCTGGTGCGGGCGAGCGGGGCCGTGCCGTGCCCGGTGCTGCGCACCCTAACTCCCACTCAAAGCCACACTCCCGCACAGGTGCCCGGGGGCAGCGCCGACCCTTACAACGAAACGGACCCCGCAGTCTTTCCCATCCCCTTAAATTCCCGCATGCCGCCGGCAAACACGCTGCGGGGCACCTCCACAGCATGTTCCCAAGAAGTGCCCCGGCTGCGGGAGCGGGCAAGAGTGGGCGGGGAGCGGCAGGGGGGCTGCGGGCCGCGGGTGGCAGGTCCCTTCGATCCCCCTTCCCCCGCCGATGAAGAGCCCTCCCGCTTCCCTGTCCCCATTGTTTCCCGTTGTCACTGCGTCTGGGGATGGCAGGCAGGGCAGAGCCGGCTCTCCTCTGTCCGTAGAGGCGGGCAGTCCTTTCCCTTTCTCCTTCCTCTTCCCTTTCCCCTTTCCCCTTTCCCTTCCCCTTCTCCTCCCCAGCCGTCCCGCCCCCACGCCGCTGTGCCCCGGCCTGCCCTGGCCCTCGCGGGTGCTCCCGGGCAGAAGTGTCCTGACCCGGGCACAGCCTGCACACACCTCCCCTCGGAATGCGACCCCCAGCCCCGCCCAGCCCTCCTGCAGCCGAGGAGCGGCCCCGCGGTGGGACGGTGCGGAGGGAGCAGTGTGCGGGATGGGATGGGATGGGATGGGATGGGATGGGATGCGATGGGATGGGATGGGATGGGATGGGATGGGATGGGATGGGATGGACAGGCCAGGCCGCCCTTTCCCCACACCCCTGCTGTCCCGGCAGCTGTCGGGAGCTCGGTCACTGCCACCTGCCCGACCCCGGCGGGCTTTGCCTTCCTGGCTGGAGCAGGTGGCCCTGGCTCCCCGCGGCTGTCCCGGGGACACCGCAGCAGCGCCGTGTAGGAATTCCTTTTCCCTCTCGACAGTGTCCATCCTTCCAGCGCCCCTCGGAAGCCGGCACCTGGGTAAGGCACATGCGCCTGAGCGGGGAGCCAAGGAAGGGCAAGGGCCGCATGAGTTCCCAGAGCATCCCCGCCCCGCCCCAGAGCGACACTTCACTTAAACTTGTAGGATAGCACCGAAATGTCATCACCATCCCCTGTACAGGGTCGTTCTGCCGTGTCCAGAATGTGCAGAGTGGTTGTGCTGTGGGCTCAGCCCCACTAGCATCTCACCCACACTCAGCTCACCCACCCATTCCAGGGTGAGGAAGATGCTCTTTACATCATCACCGTTTCTGACTAGAAGGTTTCCAGGCAGGAGAGGAACTCCTCACCTGACTTCTGCTCATGCAAAATCCTTCACGTTCCCACAGATTAACACAAATTTGGCTTCTCCAAACATTTCCTCAGTCACATTTGTGGTCTGAAGGTATTGCTTTGTCAGTGTGTCAGCCTGAGAGGATCCCCTCTGTCTGATATTCTCCTGCCCCCGGAAGAGCCAGAGCACACATAATTTGCTCACTAACCTGCATTGCTTAAGTTGAAAGATAAATGAACCCGCCAAGAGATTTCATTAAAAGGATACGTGTGTTTGCATATTGATCCTTCTAATGAACTGTCTGAAACTGATAAATACTTCCATTAGCTTTGTAGTTTGTATTTCGTATTTAAAAATATATTCATTAACATATCCCAGGCAAATATTGCATCTTTTCAGAACTGTCAGCTTCTGAATGCGTTGAACATGAATTTGACTGGCCAAGTGTCAAGAGACAGTAAAATACTAGTTAAAACACTTCTTTTTTTTTTTTTTAACAGTGAGATTTTGAGAAATTTGTGGTGAAATTTAAAATAATTTTCATGTTTACATAATTTTCATTACTTTTATCACATTCTAAATATGACCTTTGAACCAATGGCAAGTAATTGCGAGGGTTATGTTACAGGGAGAAATTATTTAAACATAGATTGTTTAATGTGTTATTCATTAAAAATGTAGAAGGTGTTTAGAGACAGAAGAAATAATTTTCAATTGTTTACTAATTTTAAATTTAAAATCTGTTTTTAAAGTATCTATAGAACTGCTGCTCACATATTTGAGAATTGACTTAATATGATAAATTTTCTCTTATGATTTAATTAATTTAAAAGTGGGAAAACAAAAAAACCCTGATATCAGCAGCATTTTATTATAAAATTTCCAGAAAGTTTCATGTCTTTTTCTCAGAAAAAAATTGACATTGAAAGTATAAATGACTTTGAGACAGTTTCTTTGGGTGTAGTGCATCTAAAAATACCAGTATTTTGAAGATTCACATTAACATTCATCCAAATTCAAGAGCTGTATTTGAACTATGCCTAAACTCAAAATATTCTAAATCTTGCAATTTCAGTGAGAATGATGCTGAAACATATTTCCATTTGCACAGAACAAAACTCTTGCCTGAGAACCACCAATGTTTGTAAGGACTCTCTAAAAATCTCTTCTTCATAACTGGGCACTGAAAACCACACTGACCATTTTGCCTTGATTTCTGACTACAGATCTGTCTGCACTTCTTCTAAGTTTAGCCACTTTCTGCAAATACATGTACAATGTACAGCATGAAATAGATTTCCATTCTCTTAAAGCATGTATGATAAAGCTAAACCACCATTTAATCTCATTTGTTGTTTTGTTTACAAGTCATCCCTTAGAGCCTTGCTCATTAAATACAGATTCAAATATGTTGTAGAGGATTTTCCACAGATTTTCTGTTCATATGGATCTTAAAATAGAAGTTGAATTTCCTTCAATCCTATGAACAAAACATATTAACTTCCTATACCACTGAATGCAATTGAAATGCATTTCAATTACTTTAACTTTAGGAATACAGGGATTAAGAAAGAGGCAGAACTCCCATGTCTTGAAAACATCACACCTTTCTTATAAATAAAACCAACACTTAGGACCATAATTTAAAAGTAGAGTTAGCAGGATTTTAACCACTAGACTCCACTGAGTTTTATGTCTTATCTTCTCATGCTCATCTGTGAAGATCAACAACAGACACATTCTACTTCCAAGTAAATTCTAGAGCTCTTAGCTTTATTAAGAAAATTATTTCATTCTGGCTATGATTTGAATCTAATTAATCTGTCTTGCAGTTTAAAAATGATAACTAAATTCAAGCTGCATACTATTCTTCAGAGACAGCTTAAAATATTAATTAAGTAAAGAGTGCATTTTCCATTTATTTTAATTACATTAATACAGTTTCAATAAATAAAATAGTTCTATGCTTCATCAAAACAAACTTGGATGCAAATTTTCCTATTGATTAGTTCTCTGTTCACATTGGCCCTCTTGACTGTTTATTTTAAAATAAGAAAAAGATGCAGAAATGTCTGGGGGCTCCCATTAGTGAAACGAGGTCCAACAGTCTGGAAAGGTGAGTTCAGTCTTCCAGGACACTGATGTAGCCCCGTAAAAGTGGCATTCTGATACTGTATTGCTTATAAAGGTAATCAGTGAGATAAAACTGGATGCATTTATAGGCATTTTTAAACAAATGTAGATTTTACTTTATTACATTTTCCCAGGTAACTTGGAAAAACCCATAGCTATTAGATCTCTCTGATCCACTTGCCTGTGATGCTTACTGATCCACAGACAAAGTATTACAAGACCAGTGGATGAAATGCATTTTTAATACTCAATTTAATTAAAGCTGACGTGTTCTAGATTTGCAGGTGCACCTATTTCTTGAGATAATGCACAGGACAAGACAGAAGAGTCTTGTTAGTAGCTATGTCCAAAAACCAAAAAGTGTCATTCTACCTAATTCAGTAATAATTCTATCCTTCAAATATTTGAGCAGCAGCAGCAGCTGAAGGAAAACTAAATATTGAAGACAAAGTTTCAAAATACCTTAGGAGTCACAGCAGGTGTTTTGAAACATGTCCTTTATAAAGAATGCTTTGAGTGTCTTTGTAGGGCCCAATCCTGTCCCCTTCATTCTAAGAAATCGAATATAAATCAACAGAACCAATCAGAACAGGACCTGGAACACAGTAGAAAATGTTTTCAGAGTGAGGCTTTATGTAAATTGGTANAAAAAAAAAAAAAAGGCACTATTGAAACTTTAATTCCATTGTGATTAAGTTTATATTCATAGAATATGGAAAAAAATATTAATCTAGCTTTTACCATGAGACTAAATACTACTATTATGAAAATCTGGTTAAGAAGCTTCTATAAAAATGCCAACTTAAAACATGTTTAATGATATAACATTATGAGAAATGCATGATTTTACACTGTGATCTTGTTATAACAAAATGTGGCTATCACTGAAATGCTGGACTTCTTTTATGCATCAGTACTGTATGTGCCAGGAATTCAGAGAACTGTGAGGTATCAGTTTTCTGTACTGTAACATCAGCAGATTAGTTAGTAAAGTGCTATTGCAATATCATAATGGAAAGGGTGTTTTTTTCTTCTTTCCTGAGATGAAAACAAACTAGTACAGTTTAACTATGAAAAAGTATTTTCAGAATAGTAGCCAGTGCTGCAAATCTGAAGGAGATCTGAAATCAAGATGTGTTTTTTCTGCCTTTGACACAGATATTGCTCTTTCTATCTTATCTCCTAATACTGGTAGCCTCAGGACAAACATAGATTCTGTTAGAAAATTGTCCTTCATTATATTGATTGAAATTCACTTCTAACCTACCTCAATCTGATGTTAGAACATTTTTATTAGCTTTAAATTGTTTACATTATAAATTTCAATTAATAAAATGCTTTTATAAATGGTTTAAAGTTCTGAAGCAGCCAGTTTACAAAGTTCTTATGCGCTTCATATAGTCCCACTGAGTTTCTTTTTGCACCAACCTTCCATTTCTGACTGCAGAGAACAACCATCTCTGTGGAATATTCGGCAATGCCTTCTATGAAGATGGATGGAGACAGCATTTAAACTGGTATACAAAGTTTTGAGAAAAGTCAGAATTGCAGAGCACCGTCTGGCCAACTGAAGTTCATGTGCTGGTATACTCCACTTTATTTTAGATTTCCAGTTGCTGCTACCATTGCTTTAGTGTCCCTGATAAAAGCCTTGATTTTATGTTGTGACACACACAAACGGTGGAAGCTTGAGCAGCAGTAGGAATATCACCAGGAATACTGGTCCTGGAGCTAGGCTTCGTTGGATAACTTGGCAAAGATGGCAGACACCCAGTAAAATCCTAAATGTACTTTCACTGTATCTAATAAAGACACCACCTCCACTCACACCCCACTTCCCTATTTTAGAAAGCAATTTACCAGGGTTTTCCTCTTTTTCTCCTCCTACTGAAGAAATGAAAAATGTCCCTTCTTCACTGGAAGCAGGCCCTTAGCCAGTAAAGCAAGTGGGCACTATGTCTGTGGCATTTGTATTATAACTAGAATCCTGAAAATATTAACACTTACCAAAAGAGAAGGAAGATCCTGACACTTATAGGAAGGAGGATAGAGACTAGATAACTTTCAGAAAGTCCCTTTCTTCTCTGAGTCATACAAGCATTTGAGAACATTGAAAAATTTTGCCTTTTCTGGCTACAGAAAAAAAGGTGACTGCATCAGTTTATGCAACCACAACCTATAAAACCTAGATAAATAATCATGTGTGATAGCATGCTAATGATAGCGTGCAAGCATGAATGTATCACATTGTCATTTTAAAAATATGTGCTTTAAATATATATCTTCAGATTACATATGAAATCAGAAAGGTTGTTGAAAAAGCACCTATCCTATGTTTTCCACTTAATGAGGCACGCACACACACTCCCATTAGATTTTTTCAAATAATTTCAAAACAGAGTTCAGATTTAAAATTCCAGTTAAACCAGTAAGACTTTGGAGTCACTGCTTTAATGACCACAGGTATGCCAATTCCCAGTAGATGTAGGTATGGTCCCTGAGCTTTTACCTGGACTCAGACACTTGGTGCTTGAAGTGGTTATCATGAAGTCTCATTTTTTTAAATGAAGGAAGAAGAACAATGGTACTGATTTACATGAACAAAGCAGTTTTCATTCTCAGCAGTGGTCTTAGAAGTGACACCAAGAGCTCCATCACTGTATTCCCATAACTTTGTCAGAGTTTTGGAAGGGCAAAGAGTGGAGGGGTCATGTCAGAGCTTGATAAGACGTGCACTGACAAGACTCTCATGCAAAGCTAATTGCAGAGGGAAAGCCAGAGCTTCTGAGAAGATGTTCTGTTTATCACATTTTTTTGTGATTTGCTCAGTCTTTTGAAAGACCTTCTTGCTTTTCCCCTCCTTTTTATCACTCTGTGAATGGTAACTTTGTACAAAAAGTTCTTCAATAAATCTTAAAGATTTCTCTCAATTCAATATCAAAGTCTAAATTGTCAGTAATACTTATGATACAGCCCTTTCAGACACAGAGCTCAGGAAAATTTAGGAGTTTACCATCCAAAACTATGTATAGAATTTAGTTTTCCACAATGAATTAGACAGTCTCCAACACAGATGCTCCTAAGTTTTATGTGTTACATTTCCTTTTGAATTCAAGGAAATTGATGGGGAACAGTACTTATGGAAAATTTTCCTCTGGAAGTCCTTCCACCCTCCCTCTGGTTCTGGCCTCAGAGCTCCCAAAGGTACCAGGGGATCTCAGGATAGATTTTAAATATACTCAGGGAATACGGGCTTGGTTTTCTGGATCAATTGCTTGCTGCATGAAAGTGTAACTCTCCCAGAGGTGCCTCAGAGGCCAGGAAATGTGTGCCACAACCAAAGCTTGCACCTTTTCCTACTACCTAGCCCTGCTTTTACGAAAAAAAGCACATTGGGGTCTGACTTCACAGGTAAAAGGAAACTGCCTGAAAGGATTGCACTGTTTTAAAACATACAAGTACAGGAAGTTTTAAGAGTTGTGACTGCGGTTAATAAAAAAATTCTGCTGTTCAGCTCTTTGAGGGAATTGAGAAGATGCTTTTGAGGACAGGATGTGTGAAGATATTCTTTAAGGCCTTCATGTTCCTATGTTATTATCTCTAATTCACTGGTCTTAATAGGTTTGTTTCTTTAGCTAAGTAAAGCTTTGGGATTGATTATCCTGCCTTCACTAAACCAAATATTTGAAAAGGCACTACTGGGGACTACTTGGCTGTAACCCCACTATCTGCGTTCCCCAAAACATTCTTCTGCCTCTCACCCTGCCTCTTTGCCTCCAAAACCCCAAGTCAAGTCCATGAATCACAGAAAGTTGAAGGCTTAAGTGAGGTGCAACCGCTCCCTTGGTCTCCTGTTGGTCTGAAAGGGCTAATAAAATATACAATTTCTTTTCCTTTATGTTCAATATTTTAGTTACTCTACTGTTGATCACAATTAAAAATCAAATGAAAAAATATCATCCCCTTAGAAAAGTTACCATAGAAACAACACCAGAGAATTCCCTTTAAAAATGTCAAGATTTCCCTCACATTTAAATACAGACTCTCAGGCATTACTCATGCCCCATTAAAAATTGCAACACATCCAGTGAGTCATTAGTTTAAAAATACTTCTACAAACATACACTCTTTTAGGATAGAGATGTTTTTGTCTCAATAAATGTATATCATGACATGACCCAAACTTTGATTTTATCTTGTTCTACCTTACATCCCCAGAGAAAACTTGAACACTGTCGTCTCTTGTTCAAACACCTGATTGAGGAACGAGAGAACAAAAATGAAGAGTGACAAAATACACAGAATGTAAGAAATGCCAGCAAAAGCTACTTGGAAAGGAAGAATAACTTTGAAAACATATTTACATGGTAGTAGACAAGATGAATGGAAAGAAAATTGTCTGAAATGAGACACAGTGCAGACATTCTCCACACGCAGAGAGAATTTTAATGTTGCATCTTAAAGTAAGAAAATTTTAAATTGAGAAATGTCCTAATTTAAAGTAACCCAGGTCATGGTACTGGGCTTTATAATTTAATTTTCATTTCTTTGTACCTATCTGTAGCATAACATTAATCTCACATACGATGCTGCTCCATCCTCCTTCCATGGCATAGCTGGCAAACTCTGACATATTTTGGCAGAGCAGAAGAAGGTCCTTCTGCATTAGACACTTTGATCATATGGAAGCAGAAGGAAATAAGCTATAGTCAAAGTGAAAGGTGCTTCACAAGTAATAATAATGTAAATTTAAAGAAAATTCAGAGCTGGTCACAAAGAAAGCTGATAAATAGTTTATTCATAAACTCTTGCATATTTAGAGGAGATAATAATATAAAGGCATTGTGCCTTCCCTTTGCATTACTGGGTCTGCTGTAGATAAACAGCATGGCTGAATGGAACCAGATTAATGATAATAATGACAGTTTTCTCATTTTCTTTGTAGTAGAGCCAACCTGAAAATGAGGAAAAACAACAAAATTGAACTATTTTTTTGTTCTTCAGGCTCTTATAAAAATGTTTCATTTCTTTCATTTTCTTAATGCAGAGAGTCTTAGAAATTTGCTTCTGAATTTTTAGTGGTAAAAGTCCTCCTATTTTTGCTTAGCCCTATTTCCTCCTTTTTTCTTCCTACTTCTTTCTCTATTTTTCCCTCCCTTACTAAGAGAGAGAAAAAAACCCATCAGAGGACAGATATAAGGCAAACAATAAGCCTAGTTTAAAAAAAGCAACAAAAATTATTTTTCTTTATTTCAATATTTAGCTTCTACTGAGCACTTAAATTTGTCAAAAATGCTGCAAACATTTTCCAAATTACAAAGAATTTTCAAAAACATTATTTTATTGGCGTGGTTTTTGTTTTTCTTTTTTTTTTTTTTTTTACACAGAATCACAACATGGGGAAGGTTGGAAGGGACCAATAGAGGTCATTTAGTCCAATCTCCTGCTTAGAGAGGTTATGCTAGAGCATATTACTCAGGATTATGCTCAGCTTTTGAATATCTCCACAGAAAGAGACTCTACAACTTCTCTGGGCAGCCTCTGCCAGTGCTCAGTCACTCCCATAGTAAAGTTCTTGCTCATGTCCACGCGGAACTTGCCACTACCCACTTGTTAATTTATATAACCATAATTCTCTGATAGTTAAAATATAGTTTTAGGTTTTCTGTTATCAGAATTGTGTCATACACTTCAATTTTATGGCACAGAAAAAGAGAATAAACCCAAGGAATTAACTGAGATTATGTGAAGGTGAGGAGCAGTATGTTAACAGGACAAATGTATGTAGAAGACACCATCAGAGAAACATATTCTGGAAGTGATCCCATGCTTTAAATTAACATAAAGATTTTGGTTATAAATTTCCTGCCAATCAGAAAGACAAATGTAGTGTTTTCATCCTAAAACCAGGAAGGGCAGTGCACAGTACTGCTATAACTGAGGTATCCTTGGTATCTTGCTTCTGATTTAATTTTATTACTATTTCTAAAATGAAAGAACAGGTTTTGGAAATATTTAAATATAATTTATATACTTAGATAGGATTTTTCACCAGCACCAGGCTCACGAAGGGTCATATTCTGAGTTTTACCCCAAATTGTAGCCCAGCCACATGGATAACAGGCTTTGTTCATTAGGCATTAGCAAGAGGCAGAAACATGCCACTGCCAGCACGGACTGAAGGGAAAGGTTTAGTTATGAAACACAAGCATATTGTGGCAAGTTTTCAGCTGGAAGTTGATTTCAAATCTTTGGTAATTACGCTTCTATTCAGTGCCACAGAAGGAGTTTCACATAGCAATAGATCTGTTTGTTTCAAAACGCAGTTGTTCAACATTGTCTGGATCAGCAAAACACATTTTTTGGTTTATAGACTCAGTGCCATAACATTCTGGGGTGCCTATGAGAGCTGGACTTTGTATGTGGATATCAAAGGTAGGTGATTAACGTGCTGAAGCTGCCCTGGCAGAGAGCTCCCCACTGACCACACACCTGAGCATAGGTTATTTTTACCTGAAGTGAGAAATTTGCTAAAGGGAGGTGCTACTTTCTTCAGTAGCCCTCCTCACCTTGTTTCTTTAGCAGGATATATTTAATTTCTCTATTGTGAGAAATTCTCTGTGTTTACCTCATCATTCATCTGCCTTTAGATGGGAACAAATACGAAATGGGACTAACTCAAGAGCCTGAGCTTTAGCCCTGAAGCCCCTTCTGTAGCTCTGCCATGTATGAGTAACACACCTTGCCTTAAAGTCATGACAAAAATCTCTATGCCACCTCTCCTGTCTCCTCTCTGAGAGACAAATCTCTGTAGCTGTAACAGTTTACACCAGGGAAGGTCTGTCCTCATCTATTTTTATTCACACGTATGAATCACACTTCCATGCACCACAGCTAGAAATAAAACAGTAGTCCACCTCAAAGCTTTAAATTACTTAGGGCTTAATTAAGAGGATGATAGAACAGATATGAAATTTAAGATGCAGTCAAGTGGGTAAATTAATGCAGACACGAGCTCATGTTTCTGCTATATACCTCAATCTGGTAGTTTCACACAGAACAAATTTCCTACTCTTTTTTTTCCCCCTAGACATAACACATTGTAACAATCATGATTACCATTATATGACAACTACACAATTTTGAAATTGCAGGATTTGGAAACATGACTATCATATGTACCACAAAGAAAAAGGATGTCTTTCTGCCTCAGTTTATCTCATCCATAAATGAGTGTTGGATCTTGGCCCACTCCAGTTGCTTTGTGACACTGCAGTTTTGAACCAGCTACAGGGCTGGGGTAGGCAGGTCCTCAAGAATTCCCTTGCATCAGAGAGGCAGAAGAGTGGTTGTGTATTGATTCCTCCCAGCCTCTATGGAAAGGCCACTCCTTTGGGGTAGGAATATGGCATGAGTGCATTAAAACAAGAACATCAAACTTTTTTAGAGATCCCCTTTTCACTTTAAATGGTCCCTCAAGGTGGTAAATGTCTCAGGAAGAAGACCAAAGCTCTCCTGTCTTATCCATGAATCCATACCTATGAATCTTGCATACTCTTAATGAGTTTGAGCATTCATCCACGTGGAAATGAGGTGGAGTAAGGTTGTAAATGACTTCTCATCCCAACCATTTCATCTGGCACTTTTTTCTATAGGACTCCTTGTTACAATTTGGTTCTTTTACAAAAAATTTCCCCACTGCACTTGGTTACTTGCAATAAATGCAGAGCTGGGCTAAAATACAGCATATTACCTGGTTTCCTTGGTAGGACTTTGCTTCTGCCAGAGCGTTTATTCCAAAGCCCAAGTTACTTCAGCTGATGGAGCAGTAGAAGGGAGATGCTTAGGAACAAACTCTGACTCTTTGCCCTATCAGACACCTTCTAATAGAATATTAGACCAGTTTCTGATTTCTCTTGGCAGTTCCCATCCCGTCTCACCACTTATATCTTTGAAGCAACCTCTTCATAGCACTTTAGATTTTAAAAGGCAATTCATCTGCCTGAAGCATAATGAGCAGAAAACCTAACAAACAGATCATCAAGGTCATTATTTATTTTTAAGCTTCTATCCTTCTGTAGGTTTCCTACAGAGCCCTGACTTTTGCTTTGTTATTCAGAACAGAATTTAAGGAGAAGACTATGGATCCAAGACTATGAAGGCTCCATTGCCTTATGCCCTATTACAACACCAGATTAAGAGATTCAAAAGTTAGTCTTTAGTCCTGGTTTTGTGTCACCAATGACATGTGCTAAGGAGGGGAAGAGAATTTCTGAAGAGTGTATTGACGGAACACAGTTTTGATTGCAATTTGTTAACACATTTATCAAAATGGATGTTAAAAAAAATAAACTCTACATTTGGCCAGAGAGCTGGACCTCATTGTAATCAAGAACTACAAAACAAGAATGTTATAAATGTCTTCCCAGTGGCTAAGAAAGGGAATATGTGCTTTTTAAGGGAGAAGAAATCAGACAACTGTACTATCTCGCAGTTACAGTGTGTGGTTTAGAGCTACAATTACCAATCATCATTTTCAAGGGTAAACTCCCTGAATGGTGAATACAGGCTGAGCTGCTGCATCTATCAGGTGCATGCTGAGGAAACCTGGACTGCCAGTGTTGGTCCATCAGCGGCTGTGGCTGCACCAGCAGGTCACTGCTAATTGCAGGGCTGCAGGGCAGTGCTGCAGCTCCTCTCCTGCTGCTCAGGAGCTCTCCTTCCTTCCCGCTCCCTCATGGTGTTGCCTCGGGGGAGGGCTCCTTAGGTACTGGAGCTGTGCCCTTTTTCAGGAGAGAGAGAAGGCTGCTGGGAGCAGACGTGATGCTGCTCGGAGGGAGGGGAGTCACGACTTCCAGGAACTTGCACACCCGAGATGAACACGGCGCTGAGCAGCAGGGCAGAAGGCAGGGTCTGCAGCCTCCAGCCCAATCCTGTTCCCAGCACATGAAGGCACTTAGAGCAGAGAAGCAAAGGATCACCTCGGAACCATCCTCTGTGCTTCTAAAAGCTGCTCTCAGCCCATGCTCAGACCCAGAACTGATTTTTTGTCACATGCTGAGACTCATGCTTCGGAAAAGTGTGTAAGGGTGGAGTGGGGAGAGCTCGTGCCTTAGCACATCTCTGAGCTCTCACACTGAGAAGTGGCTGTGCCCAAGTGCTGGGGCCCATCATCACCTCTGAGCAGAAATATTGCACGGCCATCACGGGGTGAACTGGCCAGCCAGCCCCACTTGCAGAGAGACCTGATGTGGATAACACAAATAATTGCAGATGCAGTTAAAAAAGTTGATATTTGCTTATAAATGCCCAGATTCAGACTTAATGCTCTCAGCTACTGCAGACAAGCCTTCCCAAAGGCACTGGACTGCCCTCACCAGGCACTGATTGCATGTGACCACTGAAGGAACCAAACACAAATGCTGCAAGACCTTCATAATCACACAGAGATGTGCAAAACGACTGGCAGTCACGGGAGAGAGAACTGAGGGCAGCTGGACTACAGTTTTGGATGTAAGCTCCTAAATCCTGCGCAGAACTCTGCCCCACGTTTCAGGGGCAGCAGCTGCATTATGCATTTTCCTCAGTGTCAGCTCTCAAGCTTCTCAGAGCAGGGACATTCATCATCTATTGAACTGCTGGATTATTTATCATTGAGAAAAATCAAGGACTCTTAGTTATACATTAATTTAAAATATTAATATCAATCTATTTGCCAGTAAAACTCTCTAAATGGTTATGAAATATGTGTGGTGCAACAGATTTTACTTAGAGGAACACCAAACCATTCCTTATTATCTCTTTTGCTGGAATTTAGCTTTAAACCCTGTGACTAAGATGTGCTATGACTTTAACACCTCTCCAGTGGCTTGCTGCTTCTCTTTATTAAAAAGGATCCCAGCAGAGATTTTTTTCTTGCTATAGATCACTTTTGCCCCTCACAGTAGAAAATGTGTGCTCACACTAATTTCTATATAGCAGATTATTATTATTTTTTGTGATGATCAGATCTGAACAACTTGTCCTGACGGAATGATTTATGCACCTCATTTCAAAAAGAATAGGCCTCCATTTGATTTTAAAGAAAAACCAGGATTTTTTTATTTTTTAAACAACTGAAGTTAAAGAGGTATACAGAGACCTCTGGAAAAATAAAAGATGAAAGCATTTTATTTATTTCCTTACTGGTGCCTAATAATATCATTAGCACAACAACAACAACAGGTTTATTTTAAAGCCTAGAGGATTTTAATGTAGTTGATATCATAGGTTTTTATTGGTAGGTATAGGCTAAAGCTGCTAGCTGGAGGGATTTAGGCAGATAGGAGGGGAACTGTGGATTTTATGGGCTGATTGGGACACTAGAAGGAGAAATCAAGATGCCTGTCTGGGGTCAGGACAAGGCACCATCATGGAGAGCCCTGTTCATCCTTTTGTGGCCTGGCCACACAAGGAAAATCACACTGGCATAAATCCATTGCACAGCTGGACCAACAAATCCACAACTGGGGTTGGTACCAGTGCACCTACTCCAGATGAGGGGGACAATCAATACCTTCCTTAACTACAAGGTTTATCATCCCTTTCTGAATCCTCCAAGGTGCTCATCCCCAAATTAAAGTATTTCATTTCATACATTATCCTCTCCTTTTCAAACTAATGTATTTTGTTGGCACACAGTGAGTCACATGGAGATGAAAGGATGAATGGGAAGAGGACAGGATGATTTCCATCTTCAGATTCAAGCCAGATCTCATCAGAGCAGTATAAAAAGCCCTCCAGAACTAGCAAAAACAGCAAAGCATTTTGTTATACAGATTTCCATATGTTTTTGGACCTTGGGAAGGTGAAGTGATAAGTGGGCATTGAGTTTCTAGTTTTCTTCCCATGTCTGCCCATGACACTTGGTATAATCTTTCTCAAGCTATTACATTTATCAGTTCCTCAGTTTTCTTATTTGTAAAATGGACATAGCAGGACTTCAATCCCTCACAAGGCTGTTGTAGAGTTCAATTCATTAAAATTTATAGGACGCATTCAAGTTTTTAGCCAAAAGTTACCATATAAATTGTGAAGATTGTAACATCTGTTTCCCTACACAGCTGAATACAAACCATAAGGAAAAAAATATCACATATACAGGTTTTCTTGCACTACCATAGCCATTTTCTACATTTTTCTTTGGTGCCCAAGCTGAAAAGTTATAGGTGGGTGTTCAAAGGTGGCTCATCCTTCTTTTTTTGAAGAAAGTGTGACTCCCCTTTGGGACCACCAAAGGAGAGCTGCCTCTGGACTGAGTGGATTTCTAGCTAACAGAAGTAACATGAGCTCACTGAATGTAGGGTCAGATCTCCAAGCTTACTGCAAGGCTTTGATGGAATACTACTAACAAAATTTGAAAATAAGACCAGGCACAGAAAAAATAAAATTAAATTAAGTAAGATGTCCAAGTTTTTTTACCCTGGATGAACAATAAGCAAGAAGGACACAATGCAGCTAATTTAAATATCACAGCTGATAGACAGATGTTCAGACAGATTCCTTTAACAAGTGCCATAAAGCTGGAATAAACAAAGGTGGCTTTGTGAAGTATACCAAAACTAAAATACTAAGGGAAAAAATGATTTTTTTTTTTGGTGGGGAGTGTTGTGTGTGTGAGGATTCTAACAGATCTTCAGGTTGGCTGAATGGTTACTTGTATCATTGCAGGGCCAACACTGCAATTTCATAATCTTTCTCACATTTTATAATATATCATGGATATGCAAAGTCAAGTCCACCCATACGATGAAAAATGTAGAGTTTAATGAGATGGCTGCTAAGGGAGGGTTAGTTTCATTTAAAAATGACAGAAAAACCTTCTGTTTCAATGTAGTCTTGGGGAGAAAGAAAAATATAAAGAGATAATAATTGCTTGGCAAACCCAATCATATGAATATCTGAACAGTGAATTTGTTACCTGCAGGCTGCTCAGAAGGACGAACTGCTTGGTCTAGCTAGGAAAGCCTGGTATCAAATGACTTTTACATTCCAGTATCATGGCAAAACCCCCAGCCCCAAAACAGAGGAGAAATTGGATATAAACAGTAGTAAATTTAAGTTGGGATCAGAACTCTCAGGCTCTATTTCAAGCTCTTGACTTCTCCTGGGAATGCAATTTAACCTCCCAATGAAAGATTTTTCATAAGCACCCGAGGGATTCAGAAGTGCAACTCTCATTAATTTTTATTAGACCTGTGGAACCCTCACCCCTTGGGTACTTTGAAAATCTCCCTCCCTGTGTTTTTAGTTGACTCCCCTGTTAAATAGGGATAATAATTACAACTGATCAACCTGTTTAAATAACACAGTTTTAATATCACTATTATTTTCATAGGTTATACTCAGCACTGAAATAAATGCACCATAATAAATAATGCAGAACTTTAACATCTGTTCTGGTTAGTAAATAATTCACAAGTCAATAATTAATTTTCTAGCTGTTCATTTATAATTCATAAATATTTTCCAAATATTCAGAATCTGAAAATTTTTATCTGAACTATTATAAGAACTTTTCCTTTTAATTATTACATACTCACAATTTGTGTCATTTAGCTGGGCACTTAATTAACACAGTACTATGTTCCTTATCCTGACTGAATGAGTGGAATTTGTCAAAGGTTGGAAAGAAAGTCACTGTCAACACTGAATCATGAATATTCACTGAGCATGACTTTTCAGTGCCCACAAAAACTCACCATGCTTTGAGGACTCACCAGCCTTTCCATGAACAGAATGATTTATGGAGTCATCTCGGTGCAGTTACCTATGTTACATACACTCATACTGTGACTTCATCACATCTCCTACTTCCCAGTTGTTCCACTAGCCAGTTCTCCAGTTGACTCCAGTGCTTATCTACTTCAACTATTTAATATCTGCATGATAATTTGGAGCTTGAGAATCAAAATTTTGGTGGGCTTTTTTTTTTTTTTTTTTTAAACAGTAATAGTTTTTACAGAAAAAGCCAAACCTCTTTAAAATATTCATTTAATATTTCCCTAATAACTTAATTGCCTTTTATACCCTGTCACACTAGGAAATGGGACAAAGCATCTTTGGGACTGTTTTAACAAAAAAAAAATGGACCCTAAAGCTCAATCACTGCTTTTTATTCTGCAAAATATGCAGTGCTAAATATTGCAGATAATCATTACCATCAGTGTGCATTTGCAATGGACCTTAACAGCAAAAGACCTGAAAGACTGAGATTATCCAACCTGAGGCATCTTCCCTGGCTGGTTAAATTGGGAAACTATTTTCTTTAGGCTGCTTGGGCTATGGAAAATAATGACTCTGCTCTGGATGTGGGTTGAAGTGTTTTGAGGAGACATATCTTGTTCTTTCTCCAGTGGCTCCACACAGGGCCAGAGAAGCTTTGTTTTTTAATCTCTTCATGGAGAAACTGAGCCCTTAACTGCTGACTGAAGAAATTGTTGTTGTTTCAAAGCAGGACAAATAAATATTCACTTTTTACTTTCCCCTTGAAAGGGATCTCTGCAATCACCAAATGGTCCTGATTAGGCCACTGAAATATTCTAGAATCAAAATGGATAGTTTTTGTCTGGTTCTCCAGAGGATGCAAACTGTGAAACTATTTTACATGTGGA
Source organism: Vireo altiloquus (assembly GCA_013396875.1). NCBI lineage: Eukaryota > Metazoa > Chordata > Aves > Passeriformes > Vireonidae > Vireo > Vireo altiloquus. The sequence continues at coordinate 186,103 of VZRF01013839.1, read as the reverse complement.
TTTAAATGCTTGTTCAGAATGACATTCTGCATGCAGTTTGTGCCTGTGTGGGTGCATGGATAAAGGTACAGGGGTTAAAAATGTGTCTGGAAGACAGGCTCAGGGCACAGCCTTCTGTCTGTAGCACCAGTGGCTGCACTTCTTTCACTAATTAGACCTTGATCAGATTAATCATGTATGCAGTCCTACTGAATGCAATGGGACTACTGCTGGGGACAAAAGTAAAAAGCAAGTTTAAGTGCTGCAGGTGGTTAGATCATCAATAACCGGAGCCAGAACCTTTCATACAGCAACTCAAGTAGGGAGAAGCTATCTTCTACCCAGCATTTCCATACCTATTACTTCACCAGAACCATTAGGATTGTTATACAGTGAATATCCCTGAAACAGCAAAGTGTCATTATAATGGATTTTTTGTTAAGAGTTCATAGCATCCATAAGCCTATTCACACAGCAATGTGCAGCTACAAAGCTTTGAAGAGTGAGGTTTAGAGAGCAGAAAAGTAGCACAAAGGTAATTCAATAAGATGTTGGTCTCACAAACAGTATCAAAAGACTAACTTTTACATAGATCGTGACATTTACTTTTAAAGCTAAGAAGATTTTTTCTTATTCATATTATTTTCATTAGGAAGCCGCACTTGTTAGCAGATTTTTTCCCACTCAGGCACAGGTGAATGAGACAAAAAGCCATATATTTAAAACATAAATATAATGGCCTGATACCCTGTAAATAAAGCTTTGTTGATTATCCATTTGCTTTAAGTGTCTCTTTTGTTAAGCCACCAGTTTTTAGGTCATCTCTGCAGTTTAATCCAAAGTAGCTGTAACAGGTACAAGCCCTTGAACACAAGCATCACCTACAGATGTCGGAAGCAGACTGCAGGTGTGTTCATTGTACTCTGCCAGGAGGATCTTTGCTACTTTTAAAAGGGATTTGGTGACACCCAGGATAGGGTCTACATTGTCAACCATGCTAAAATGAATTTTGAAATAACAAAAATACTCAGGGAGATGCCACTCTAAAGGCTGTCAAAGGCTCTGCTACAATTTTCTTCTATCTAATCTTGTTTTAGCTGTTTGTATACTTGTTTAGCAATCCACACATATGGATTGGGGGGTGGAGTCCCTCTCCTGTGAGGAAAGGCTGAGAGAGTTGGGGTTTTTAGTCTGGAGAATAGAATGCTTTGGGCAGATCTTTCTGTGGCCTTTCAGTACTTGAAAGGGGCATTTGAAAAATATGAAAAAAGAGTCTAGTAATAGGAAAAAGGGGAACAGTTTTAAATTTAAAATGTGTGAATTTAGATACAATTTCTTTAGAAAGAAATTATTTATGATGAGGGTGGTGAGACACTGGAATGTGTTGCCCAGAGAAGCTGTGGATGCCCCATCCCTGGAAGTGTTCAAGGTCAGATTGGATGGGGCTTTGAGCAACTTGGTCTAGTGGAAGGTGTCCCTCTGTGCCTGCCCATGGCAGGAGGGTTGGAACTAGGTGATTTTAAAGATGCCTTTCAACCCAAATCAGCCCATGAATATATAATTTTATGATGTTGGCTCCTTCTAGCCCAACAGTCATTTAATTACTCCATGTATAATGCAACAACTTCAACAGGACAGCTTGAAAGAAAGCATCTGAGAACATGCTGGTGAGTTAAAACAACTTCCAGGGAACCAGACATGTCAGTATATTTCTTAAAGCATGGAAATGGAATCTGGTTGTCCCATGTCCTTGATGATCTACAGGGCAGAAGATAAGGCATTGTTCATGGCCTATGTCTCCAACTACCACTGTTTCCTTTTTCTTGAAATCTGTCAGTGGATAAAAATCTAGAAGTAGAATAAGCTTCAAGGTTTTAATTCTCATCTTGATCTTCTGATTTTCTTAAAGATATGTTTCCTTAAAGATATGTGAATTAATCCTCTTTGGCTTCCTTAGGCAGTTCCTTGTCAGTTTTATGGTTTATCTACTGTATCTGCAAACCCTCTACTCACTGAATGAGTAACCTACATGGTGAATTTCTCACATATAGGCTCGCTTAATAAACTAGTTGTCATTACTGAGTTTTTTAACTAATGACACAGAGAAGAAATTTACTTTCAGAAACAGTGTTTATGAATTGGGTCCCCATTATTCTGACCACACTGGTGAACAATTAAATCTCCATTCTATCTAAAGGAATAATCTAAGTCACAAAGAGTTAATTTACCTCCTAAAGTATCTGGAGTTTTGTAAACAATTGATAGATCCTGCAAGTAGGCAAACATTGACAGGGAAGTCTGTTTCAGGCAACAGCATAGGCAGGCTGATTGGGAGTGAAGGAAACCACGACAGTTTGCCCAACCTTTTCCTCTCGTTTTTAAAATAATGTGTGATTTGAAGTGAGAGCAAGTCAACATCTCATTACGTGCTGGGCCCTCCTCTCACAGGTCACATCAGCAGGCAGATTCCCAGAGTGCTGATTCTCAAAGATGCAGCAAACTTGTCCAAGCTGTTATGAGCATCAAGATGCATTTTATACAACATGCTATTGGAAATAACTTTACCCAAAATGTCATGTTTATCCTAAGCATATTTGATGACAAGAGTTCCTAATAAATTGTAAGACTAGAGAAGCCTAAGGAAAAGGAAGCTTTGTAAGTCCTTTGCTGCAAAGGGACTAGCTTTTAATTTTTTTTTTTTTTCCTGAAGTTATGACATTTTGCCTTTGGATGATTTTCCTGGCAAATACTATGGACCAGTGTCAGAAGGGGAGGAGAAACAAGAGTGACTGTACAATACTTTCTATTGTATGCATCACACAGTGTCTTTTGGTTCAGTAGACATAAACAGCTTTAAATTTCAAGGCTAATTCAAATTGGATTTTAGAAACACCAAGTCTTAAAATATTTGCACCAAACTAAGGGATTATACTCTTATCTTATCCTTAGAAAAGCTTTTGAAAAATATATGGTATCTCAGATTTTAAATTGGGTCTTCAAAACCCTCTTGTCTGTAGCTGTGTCATCTGCTTGGTTGCCTATTGTCAAAAGGTAAAATGTTGTATAGAGAGAAGGATTTGCATAAATTGCTATCACCTGCTGGCCATCCAGGTTAATGAAAGTGGGGGGGGAAAATAAGGCAGGAAGCCTTTGAGCCTAATCTTTCTTGACTGTTTCTGTGCCAAAACAGATGAGCAAAATATTACTGTGGTGTTCTTCTCAACTTGCATTTACAGCCTGGGCCTGGCCTTTCCTATTGCTATCACTGAAGTCTTTATCTCCACCTACTGAAATCAGTCATCAGAGGGTGGAGGAACCTTTTGATTGCACAGATGCTTTTAGCCTTGTGTTCCCCACAGGCACCAGAAAAGATGTAGTACAGGAAACTATGGGAACAAGCTGTGGAGAAAATTCCCCTTAGTGGCTTGAGCAGACCATACACAACAATTGAACAGTCAGGCCAGAAACAACAAGATGAACAAAAAGCACATTAGGGAAATGCTTGTACTCTTAAATTAATTGAACACTTGGTAAAGACGGAATAAAAGGGCAATGTATAGCACCCTGCAGCCACCTAAGGGTTAATTAAAGAGGTGGCAAAGCCAAACCCTTTGCAGCAGTGGTAGATGACATATGAGGACAGTAGTGACCAGCTGTGGCCTGGGAGATAAAGACAGCCCAAAAGAGGCTGTGGAATTTCCACTCTTGGTGTTTTCAAGACTTAGGAGGACCAAACCATAACTGACCTGAGAATGTGTTGGCAGTAGCTGCAGTTTGAACTGGAGATTGTCCTAGACCTGTTCATATCCCTTCCAATCACCATCTCTGTGACCCCAAATAATGTTAAGTGAAAGTTAACATGGTGAATATAACTATTTACACAAAAGATAATAAAAAGTATAGCAATTGTGAAAGCAGTAATTTTGTTCTGAGGGATAAAGAATGGTTCTGACAAATTACTACAGCATAAGGAATTTTACCAGTCATGTCAGGTGAATTGGTTTTTATAGTGTCTGTTCTTTCCTGTTTAGACAATTCTCAAGAAACTACCATTAATATTCATGGGGATTTTATATTTACATCAGAAGAGCAGATAACAAAATAATAGACAACACTCACCTACAGATGAGTCTCAATTCAAAAGGAATTTCCACACTACACTCTATTGTCTAACATAGTTTGCCACATATGACTTTCCAAAGTATACTCTTTTTTGGGGGCTGCAGCAGAAGAAAAGGAAAGTTGGCCTATTGCTGAGGATTTTTAAACAGCTGGTGAGATTGACCAAAGCATAGCCTGGAAATCTGAGAGAAAAAGTAGCTGCACATGTGTCAGGCTATTCTGGTTTATGTGCTATAACAAATACATTACCACATATATTAAAACACATTTAACAAGGAATTGTAATAGTGAAACCCTGGATTATGGCCTGTAAGATGATCTATACATGAAAAAGGTGTTTGAGGTACATCTGTGTTATTGTTCAGGGGCAGATGCACTGTGCTGTGCTGGACCTGCTGCTCAGTTTATCTCAGCTGCAGCCAGCTCACCGCACAGCCGTGCAATGCAATACTTGGATTTCTTTCAGGGAAATCTATGATTGATCTGTAGGAGACTTACACCTGGCTCTATGAACGAGTACAAAAAGCAGTGCAAGGGATGCCCGCAGAAGGTTAATACATTCTCAGAAGTTGCTAAGTAACAGTACCTGGAGCTCAGGATCACTCATTACTCGACAGCTCATCCCCAAGGATTTTGACTTGTGGGTTTTTTTGGCTGGAAACCTCTATTTCTTGGTACTCTGCTTGGGCAGTATAGGTTGAGGGGGGCAAGAGAAAGCCCTGAGTTGATTAGATCGGTGGAGAATCTGACTTGTCTCACAACTGTGAAGTTTGAATTAGCATCTCTGTAAAAACTCCCTAGTCATGAAAAAATGCAGTGACTTCTGGACTGGTATATGCTAATATACCAAATGTTGCTCACTCTGGCTACATCAGCACTATCTCTTTAGAATGCAGAAAAATTCATTAGAAGGCAGGTGAAGTAAATTTGATTTTGTCAAGCTATCATGTGAGTGCAGTATTACATACAGAATGGAGCACACTTATGTTTTGCATATCCTAAGTACATCATTTCTGTTTGCTGGAGGCTTTTTCTGTCTGCCAGGGATTTTTTCTCCACCTTTTTAAAGAAATAATCAATCAAGTCCCCTCCTGGCACACAGGTAAATAAACATGTACCAGCAACCAGATTAAGGTCAAAAACATAACCAATGTTCTGTAAATACCCAAGATTAAAAAAATATATTTTTATTATTTCTGTTAGAAATCTCTCCAATATTTGAATGCTGTGACATTTGAACAATAATAATCTTTTGGGCTCTCACTGACATGTGCATTTTTGTCAGCAAATACTGTAATACATGGCTTTCAGATTCAAAATAAAGTTTTAGCAAACCTTTACATAAATTAAGAACATGACCAAAGCCAAAGGATCTACGTTTGGTTCACAGCTGCCATTCTGATATTAGTGAGTAATGATGTACGAAATAGAATATTAGCTAAAGCTTATTCGATGTAAACAAAATGGCTTTTCAAAAGCATTTAAAAACAATATAAAAGACATCAATTCATGTAAAACATAATGAACATGCAATTCCTTGCAGTGAAAAACATATTTTACAGGACTTTGGCACACAGTGTGTGTGTAACTGAAATAAAATCAATATAATTTGTTGTATAATTTAGACATAGCTTTATCCTCTTCTACCAAATTAATATATGGGTTAGCAATTTATATGCCAAGTCTCAGTTCTCAGGGATTAGAAACAGCTGAGATATACTGCAACATTGAGGTTTATGATGTGAAAATGCTGACAGACTCAAATAAAATGGCACTGCTGCTACCTCAGGTTGGAAACCTGATCCATGAACTACTGTTGGTTGGGTGTAAATGCCTGAGACCACAGCTTCAGTCTAAAGGGTTCAGTCTAAAGTCATTTGCCCAGAGGATGTTGCCTAGCCTATATCTCTTTGTTTACAACACTCTTCAAAGTGATATTGTACAGTAAGTGAGCTTCAAATCAGCTACTTGTAGAAATACGCTATAGTGGATCACCAGCACAAGGCTTGCATGACAGCTGAGCCTGCTTAACACCTTAAAGAAGGGATTAACAGATGTATTTTCTCAAGCACTGTGAGTGAGCCTCTTCCTTCTCCTATCCTTCTGTCTCTGGGTCTGCAGCACTGTGATCCCTGCCCTGTTCTGATACCCCAGTGCCCAGCACACCTGGTTACTGCAACCAGATTTCAAAAGCATCCCAATGGAAAAGGACATTCTTTCTAAATGTATTTTTTTGCTATGGCCTTACCCTGAAGCTGAAATCCCTAGATTATGCAGAAGCTCATGCCTAGACCTCAGGCTAATCCCTCCGGATGAGGGGATGTTGTGGCTTTCACCCTGTAAAGCTTTTTGTCAAAGTCATTTTACAGTGCAGCAAGTCCCTCTCACTGAGGAGCTCTCCTCATGGCCATCCTGGGCAGTTATAAAGGAAACCTCAGCCTCACTCACTGCATTTGATCCCCACAGAGATCATTATGTTTTACTGGCTCCTCAGGAGATGGCTAAACAGGGCTGGTGTTGCCTTGGGAGTATAAAGATGCATTTTTCTTTCGAGGCACATTTCTGCTCTGCTTTCTACAATACTTCTCCAAAGTACAAAAAAAGTAGCAAAATAAAAACAAAATAGCAGGAAGTAGACTCCGAATGCTGTACTAAGCAAGAAATTCCCCGAGGTGTGAGGTAATTGTAGCACCTAGCTGTCATGGTAACAGGCACGACTGCAATTAATACAATTTAAAGAGCACTATATGTGGAAGATCGTAGGTACAACCTCCACGAGCCTGTTTGTTTATAGCTACTGCAACCTTCCCGCTTATCCTTCCTGAAAACTTTTCTGATGCATCTCAGCTGGGCATCAGATTTCCTTCAGGGATTTCAAACCTTTGTGCAAAGCTTCTGCCAGCCGTTCATAAGCAGAATGATACTTAATAACAGAATGATAAAAAATTTCTCTGCCCTGAGGAATAACAGCAAACACTTATAATTTGGAGAACTGAGCCTTCGGTTTTCCATAATGTGTGCTCTTGAATACCAGGAACTAATCTAATACTGCGTAAACCTCCTTTCAGCGCTCGGCTCAGCAGCCATCACATCAGCATGGCTCTCTAGCCAATGTCATGCTGCCCTGGAACTGCGAAAATCAATGAAGGTTAAAATCACACACATGAAGGCATTGTGCTGATCTGCGCTGCCATTAATTTAAACCATTTGGGGAGGCTAAAAAAGCAACCCAATTATTTTCTATTTGCAATTCTAGTGTAGGGCTAATACACAGAGCAATACCTAGTATATAAGGAAATGTAAACCTGTCAGTTTGCTGCTAAGTGACCCAGCTTATACAGATGTAATTAGAAAGTTATTAAACCAGAGTCCCTTCAGCCATGGTTTCAGCTGAACAGCCCTGCTACTAATACTATCCATTAAATTGCATCCATTTATAGCCGGAGCACTATCACTTTTAATAGCACTACTCCTAACAATCAACCAGCATATGCTGCTTTAAGCATTAATTCTAGCATGCCATTGACTACTTATAAACACAATATACATTATAATTAAAAGAACTGTAGTAGCACTACCCTTGCAGGTTGTGATTAGGAGGTAATCCCCTCTCTCTGAGATGCGCAGGTGCTGAGGACCAGACCTGATCTCTCCTGGTCCGAGCAGAAGAGGCCAGAGAGGCTACATGGTGTCCCTGCCTGTGGAAGCTCCCCTGGGGTGATGGCCCACCTGGGCACAGACTGTGCTCTGCCACCTGCAAGTGAGCTGCTGAGCACCTTGCCAGCTTGGTGGTACCACTGAGGCCTTTTCACGGTGCCTTCACACCTCTTTAAAGAGTCTATGACCAGGAGAAGGCAAAATTTAGCAGAAATCAGACAGGTAAGACTTATATCAAGGTGCAGATTTTTTTTTTTTCTGGGAGAATTTTTGCCCCATACCCATCCTTTCTGAGAACAGCCCCTGAAATCACAGAGGAACCTGATTCCAAGTGCTAGTTAAACATGGGGATTTGTGGCATGTAATCAGATACCTGGTCTGTTCTGTCTAGTCCTTGAGAAAGGTTGAATCCTATCCCCAGGAAAGCTATTCTCATTCCACTGAGCCCTCTGGACATTTCTGAAATCCACACCTCTACACGGGTCTGTACAAGAGTTCATTAGATTCACAGGAAAAAAAATCTTCAAAATAGGTTCAATTGGAATGCAAATAAAGGCCTGTGGCAAGAAGACAAATTTCGTCTTTTTCAGCTGACCTTTTCTATTTCCATCCATACTGACTGATCTATATTAGCATGAGAAACAGTATTTCAGTAGCAGCACTTTTTGAAACCAGGTATTTTCCGGACTCCCTGCTCTATCAGTGGGAGGGTACATTTACTAGAGATTGAATCTAGAAGCATCCAGGCTTCTGAGGTTTTTCTGCGTGAAATAGTTTAATTAGGTAATGGTACATCAGTATTTTTAGGAGAACTTTCATTTATTACATGGAAGTGATCATAAAAGTTGAATGAGTTCTGGAAATAACTTGTTCTTTTCTGAGACTATTCAAAACCTCATCTTTATTTTTAGATTTAAAATCTGTCTTAATTTTAAACTGTATAGATACAGTGTACTTAGAACATATATAATTAGAAAGGAGAACTCTAGATTGCTCTAGATCAGGAGCAGTAAAATTTTCCTTAAGCCTCATAGTGGAATTGAGTGTGGTTTAGCATTGGAGACAAAATACTTCTTTATCATAAAATGACTTGCTTCTCAAATTCTTTCGGGTATAATCATCTGTCAGCTGGGTCTGCTGGATCTAACCTCTATTCTATAGATATCAAGAGTAACAGAAATTGAGGAACTCTCACCCTTTAATAGCCTCAATGTAGTCTTTTCTCTCCACCTTCTCTCCTGTATAGGGTGTGATATTGAACTCTAAGCCCAAAGGTTACGTCAGGGACAGTACCCACAGGTCCAATGCACTGACAGTCCCACACTTCTGTGCATCTGTGGCACTTCTTTCACTTTGTTAAACCCTGTAGGAACTGTGTTTCTGCTCAGGTAGCTTTCCATATGGATTCCATCTGAAAGCTTCCTCATTTTCAATGAGGCATCTTTAAAATGAAAGCATACAGCTCCCATACCCCAAAAGTATAACCCACTAAGGGGCAAAGAGAGAGCCTGGGTTTCAAGCATTTCTAAGAAAGACTGTGAGTTCCAGCAGGTAAGGCCACCTGGTATTAGACAGTGGAAGATCTTAGAAGTAACAAATCAAAGAAGTTATGCAGTGCTAAAATACTAATAACTGCACCAGAACCACAGGCTTTGAAGCACTTAGAAGTATATGTGCACTTCTCCATCAGAAACATGTGTGTACTGAAAATATTAATTCGGAAAGGATGTGTACAGACAAACCTCAGCGTGCTGGAGCAGGCTGTCTTTAACAGAGGAGAGGAACAATCCTTAATCACAGGTGAGCAATCTTAATTGCCCTGATCTTTGAAATAACAGAAAACTACAGCACAGAGCACAATATGGCATGTGCATAAAAACAAGCTGCATAAAATTCGTGCCTTGGTGTTGACTCACCAGTACATGCTCTACATGAGGCATGTGTCACGAAAGAAAATTTTCCCAGGAGAAACATCTCTTTTTCAATTTCTGTTTGTTGAACAGTGATTGTATCGGCACTGAAGATGCTATATTTCCTGCTGAATTAGATGTTTTATGGTTCCTCATTATAACAGTTGACTACATATATTTATATCTTTTGTAAGCAAAGGGCACAAAGGGTCCTATCCAAAGAGAACTCCTGAGCCTGCATATCACCCCATTATAATCCAAATAAGAAGGTCTGATCCAGTGTGGCAGCTTGCTGATATATTGCCGCAACAACTACGTATACACATTGTAATACAGTTCAGGCTATTACCAATAAAAGTCAGTTATTTGGCCTCTGACATTTACACAAGCCATAAATATCCAGAAATAAGAAAGCTAGATCCTGGTTTCCTACTTCTTGTCTTCCTAATGATGCAGTGTTTTTCAAACTTGTTAGCATCCCTGTGTTCAAGAGCTGTTCAGCCCTATGCAGTCATTGTGCACATTTCTATTTGCCTAAATAAATGCAAAACTTTCACTGAAGACCTTTAACAATGATTTTTCCCTCTGTGCTTTTGACACCTCAGTTATATTCTCTCTAGAATGTAAAAGGAAAAATCTTAGATGTTCTAACAAATAGTCCAGTTTTGATGTTTGTATTGTGACGTGCTTCCCTCCCAGGAATCATTTATAGTATAAAGCCAAAGCTGGTAGATCAGACCAAAATTCTTTTTTTATATACTGCAGCTAAACCATTTCAAAATAAAAAATACAAGTAAAACAAAAATACATTTTCTTAAATTTTGCAAAGTAGAAACACACGACTGTTTTTTAAAAAGCCAAATGTCCTCTATACCAGGCACACTTGGACATATTCTGTTTTACATCTACTTCAGCCACTGGAGCTGTCTTCTGCAAGGCATCTATGAAAATTTTGAGTACTTCCATTCAGCCTTGGCACAGCAGCTCCTAGATGCACTTGGATGGTTTAAAACCTTTACTAAAACATCTTTAGTCACTCATTTCAGATAAAACCTGTGTAAACAGAGAGAAGCCTCATGCCATACTCAAACTGTCCAATCTGACAGCCTGACCTCAGCACCAAAACCCACTCAAATATGCCTGATTTCTGATTTGAAGAGCTGGTGGGACCAAATAGCTAATCTAACCTTAGACTTGGGGAAATGAGCACTTGGAGATCTATGCCTATTTTAGCACTTAAATACAAGCCTTGCTGCCCAACATGATTACCACAGCTAAAAACGTGGGCTAGTAGCTGTAAACGCCACTGACCAGGCCTGAAAAAACACAGCTCTAGAGTCAAAACTGCACTGCAGATCAATGGGGACTTGACTTAAGCCTAAAGACTCTGTGTAGAGACAGTGAGCAACAACCTATAGCCCAGCTGGGGCTGACCCATTTTTCCAGGTGGCCAGTCACTCTTCTAAGTTAGATAGGGTGCCTGTCACCCAAGCACAATCCTAAGACAAAAACAAAACAAATATCTATGTGACACCCTAAGACTTGTGTCCTGTTTCGAAACCTGAAAAGGCCTTGACTGCCAGCTTCAAACCCTAACATGTTTTTACTGCACTGCCAGCATTTTCTCCCAGGCCCTCTCCTATCTTGCTGGTATCTGAACTACTCACCTCATACCACACTCCTGCCTTGCCCTTGTTTGGCTCTTTCATGACTTCTCCATTTCTTGGTCTTGTTTGTCAAGATTTGTCTTCTTTCACTCTTATTCAGCTGAGTTTAACCAACAGGCAGGACCACCCATGCCCCAGTCAACACAAACTGAATCAGACAACAGCTTGATTTCCACCAAGTTTGAGAGTCCTGACTATTGTGAAGGTATAACAGAAGAACCTTGTTGAGACTGGGAACCTCTACACTCTGCTCAGTGGCAATTTAAAAAAAAAATTGAAAGCAACATGACGAATTTTGGGAATGGCACATCTGCTCTCCTCCACAATTTCAAGGGGAATGTTGGAGGGAGAAAAAAATATATCAAAGGCTATTAAACACAAAGATACCATCTCTGATGCAGGAAGTCCCTGGACCACAAATCATTGGAAGATGGGGAAATACAACAGCAAAGTGTCACTAGCCCAACTCCATCCTGCTCCTGCTGTTGTCTGCAGTTGGACACAGACTTCCACGGTCCAAGAAAGATGTTTTTATATGCTCAGGTAGCCAGGGGGCAAATCATCACAATATAATCAATGCAATCAGCTGCATTTTTTGCTGGAGTGAGGTTAGGGTGTGTGTGGGGGAAGAAATTGGGAGAACTGAAGGTGGGAGTCCTACCATCTGCTTCATAGAACCACTGCTTCAGGTACATGGCCTGAATACCAAAGATGTGAACATGGCACAAGTAGGCATCTTCCAGAACAGCACTATCCCTGTATACGTGTCTCCCCATAAAGTTTAAGATAGTGCCTTTCCAAATGACTGCCTCCTAGCCAGAGACAAGATGGTGGTGGGAAGAGGGGGTAACCCCAAGCACTCTGTCAGAGGGAAGGCAACAGGGGATCTACAGAGTACACTGAATTAACTGAAGGAGAGAGAAAAGGGAACAAATTGGAACAACACCGCCATCCCTGCCAACCGAATGCATGTCTTTGGTTAGAGGCACCACAGAGCAAGCAGTGTCCCAGGTACAGAGGGAAAGCTGAACTTTTAAGGCCTCTGTCAGCAGAGAAGACCTGAAAGAACTGAGCTGGGCTATTAGTTTGGATGGCAGATGCCCCAACAGAGAGGAGCTTCCTGATAGAGGGTATACGCAGGGTATATATCCCTACTGTCAGGAGATGTCACTCCTCAAAGCCCCCCTAACAGGGGGTGCAGAGTTAAATAATGTGTGGAAACTTGCTAAAAGGCTAAAGAAGATCGTTCCACTTCTGAGCAACCTGCAAAATACAGGACTGTGCACTGACAGAGCAGTGGAGCGTGTTTCAGCTTGTCACAAAGGACAGTCAGCCTTTGAGCTGGGGGTAGCACACACCCTGAGCCCTAACATCGTTGTTTCTGAAAGCGGATGTGTTTCTTTTATGCCCTGAACGTGCTTGCTCCTCATCTCAGACCCCAAGCACCGAGGAAAGGAGGGTGCCACCAGGCCCAGATGCGTGGGCAGGAGGTGCCTGAGGCAGGTGCGGAGACACCCCAGCGCGGGCGGCTGACACGTACCATAGCCCGGAGCTGCCTGGGGATAACCTGAGCATCTGGCAAGTCTAACTGCTGCAATGTTCTACACCATTTATCCAAGATATTCTCTTCTCTCCCTCTGTGTGACTCTGTGCAGTGACCTGGTGGACCCCTAGGAAGAGTCCAGCTCCAATGCAATTAGCACGAACATCAGAAAACGTCTCCCTGCCGCACAACTCCATACAGCCAGGGCACAGCTTGAACGTGTTTATTCTGTGCAAAGCTTATGAAGAATTTGCATTAGAAAACAGAGACAAATGAAAATTTTGGCTTTCACTGCTGTTTTTAAAGGAAGTGCCACCCAAAGAGCTATTTACCTATTATCTAGATTCTGTTGTTGATAGCGCTAGCTTTGCAATATGAATTTTAAAAATTTATTTAAAGCAATATTAGGAAATGCATTTTACACCATGTAATTATATTAATAAAGAAATTTGTTTGATGTTAAATATTTATTCTTCTCTCCCTGTAATCATACTTTTGATGCTGCATACATTTAAAATAAAAAAAAATGAAATTTCAAATGTCTTCAACCTAGTTTTATGATTATTAGTCAATCACAATCTATTAAAACCTTTAGGTTCTGAGTGGACGGTTTGGGTTTTGGTGTTTTTATTTCTTGGTGTTTTGTTTGGTTTTTTTTTAATGATCTATTTTGCTTTGGTTGGCATAGTGAAAAAAGTAATTTGGGTTTAGCATGTAGAATTTAACTAAGCTTTATTTATTTTATTGTCAAAAGTAATAATAGGGAGTAATTTAAGTACTTTGAAGATGTGCATTTAGTGGTCTTTGAAGCATAATCCCATTAAGATTAATAATGAATTACATCTGAGAAAGACTATGTCCCTTAATGCTAATGTCTTTTGCAAGGTGGATAAATCACTCAATTTAACAGCAAAGACAAATGTGCTGAGGAGCTGTAGTTGCACTGGTTTATTTGATGCTGAGAGGGTCTTATTTTGGTTTTTGTTTGTTGGTTTGGTTTGGTTTTGTGTAGTAGTCACTCATGATCATTGAAAACGATGAGGTTCATCTGGCACAGCATCGCCAGCTGGGCAAGGGAGGGGATTGCCCTGCTCTGCTCTGGGCTGGGGTGCCCTCACCTCAAGTGCTAGGGGCAGTTTTGGGCACCTCATTATATATATGAAATAATTATGATATATTATATTATGATATATTATATGATATAAAGGTGCTCGAGATCACCCAAAGAAGAGTCATGAAGATGCTGAAGGGTCTAAAAGGGAAGCCATGTAAGGAGTATCTGAGATTCCTTGGCTTGTTCAGCTTGGAGAAGAGGAGACTGAGGGGAGACCTCACTGCAGTCTTCAGCTTCCTCATGTGGAGAAGCAGAGGGGCAGGCAGTGATCTCATCTCTGTGATGAACAGTAACAGAGAACCTGAGGGAATGGCCTGAAGTTGTGTCAGGGGAGATTTAGGTCAGATACTAGAAAAAGGTTTCTCACCCAGAGGGTGGCTGGGCACTGGAACAGGCTGCCCAGGGAAGTGGTCACAGCTCCAGTCTGACAGAGCTCAAGGAGAGTTTGGACAATGCTCTCAGGCACACAGTGTGACTCTGAGGTTGTCCTGTGCAGGGCCAGGAGTTGTACTGGATAATCCTTGTTGATCCTTTCCAACTCAGGAAATTCCGTGACTCTGCAATTTGCATAAAGCCATTCCCAGAGATGACAAGCTCCCTCAAATAATCACCATCCACGTCCCATGACTGCAAACCTCACTGGAAGAGTTCCACTGCTACCAAAGGTTTCCCAGCAGGTCTTGGTCATGGTGTGCACAGAAAGCTTGAAGGAGTCAAGATGGGCTGAAGAGCTAAACGATGAAGAGAAGGTAGTAGTCCTAGTTCTAATTTGGCTCAATAAATTGTGCTCCTAAGCAACCCATGGGGTCTTTCACAGACATCACCATCCAGGATACCAACTTCAACCTTCACTCAGAGGTTCTGCAGTGTCCCAGAGGAGAAAGATTCTGCTTCTTTGCCAGGAATAGCAACATTTTTTGTGATGTGCAATAGACATGAAGTAAAAGGTAGATCAACATTAAGGGTGATTTAGCTGTTTTAAGAGCCAGAGGAATGCACCCAAGGACTGAAACAGGGTCTGCAAAGGAAAGCCCTATGTTATGGTTCACACAAGCCTGAAGAAGAAGCCATTTCTCTTTGGCATCCTTTCAGGTCCTTGTAGCAGAGACTTGGTGGGACAGCTCTCCATTCCCACTCAGGGAGGATAAACGTCACTGGAAGGACACCAGGCAGAAGCTCCTCCTGTGCCCTGTCATTACATTTGTGTCAGTCAGCTAAGTCTTCATCCTGTATAATTTATAAGAACTGAAGAGCTCACATTACACACTGTTACAACCACAAAATCAGTGCTGCTTTGCCCAGCAAATAATGGTGTATGTCACTTCTGATTACAATTGGTTCAAGGGGGCGAAAACCTCACAACATGTGCAGCCTTCAAAGCACCTATTAAAAATACATTTTTATGTTGTAATTGCTTACTAAAAAAGATGCATCGATTTCTTTCCCTCACGTCTGAGAAGCAATTGCACAGACGTATTCAGAAGAATGCACATAATATACTTGAAAAACTAAGCGTAAAAAATCAGTTTAGATTTCACTGAGTGTGAATTTGGGGAGAAAAATTATCCCTCCACCTTCTCACTACTAATGCAGTAGGGTTTATTTTTGAATGAAGGCAATATGAGCTTAAATTAAATGTCAAATATAATTTAACATTAAAGCATGAAGTGGCTGAGCATGTGCGTGTCAAAGCTAGCAGCTCTTCTGAGTGGTTAATTGCTATCTACAAAATAATAACCTATAAAAAGATCTCTCATTTTCAGTAGTGAGGCTTAAATTTACTGTACTGGAATAATTCTAACAAAATAGAGCTTAGAAGCCTTTTTAGTCACCCATGCCACATGAAGACACACAATGACAAATAAAAACATCTGCAATCTTGCTGCCTACTTCTCTGGGAGATGTCTAGACTCCTTTTATAATCAGCAATGAGAAATAGACACTTCTAGGCTGTAGTTCATCTTGTCCTAAACTAGGTATCTAAAATAGGCCAGAAGAATCACATCTGAAAAATGCCCGTTTCTCTCCACTGACTGCAAAGGGAGCCAGCAGTGATTAATTCAGAGGTAGAAAGCTACAAGGCAATGTGTAGTTTTGATTATTTTCTGCCAACATGATCAACTGACCAATTCCTCAATTACATTTTTTTTGCACTGACAACTGATAGGTAACTATTATTAGCGTTAGAAAGTGACTATTTTATGCAACATGCTGCCGACTGTAGAAAGTAGTGAAATTCTTGCCAAAAGAAACTCCCAACCTGAGACTTTAGCTCTGGGGCAGAACTCCAGAAATATGTTACAACAGCCAAAACAGCTAAAACTGAGTAAAACAGTCCCAAGGGACCTAACCTGCTGTGCGGTTGCTTAATTTTAGATACACAAATAGTCCCATGGGGCAGATACAGACAAATTTTTAAATGAATTGTTGGCTACCAATGGGCAGAGTTCTGTGTGCTGTAGTACAATGGACTGGCTGGACACCACCCCTAAACCAGCTGAGTCCTACTTGAAGGAAGGGGCAGTTCCAGTAGGGGAGAAAAAACAGAGGACAATAGATGCTTTTTATATTGGTATATTCCCTTTTCAAGGTTAAGTTATTAAGTTTCCCTTTTTATTTTTGTTTGGTGGTATTCCTAAACACGTAAAAGTTAATAATGCAGAAAATGTGACTCAAATGCATTAGGAACAGATAGACAAAATCCTGATGGGTGAAGTTAACAGCAAAGCTGTCACTGACTTCAATTAATTCACAACTTCAATCCTTCAGTGTTTAGAACAACTAAAAATCTAAGATATTTTCCAGAATATGAAATAACTATATGTCATTGTAATGTCTCTATGCAACTATATCTACAAGAAGAAAGAGGAAGAAATTTGAGATAAGGAAAACAAGAAATAATTTTTGTAAAGGCATTATCATAATGAATACAGAAACAATGAACTATAATATTCATCACGATTTCTTGTTTGTTCCGAAGTTTTACATCCACTAATATGGAAATTTTGATATAAAAGTTGACAAGGGTCATGCAAGCTACATGATGGAGAGTGTTGGAAAGTTAAATTAACAGAGAAATCTGAACACTAAATACACCTTAAGTAGCAAGAATTACTATATAATAAAACACTGAGATAGGGTTCTAAATGCTAGACATAATAAGGACTGAGTAATATGGATGAAAAAAATGGAGGGTAAGCAGGAATCACAGGGGAATGGGTACACAATTCCCATCCAAAACTTTCTACCGAAACAGGTGCCTCTAAGTGCTGTGGCTCTGCCTTTTTACTTCATGACTAAAAACTTCGATACCTAAGCAAGGCCTAAGTCTCATCGAAAATCACAGCGTTGTTTGCTCTCCAGTGTCCAAATTCAGCACAGACAGCGGGCAGGAGGCCCAGCACGGGACAAGGCCAAGGCAGCTCGTGCCCTGGTGCCACGGCCACACTGTGCACAGCCATTGCCAAACGTGCGGATCTGTGGGAGGCTTTTACACTGCGGCACGAGCCCCGGGCACGGCGCTGACATCCTCCGCCGCTGCCAGCTTGGCCACCGCTCGCCCTCCCCGCGGGCGGTCGGGTGCCAGCCATGAGCTCCTCCCGCCCGCGGGGTCTGGCCTCAGGGGCTGCCGTGCTGGCAGCGGCGTCTCGGCACCGTCAGGGTGGCCCTGAGCCGCCCCACCTGCAGCAGCGGGAGCGCAGGGCCTGGTCTGCCAAAGCAACGGGGGCTGTGTGTAGCTGGGGAGGCACAGCCGCCGAGTCCTCGTCCCCGAGATCTCTGGCTGATTAAGACACTGAGGACCAAAGCTTTATTTCCAGCCCTGGCACAGCATGCACAGAACAATCCTCCTCTGCTGCCATCCCTCCCCTTGACATACCACGAACAAGCACAGAGAGGCTCAGGGTTATTTCATGCTAAGCTGGTGAAGGGCCTGGAGGGGAAGCCATATGAAGAGTGGCTGAGGTCACTTGGTCTCTTCAGCCTGGAGGAGACTGATGTGAGACCTCATTGCAGTTACAACTTCCTTGTGAGGGGAAGAGGAGGGACAAACACTGATCTCTGTGGTGGCCAGTGACAGGCCCCAAGCAGTTGTGTCAGGAGGAGGTATAGGTTGGATATTAGAAAAAAGCCCTAGGACCAGAGAGTGGCTGGGCTCTGGAACAGGCTGCCCAGGGAACAGGCTGCCCAGCACCAAGCCTGACAGAGTACAAGAAGGGTCTGGACAATGCTCTTAGGCATATGGTGTGGCTCGTGGGGATGGTCCTGTGCAGGGCCAGGAGTTGGACTCAATGATTCTTGTGGGTCCCTTCTAACTCAGTTTATTCTGTGATTCTTTGCATTCATGATTTCCACTGTGAGGAGCTTGTTGATGTGGCTCCTCCTCCACCTGTAGCTTGTGTTAAGCTGTTTACAACCTCAATGCCTTTCCTGCACTGTGACTTCTGCCATCTCCCTGCTCTATGGGCTCACAAAAGGACAAAAGGACTATCTGCCCCGGTAATAGGCACAGGTCCACACCACAGAAAGCAGAAGGCTGTGATAATCATACCTTCCTCATTTCAGGGGTATCCTGTATTTTGATACCTTTTGCCAGCCCAAGGCAGGAAAAAGAAAGACTGGCACTTTACTGGGTACAAAAAACACCTACTCAGTTTACTGAAAAAGACAGTGTAACAACCAGCGGATGCTTTACTCTGTGGAGTGACTTGCATTGAACTTGCATTTTAAGAGCGACAAGAACATCCCTGTGCAGTGACTCAGTGATTACATGGTGAGAACAGAAAGTGGGTCAGAAGAATAGGCCTGTGTGGAAACAATGGCAGTAAAACTCTGGCAGAGCAAATGTTGCTTAACCTGGGATAAGGTCTGCTGACAGCAGATTGGCTGGGATTATTATCTGTTTAACTGTTAGTAATTCGGAACTGGTGCAGTGTGATGTAATCACTGATTTATGTCATCTGGTTGCTCCTTTTTAGCTTTGGTTCTCAGGCTACTCTACAGACCTAGAGATCTCTACACCTGCTACCTGAGGTTTGGTAAGCTGCTCCCATCAGTGCCATGATACTTCATTAACATAATTCACCAGCAACCCTATCTTCTGTGTACTTGAGGTCATAATGAAAGTTTTAAAATAAGAAGTAATTACTTTGCCCAGCAAGAGAGGATCTGAGTACCTTACTGGTCATCATATTAAAAACCTACCTGCAGTATTTGTTGTATGGTTTCCTATTCTTCCGCAAGTTAAACTCTATCATAAATAATTAAGAACTTTGAAACCTCGAGATTTGCTGATTTAACAGAAAG
Organism: Vireo altiloquus; assembly: GCA_013396875.1. NCBI lineage: Eukaryota > Metazoa > Chordata > Aves > Passeriformes > Vireonidae > Vireo > Vireo altiloquus. Next base: position 166,807 of record VZRF01013839.1, on the reverse strand, counting down.
CATGTGTTGTAGCAGATGAACTTCAGAAAATTTTGCTGAGGTAGGTTACATGTTACTGCTCTCAGTTATTTTTCCCACCTTTCTGCCAAAGTTACTGCCCCTGGACAGAAGGACAAAGTAAACCTGGGCCCATATCTCAGACAGCCCCTTCACACTGCTGAGATATCAATCTGCAAAGGGATATTTGTCCAGTATCCAGTTTTTTTATATTCACATTTCAACTTCACAGAGTTGAAATTAAGATCTCCATCAAAAGCCTTAATAACAAAATATATAACCCCAAAAATATATAAAAACTACCTCAGTTTTCTCTCCCACTTGTTCTCAATGAATTCGAGTCACAGCCTTGTATCTCTACAACTGTCTTGTCTCTGCTAGCTGCTAATTTTAGCCAGGGTACTCCATTATAGGACAAGATCAAAAGCAAGTTATGAAAGGATGTGAGACGTAGTTTTCCTAAACCTTTTTTATATTTTTAAGTTCCTCAGTCAGCTCCCAAATACCTTTTCTAGTTCTCTCACAATTCTAGCATACGGAATGGAAACACAAAGTGCCAAACAGATGCAGCTACTTGTAAGAAAAAGCCAAAACCTTCTGTCCTCTCTCAGTGATCTCTGACTTTCAGAATCTTGCCTTAACATTCATCAAATATTCCCTTTGTCTGCTGTCATCCCTCTTAAATACATAAAGAGCTCATTCATGAATGTATAAACTTTTGTCAGTCTCTAAAGTAAATGGAGTTTTCTTTTAAAATGCTTTAAATCAAACTCACTCAGTGCATGGTGCTCTGTACTGTTATCCTCCTTTCTTCAGAGACTGTGTCTGCTTTTGATCCTTTTTTCCAGACTTCTCCCTAGCACTGATTTCTCTGTCAATTTGGGAGCTGTGCCGTGTGTTAATGTTTAGGCAGAGTATTTTGATGTTTTTCCTGTCTCGCTTTTTAAAAAATCCTCTTAAAACTGGTACTGATAAAGGTTAAAGATACTCAAGGATAATAAATTGAGACTTTTGTTCTGCCCTGCATCAGCACCCCATTATATGAAGAAAGAGTCAAGTAAATATTGAAGGACCAGAGATCCATTTGAGATGCATCAAGCTCTGCACCTGCACAGGTAAGAAACTTTGGTTCATCCCACTACAGTATTAGAGCCCAAACTCACAATGGACCAAAGACCACAGTCCAGGAAAAAAGTTCCTCTTCAGGACACAGTACTCAATTTCTAAATTTCCTACTTGAACCTATTGCATGCTGAGGGAAATATGATCTTGGCTTGCTAAGCCATTTCTGTCATGCTGTGCAAGGAGATCACCACTTTGGATTCAGGAGTCAGGCCATCTCTTCCCAAAAAGCATTCAATATTCTTTGGACATTGCTTCATGTAACACCTTTCTCTAAAGGTTAAATCATCTTTATTCTTCCAGTGAGAAGACTTGGCAATAAAGCAGCAGACACTGAGTCAACTTTAAGGCAGAACATAGCTGAAAGAGCAAAGAAATCTTTCTTTGGTGTATGTGTGTATATATATATACACACACACATTTATTTTTGTATAAACTTTTGTATTACACTCACTTGCAGAGATAGAGACGTCTCTGTTAAGAAGCAATGGAGAACTCTGAGATAGAGTAATTGGAAACGTGTCCTTCTGCAGCTCCTATTCACTGCTGGTGTTCAGCAATAAAAAGAGAATTGCAACCATGAATCACAAACACGACTGTGCTGTCTTAATACTGCCTTTCAAGAACTGAAAAGACAAATACCACTTAGTCAAGGAGAAACCCTCATATATCTGATACACCTCCAAATGCTCTGTGATTAATCTTTTTTCTTAAAACCAAACAAAACCAAACAAACAGTGATTGAACAAAAAAATCCCACATCCAACAATCTAGATTTCTAAAGCTTTGATGGAATGAGGCCACTGGTGAGCAACAGTAGAACTTTACATAGAAAAAACCCCAAACACTTTACTAAAGCTATCAAAAGAGCTATTCTTTTAGGTAGTTTTGGAGTAAATAAAACAACACTTACTCCTTTAAGTGATTTGTTTGCATTTAATGATTCATTTGCATTTATTTGTCTAATCCCAGAGAGGTTATTGTGCTGCAGCATACTCACACTTTCAATTGGGCTATTCTTTAAAGCCAAGTGGTGTGGCTTCTAAAGTGGGAGTGTGGATGGTGGATTGCAGCAGAGTTGGAATCCACTACATAAATTGAAAGAGTTGGCTATTCTGTATTGTCTGTATCATGCTTGCTTGTTGAAAGAACATCAACCTTTCAGCAGTGGGAAGCGGGTGGCCTGGAGAGCAGGAGGGATTCCTGAGGCGCTGTGTGGCCCTTTGGGAATCCCTGTGAGATGTGCTTGCAAAAGCTCTGGTGGCTGCCTCTATTCTCGCTGTGAGAGCTTTTTGAACAGCTTCCATGAGCCTCTTCAGGATTATGGTCTCATAGTGCTTAACAGGAAGGCAATGAGAGTTTGTAGTGCAGATCCTTCCACAACACCATGAACACCCCTCATGCTTCAAGGTGGAATGGGAAGGTTTTGGTTAGGCTGGCTGCCACTGCCATTTTTGCCTACAGGCTCTTGCTGCTTCTCTTGCCCCATCACTGGGCCTCATCTGGATCAGGGGGCTGAACTAAGAGACTATAGAGAATATGAAGTCAGCAGATTTTTGTCCACTTAGCATCCTGGACTGGGTCACCATGATTAATCATGGGTATAATGTAAGAAAGAAAATGGACTCAGATAGCCGCAATAGGTCAGGCAAAAGTTTTTACAATGGTTTAACTATATCCTTAAACCTCAGTCTGTCTGTCTATCTATCTATCTATCTATCTATCCATCCATCCATCCATCCTCCCCCATGTGCCAGGATTTAGGAGCTGTGTTTGAAAAAGACACTTACGTAAGTGCTAATGCAATCTGAATAAATGGTGGCCTTTAGGCAGGGGCAATGTCGGGTAAGACAGCCATTACATAATGTAATTGGAGATTTATCCACTAAAGCTTTACACTTGGAGTGGGACAAACTGGACATCCCAGAAACCCGCAGTTAAACAAACACTGAATTTGTAAACCCATTCAGAATTTGTAAAAAGTATTGTTGTTTTATTACTGTTATTTATCTTGATCGCGTTTGTTCTGCTCAGAAGAAATAAAACACAGGCACTCTTTGCCTTAATTGCTGGGCCTATTCTTTAGGAAACAATGAAAAGTGATTAGAGATGTTTTTTGGCATGCACAGTCCAAAACCACCTAGTGAGAGTTCAAAGAACAAAGCAAATGCTTATTGAAAGAAATTACTCAGCTAACTAAACTTGTATATCTTCAAGTCAGACATTTTTTCGGCATCTTTACCCCATTTATCAATGCACAATTACTGTCACTATTGTGTTGTGTCATTAGGCGTAAGGTTACAAGTGCCAGTCGGAATAAAAAAATTGCAGTAATGTTGGCATAATTTTTCATTATCATCTTCATTAACCACAGCTAGTGGGAGTAAGAGTTTATCCTTGCTGTTGTCATTGTCATGACAACGCTTCCAAAGCTTGTCTGCCAAGAGTTCACCAGATACAAAAAACTGAATGTCCTCATTATTCCACTTCTCACACTCTCACCCATGCCAAGGGTGATCCGAGATGCACAGGGCCCTTGATTTATCCCCTGTGATTTCTCTTGACAGCCTGGTATGGTGTCTCAGCTTAAGGCAATCGGTCTGATTTCACAGTTTAATTACTGCTAATCTGAAGGAGCGTGGCCAATGCTAATGAGCCAGCAGCAATCAAAGCAGTAATGGCTAAACTCACCCTGTTTCATTCTTCTTTTTTTTTTATTAAAACACCCCTGCCCTGAAATAAGCATGTAATTTCTCCTTCCCTGCACAACTGCAGTGAAAGAACAGATGAGCTGCATGTACAATTTGGTGTTATTTCAGAAGCAGACCATAAGATTCCTTTATATTTTGTGCTTAAACCTCTGCTTAATGTTAGTTCCCAAACAGCTTTGAGTCAAGAAAAGAATCAACAAATAGAAAAGACTCATTAGTGGATCACTAGCTCAACTAGAACATCCATGCTGGCACACTCGGGCCAAATTTTGGATGGAGGTTTCCTTGATTTTTGCAGCTGGGCATCACTGAATTATGCAGCGAATAAAAATACCCACAATGGCACTGCAAAAGAGAACCTAGAATATTCAGAAAGAGCTTTATTGTAATAGGAATTAAGTACAAAACTGGATAACAATCTACCCTGCAAAATGACTCATGCCTTCAGTTAAAACCATCCAACAGCAGCAACTTGCACATTCTCCCTTTTCTTAAGCTTCTCTCCTATTGCTGAAGTAGATGGAGAAATGCATGGAAAAAATCTTCAGAAATTATTTTTGTCAATCATGCCAGTCAAATACCTGGAATAACTGTAGGAAGATAAAAAAAATTGGGCCTTGTATCTGCTTTTCCGTACATCCATCAGCTGCTTTATAAATTTTTCAGAAATTTTTCTTGGTATTTTTGTTCCTCAGTAGAACCTCGATTTAACAAGTTATCAAATTTCACTGCGACAATTTGATTAATATACAAAACCTTTCACTCTTTAATGATTCTCCAAACAGAAAGTAACGTAGAAACCCAACACCACTGTAAGTCCTGGCTATTCCAGCCACCTTCATACAGATATTCCATGTTTACTCTGGTGAGTCATATGTAGACTCTTACTTTTTGGAATTAAGAGGAAAAGCTGTGTTTTGGTGATACTGTGTGTGACTTATGATATATAAATAGAAGGTTAGGCAATATTTTGCTTGTGAAAAAACATTGGAGGAAGACATAGAGAGAAATCCTCCATAAAGAAGGGTTTAGAGCAAATTTTGAAGAACATGAACCGCTTGGTTTGTGCTTGTCTTGTCCTTGTCTCAAGCTTATCTGCCATTACTTCAAATTTGGTGTTGTTCAGTTAACCTGAAAGAAAACAGTTTTTTCACAATTTTGTGGCACCTCGGAATACCTGACCAGTGTGAAAAATCACATCTTCTTTGGAGGAAAAGGTGTTTAATAAAACAGTAAATATTAGGATGTATGATTTCCTTTTTACAGCAGCATAATTTAAATGCGTAATATAGCAAGACAGTGGCCCTTTGTAAAGATTAAGTCTATTATAAGTAATTTTATCTCATCCATTCATTAAAAAGCTGTTCCATCAATTATTGTTTCACACTCACAATGTTGTATTCAAAAACACAAAGTCCAGATTGTAATGCTACAGAGATCTGTTATTTTGCAGTATTTTAAAAACTATTTAGCCTCTTTATTCCCTTTTTTAAAACCTCTGTCTCAGTACAAGGAAAATAATGCCATGGGTACTCACAAAATATGGCTATTTCCATAAGACATGTGAGAGAAAGAGAGTGTCACAAGAGGGGAACATCATTCTAATAATATTTTGTACTTCATCATAGCACTGTCAGAAGATGCCAATGGAGACTCTAAGTCATTTTAAAGAACCACTTCATTTACAGGGAAGGAGTTCACTCCTAATTAAGTTGGAAAGCCTCCAGGGCTTTCTCCAGCCTTTGCAATTCTGATTTCCTTGGAGAACTCTTGGTAAATCTAAGAGATCCAGAGATTTCAGTGTGATTAAGACCCTATTGACACAGACATTAAAATGGCACTAGTCAAACTATGCCATAAACCTTACACAAAAAAACCCCAACCTATCCACAACAGCTCAGGTAAACTGAACTAGAAATCTGTTGGAGTGACAATAATACAGGATAACTATGGTAAAAATACAAATGGTAAAAGGGAAAAGAAGGAAAAAAAACCTAGGTTCAAATCACATGTCTCCCGTAGTACAGCTCCTCGATACTCATCTGCCATAGATGCCTGAGGAACTGGGGAACCTTGATGTAAAGTAAGGAAAAAAATAAAGCTAGGAGCAAAATTCAAACTGTATACAAAAGCATTTTGTATATATATATATAATTCTCTTATCTTCTTACTTAGAATGGTTCTATATGGCAAGAATTTAATCTGGTGCCACCAAACTGATGATGTATAGCTACACAAAAGATCTGAAGCCCTGTAAATAAAACTGACATTTCCATATAAGGCTAAATTCTCTGGTTTGGTTCACTGAGAAACTCCCCAAATCTATCAGTACAACAGGCAGAAGAGAAGAAAGGTGGCACAGTACTTATTGTAATTGTAATAATAATAATAATAATAATAAACAACTATAAGATGAGAATCAAATAACCTGATTTCCACTTACACCCCTATTATCTCAGTCTGAACTAAACTGATTATGTCTAACATAAGCAGTGGACTGTCCATGTATATCTACCCTGACACAGAAGGAAAGGAAATATGCATTCTTATTTGTAGTTTGTCCTTTTTTATTGAATATCCTTCAGAAGGTCTAAGTTGATAAGAAGTTGTCAGTCAAGAGTAAGTAGCAAACACAGGGACTTGGGCAAAATTGAGGCCTTGTAAATTTGGGTCAAAGAGAGCAAGCTGCACTGAAAAGAAGTAATTTTATGTCATTCTGAATAATGGAAAGTACCACAGCCATTGAATTATCCTTCTCTTCCCATAAATGGGAATTGCTAGCAGAAGTGGAAAGCCTTTTTGTTACAAAAGTGATAGAAGCATCAAGTTAGAGATGTCATTAACAAATGTAGAGTATTTTAGTGGTGTGGTGTGATGGACCCTGTGACAAAGGAAACAATGATGAGAAAAGACTTCTAAAAAATGATGCAGGGACACGTTAGTCACGTGGAGGCAATGAAATCCAAAGTACAGACTGTCAAGAAGTCTCAGCTGATTTCCTTCTGGATGTCGTGAATTCTGAGGTCAGTCATTTTAGTCAGCTGTGGACTGGCATCCTGGTACTCTCCCCCAAAAAGGAACTGCTCAGATAATAATCTACCATAGAGGCTAGACCCAGAGCTGCTGAGACTGCACTTCTTGCACAGTTAGAACTGGCTCAATTTTTAAGTTACAATAAAGCAACTGCCTTCTATTATTCTAAAATAATGTTACTGCTGAGGTTTTTTTTTTTTTTTTTTATTTCAAGACAAGAGTGAGACTGCAGCATCAGGTCACTGCTGTGGAAAAGAAGGGATCTGAGGAATCAGACAGAAGAGTCGGGAGAGGGGGCATTTGAAGTGAACACAAAGGGAGAAAACCAAAATGAATAAAGTTAGAGTGATGTTCAAACAGAAACAAACGTCAGAGGCAAAGGAAAATAAAAGAAAGCAAACTTGGTTTGTTTAGCCACCAAGACTAATTCCCCTTCCTGTTAGAAAAGACCTTCATAGATCAAAGTATATGAGTGCTCTGAATTTCACTTGGGCTACCAGTGATATCCTGATTAGATTTTTATTTAAACTGAATTCTCATACATTTCAATTATCAGAATCATTGGAGCCAAGTGCCCTTTCAAGTTAGACCTAAATTATCCATTCTCTAACAGAAAGTGAAAAGGCATACAATATTGATACCCAACATTGTTCTTCAGAAACATACATACTTTTAGCAGTCATGAGCATAAAGAGAAACATTCTGTATTCATTCACTTCCACTGGCAGAAAAATTCTGTATTCATACAGTTCCACTGGCAAACTTAACACTTGCTACAGCAAACAAAAGCAAGCTCATTCTTCGCTTTTAATTTTTTTAATATCCAAAGGCTAGGCTTTCATCCTAGACTTTAAAATTGTTCTTTGGAATAATTCCTTCTGTATGCCCAAAATGATAAAAGAAAATAATTAAAAGATACTACAAAAGATACTGATTTTCATATATTTGGGCTAGGCACCTTCTAAAAACAAGTGACCTTGATGGCATGCCATTTGAGGGGTAAAACCAGATGTACCCCAAAGCAGGGGTCTCTTCAAACAATGATGTATGATCTAGGGAGTTGCACAATTCCATATTCCTAGCAGTGAATAGGAATCTAAATATCTATTGATACAGCTCTGAAAGATAAACATACTCATGCTACCGAGAAACACCTTAACACCACCCAAACAAAACAAAGAGAAATGAAAGGTATCTCTATAACAGGTCTCTTGAAAGGGAATTGTACATATTACTTAAATGCATATGAACATACATAATGTGAGAGCATTCATCATTCACTCAAAACTCATCAAACAATTAATTTTGTAAGTACATGCTTTTCTGACTCAACACCTACATTTTAAGTCTAGGATTTTAAAATGACAAAGATTTTTTTTTTTTTTTTGCAAGATAGTTCCATATTGTCTCAACTATTACTTGCTGCTGTTATGGGGTCATGCTGCCACTGTGTCTTCTGCTGTCTGTAAAATTAGGAAGAGCACGCAGGATAATAGGGAGAATTCATCAACACAGTTTTTTCAGCAAATAATCTTCCAGATTATACCATCCTCCTGCCTTCTAGAATTTTACTGCTCAAAGATGACTCTGAACCACAGTACCATGAGACAAATTTCATCAGTGCTCGATGCTATTGTGGACCTTTGACCGCTTTGTGGCTGCTCCCATCCTCCCTGCTCTGCTGCTGAAAGCAGCCTCTTCGCACTCGCTGTGTTTTCTCACAAATTCCTTCCACAGTTTCTGCAGAAGATCCTACTTCTGCTCTCAGACACTTCCCTTATTATAGCAATTTTCTCTAAAGCATGATGCTGTCTACCTCATCTGCAAGACACGGTAGAAAGCAAAGACGCTTTAAAATGTCATGGTCATGCAGATATACTCTCCACATCTATCTCCTGCTCAGTGTCATCTTTAAGTCCCAATTTCAGTGTGGTACTATATGCAGTTACCTGGGACATAGATCAGTTATTTCCCCATCTCACCAGATGTATCTTTGAGACCCTATAATAATAATGCTCAATAATAACAATTAAGTACCAAAGACTGTTTGCAACTTTTCCCTTGTCCTGGTGAAATTACACGTGAAACAAATCTACCATATATCTCTAACACCACACCACCAACGTATCTGAATTATAATTTTCTCTTGTTGGATAGTTTAAATAATTTTAGAAAAATGTTAAGTGAAATGTTAGGTGCACACCTGCTGTTTCCACTGAATACTTTGTCTGGAAGGTAGGATAACCCTACTCACAATTCACTGTTCTCCTGCACTGAAAAATAAACAGAAATTATAGTGTGAATTTACTGGTCAGGTTCAGGTCTTATTTCAAGTAGGTAAAATGTCTGGGCTGGAAAATTTAGATGTAATTCATATGTACAGTGTGTCCTCCTGAGATCCTATAGGGTGTAACCATCCATTACCCAGTTCTACCACACCAGGTGAAATTCTGGAGTCAGAACCTCACTTTGCTTCTCATCAGTGAGAAGGAAAAACATCAAAGGACCTTCCATTGCTAGAGAGAAACAAGGTCATCATCATTATCAGTGGTAACAGCTCTAAATGGATGTACAAAACTTTTGCAGAGTTGGAAATGTGGCAACAACAAGCTCAGATGCAAACTGTTTTGTATTGTCCAAAGCCTCTGCGCACAGCATTTTTCCTTTTTAACCCTTCTGTACCAAAGAGCAGCTCTTTAACAGGATGCCAGCAGTTTCCCTGCCATTTTTGTGGCAACATTTAGTATTCACAGAGGCACGTTTAGAGGTGTCAGTAGCTGCAGCTGTCCTTATTTGTGTGGTCCCAAAAATCAGGTTTGAATAAGACTTCTACTTATATGCCCTGGTGAGTCTGTCAGCCTGCAGCCCCCAAATTTAGCAGATGGCTGTGTTTAGCCAGTGAGCCACGGGCATGACAAAGAGCAGGAACCCTCTCTCCTTACACCATTCAGAAGGCACTGAAGCACAATTCTGAGTAGGGACTCCAGGGTATTCATATATATGTAGGGAAAAAAAAAAAAAAATCATTCTTAATTCTAAATTCTTAATCACTTCAGTTGAGATGATGAGCTAAGTCAGGCCATTCTACCTGCCCCTACTATTTAGTTGTCTCACATCTCACAGCCAGTGTCATCCTCTACAATAATCTCTGTAGGACAGAAAGAAAACCAAACACACACCTTCCATTTCAAATTATTTTTAGTAAGTTGTATGAGTCATCTTTGTCAATATAACCCAGAGGATAATGAAGGCCTTTAGAAAAGCTCACTCAGATTACTCTTTCCATCAGGCCATTAAGCATCTAAAATTCTTTAAATCATGCTCTGCCATTTTTTTATGTTGTTAAGCTTTGTAGCCATGTTCCCCAAATAAGAAGAGATCTGATTTTTCTTATAAGTTACTTGCAATCAGGAAAAAGCTAAAATGTGCATGAGCAATCTTCGGACTCTGTTTGGTATCTTCATTTGATTCAGTACATAGCAAGACATGCAACACATATGTTTAGAAATAGCTTAATTGCCACCAAGGACTTATTTTTGTATTATCTTGTATTTACTCTTTCCCAACTAGGCTAAAACAACAGCAGTGAATGGTAGCAGGCAGTGTCATAAACATTTTATACTGTATGTATAAAATAATATGTATAATATCTCTACTTCTCTCCTTTAAAAATCTTCTGTAGCAGTAAAAGAGGCAATATCATCCTAGCTGGACATCAAGTAATTCATCAGTGCAACGAAGGCAGTCTGCTTCTCTCTTGTTTAAGACCATCTTCTGACTCAGACAATCTCATCTTGTTGGTTTACACTGAATTTACCTCATTATCTTTTCAAGCATAAAAAGATGATAACTTCTTTGCTACTTAAATAGAGACTCTGGACATAATCAAACACTCCCCACAGACCAAAAAAAAAAAAAAAAAAAAAATCTCCTGGTCAAGATGCTTTTAGTCTGTCTTTGCCTGTGAAAAGCACAAAAAAAATCCAGACCACACTGCAAGGATATTTCTCATTTCTCCTTTGCCTTAGGCCAAAGGCACCTGAGCTACTGAAAAAGTAAATTTTCCCTCACCGATGACCAATTTTGGAGTTGCACCCCTTGGTGGTTATTACTTGAGCCAGTTTAACTGCTTTTTAGCTCTTGCCTGAGGATATGCTTGTTCCTGCCTCCAGTCCTCTTCCAAGAATCCTCATCTTAAAACAAAGAAAGCCAGGGGGTGTGATGGACAAAAAAAAGTCCAAACCAGCTGTCTGGGAAGCCAGAAAGATGGGCAAAGGGGGAGCACATTTGTGTTTCTTGAGGTTTACCAGCAGAGCACACCCTGAAGCAGGGTAGGGTGGGAACTTCTTCTCTTCAGAATGATATTAAAGGTACTAAAATAATAGTAATACAATTTTCCAGGCTTGAGTCTCAGTGGTCCATGGTCATGCAAAAAGCATGTAAAATATCCAGAGAACTGAAGATAGCTGAAAAAGGATTCTTTTACTAATCTGTCCTCATTTAGCCCAAAACTGCCAGATAATGTTCCCCTAACATAAACTTCTAGTTTCTGTCAGTTAAAGATTTTGTGTTTTCCTGTGCTGGAAGCTGTAACCAGACTGTTGTATTTAACAATCTTTGCTGCATCTTTCTGTCTTGAATTTGTCCAATCTTTTCTTAAAGCTCTTTAAACATGTGATATCCAAAACATTCTGTACCAACTAAATCCTCGATTTATTTTGCATTAGGAATTAAAAGTGCTTTCCTGCTGCCTAGCAATTTAATGGTGCCCCTACTTCTTATTCTGTGGTAGCAGGGGATGATCAACTCCTTTCTGTATCCTCTAGATCATTTATAATCTTGTACAACTCTTTACATCTTTGCTGTTCCCACCATTATGCACATCATGAGACTCCCTCTTCCACAGGATGAAGAGGTTTGGTGCATTCAGTCTCTGCCTGTACAGAAGCTGCTCAATTCCCCTGTTCAGGCTGGCACCTTCTCTGCATCTCTTCCAGTTCCATCACATCCAGCTGGAGACAGGCTTACAAAAGCTGCACACAGCTTATGAAGCGCAGGAACATCACAAGTTAGAGCTGGAAGGTATTTTCTTTTCTTTTCTGTTCTGTTCCTTTTCCGGTAACTCCTTTTTGTCTGATGAAGTTGCATTTTTACAAGCTTCTGGGCTGCGTGCCAGCATGATGTGAGATGACTTGATGTTTTTAGTGTTATTCTTCTAAACTCTGACTTCTCAGCAGTCATGTGTCCTGTGGGACAGCTTCCCGGGAAAGAAAAGAATTGGCCACGACTGAAGTGTCACTGCTACCTGTGTACCAGTCACCTCTGCTACAGATATCATCTCAAAGCAAGTGTTGCTGCTCTGGAAAAGTTCCTGTGGGAGAAGGCAGGTCCACATCATGGCTGAGCAGCTGCATTAGACACCACAGTATTCTAATGTAATTAGAAAACAGCTGGGAAGGAACAGTCAATTGTTTTTTGGCAGTCACGGCCAATTTTGCACCAATGCAAATGATGAATCAAATCCTGCAAGTTTACAATATCTGCTGAGAGCATAATGGCAGAAGCCATGCTAATGATTTTAAATCTTGTTTATGCCATTTTTGGCTGATGGAGTAGTTCCCTGTCCCCCAGAAGCCTCCAGTGTGAAGGAATTTCCATACACTGCACTATAACACCTATTGGGCAGGGGAGAGGAGAGCCAATCTGTAGGGTATGGAAATCAGAGCCACCCTTCAGCCACAGACTAAACATAGTATGTTCTTCCTTTCTAGAGCAAACCCTATGCTGTTGAGCCATGCATTACTTAGCCTCAGCAAATAAACACAAAATTTTCAAGAGAGAATAACACAAAGTACCCCATTACTATCAGGCTGCTCCTCCCTGACTATCAAGACCAGTCCACCCACTGCATAGTAATGCATCAGAAATATTCATCCAGGAGAACAGTGTTATTTCTTTAAACATGTTCCTCATACCAGATCTTTTAAGAAATATCTAGCTCTCTTAAGGCTATCAAATACAGCCTGTAAACTATCATCTGCTCCTAAAATGTGTGCAACTTTACTGTCTCAATGATGATGATAATCTCTAGGGCCACGTTATCTTGCTGAGGCCCCCCACATGATCCTTCAGAATTATTGCATATGTCAGCTGGGATTGAAAATGCTTCATAGGAGGGTAACTGCTAAAAACATATTTTTGCTTTTGTAGCAGTTCCTGTTAACATGAACAAATGGAATCCTCTTAGCAATGTTTGCATAAATGCAAACTTTGAGATAAAGATGTTAGAAACAACATCTCAAAATTGCTCTTTGCCCTTCTTGTTCTGGCCCAAAAATAGCTGCATGTAAATCTTGAGAAGGCAGTACTTTTGTCCAGATAGCCAATAATTTTAATAGAATTAGCATGGGACAGAAATGCCATCCAAAAATGCATTCATGTTTAATCTGGTAATCTGATCCCATATGGCACTTTAAAGAGTGGGAGGAATTAGTGTTTGCTGCTTAAAGAAATTACCCAGAAAATGACTGCTGAAGACAGACCAAATAGTAGCTCATCAGCATTCAGTGTGAAAAAGGCAAACAACACAGGAACAAGAGAAGTTAAAAGGTGAGCCAGCAAAGAAAGCCAAAATTTGTTCCTACATGGCTGGGAAAGGGATAACAATCAGATGATGAAGGCAATCTCACAAAGTACTGGATATAAATAAAGAGGAATTAGAATATATTGCGCAGGAGGGTAGAAGGCAGTTTAAAAGCCAAAGCTAACAATAAGCCAAGCTCCATCCTTAAATGCCCATTCACCTTCTCTGCAGTTCCGAGAAGGTGTTAAGAACGCACAGTTTTGTCCAATAGTTATCCCTAACCATCCTAATAAGGGAAGCAAAGGTCTGGGGCACAAGGATCATAATGACAAACTTGGTTCTGACACTCCACTGTGCTTCACATCCCAATTTCAGGACACATTTCTGGGAGGCAAAACAGGCCAATGTGGCTTTTTCTGCCTTCTACCCTCAGTACTGCAGATGTTTGTCTGTGTGACCTTGTGGTAAACTACATTGAGAAACTGAACTTACAACTAATCCTGTTAAAGAACTACAAGAAAGGACTGGCTATAGTTTTAATATAGCTGAGGTCAACCAGTTCATCTATAGCCCTGCAAAAAGTGGCAATGGCACAACTGAGGAGCCACCCCTGGAGTGAACAGTTGGAGCTAAATGGAATAAACAGATGGAGCTGAAGAGGAGAAAAGCGGGAACAGCTCACGCTGCCTTTGATGCCAAGAGCGATGTCCGCAGAAGCACAGCCTCAGAGCTCCCAGTTTGTGCTGTCTCTGGAAGTGTGTTAATATCTGCATAAACACAGTAAATATGGCCTTTGTGCTAAAAGAGAATTGTAATGACCAGAGAGAATAAAAATAGCTGAGGGATGAAATGTGATGAATATCCAAAACACTTCAGATTTGGGAAGGAAGCACAATAATGTCATTATGCCTTTTCTGTTCTTCGTCTATCAGGAGGCTCAGCTAGCCAGACCTGCCCCATGTTGGCAAACCTCCTCTCATGACATCGACCTTTCACTTGGCCCATCCCCAAAAATCTTACGAGACATGAGGAGCCCTTCTCTTTTACTGAAGTTATGGAAACTGAAAGGCACCAAAGCAGTGGCTAGTAAAGTTGCAGCTAAACCAGTGCATGGTTTGAGGCTTGCAAATGTATTTGGTGTTTCTATACCTTGACATAGACATGTAGCATAGGTTAAAACCAAAGAAAAGCTATTTTCACCCTTCACACCTCTCTGGAAAAGAAAGCATTTAGCAGAACAAAACGGCTGTTGTAAAATGAAATAAGATGAGACTATTCCCATATGGGGATTACATAAAATACACCCCTAAAGAATTATTCTGTTGCTTACTTCTGGGGTAAGAATACAGGATTTATCTGTAAAACCAGCTCAGACCAGGGCAGTGCAGTGGCTAATGAAACCCATGCCAATATATGTCCAAATCCTTTCCTTTGTGTCACCAGTTCAAGCACACCAATTTGTGACAGAGCTACAAAATGAAAAATCACAGCCCAGTGCACAGAGATAATATAGACAATAACTAAGCTTTTGCTGTGTGCTTATGCACACATGCAACACCCAGCATTCAGTTCAGGCAGAGCTTGGCTGGCTCACCAAAGCCAACAGCCCTGAGATAAAGAGTCCAAACTGGGGGCAGAAAAAAAATGAAATCTCTTAGGTGCAACCTACAAACACAATACTTTTCAACTTTTATCCTGTGGTCCTGAACAGGCACAGGCTCTGGATTCTGCACTAATGTCCAATGGCAGGATTTGTGCTATGGTATTACATCCTTAATGGATATAATTTTCTATTTATATATATATTCTCTCTTTAGATAATATTTTCTTTATATATATTTTCTCTCTTTTCTTTAGGTGTCAATTGAGGCAGAGGAAGGACAATATTCCATTTTGTCTAAAAAAATTACAAATTCTTGAGTGAGATTCCCTAAAATTAAATATCACCTAAGTGTCCATAGCAACTTAAGTGTCCTCACCTAATCATCTGGGTTTTCACAGCCCATGGCTAGTCTGGGTGTTAGAGCAGCAGCTCTGCACATTTTAAAAACTTCTTTAATGAACAAAAAACAACCCAAACCCTACCATGTTTATAAGAACAGTATTTACTCACCAGGGGAGTAGATCAATGCAGGTATGTGTGCATGTTTGGCCTTGCCTACCCTTTCACACAATTTTCTATCTGTGAGATGCAGAGCTGCAACCCCACTCTTGGGGTCCCTTTCACTAAGGACTGGCCACTTCTGGCAGCTCCCTCAGTCTAATGCCACATTAGACACATTTACATGGTTTTATGTGGATATAGATTAAGGCTGGATAGGTTTCAATTTGCCAAGCTGGATAGAGCCAGCTAGAGGCTGTCCCTAATTAAAAGCATCCAGGTATCAACAGTGACCCCTTCCAGGCAATACTTGATTTCCCTTCTTCCATTTCCCATTTCCCACCTCTAAAGGCCTTGTTTAACTCTTTGCAGAAAAATAACAGATAGGTGAACTGAGCTGACATAAAAGCAATTTCCCTCCACTTGCATTCTTTGTGCTCAGTTCAGTCAAGATTTCCTTATTTCACCCATGAGAAAGGCAAAAAACACGTTCCTAAACCCAGCATGTTATTTGCCCAGCAGTCTATCAGGTTGTGCCACTATTAGAACATGCAGCTCACTAACAGCACAGTGGTCACTTTCCATCAGCTTTTGCAATAAAGTGTTTATTGACAGGTCAGAAAGGAAAAATGGCAGATTGAATAAACCAGAGCAACTGTAACCGTAATCCTCTCCTAAACATACCCCAGAAGTGTCCTTCACATTCTGCAGTGTGATTAAGATGAGAATGTCAATAAATTATGGTTTTTATTTCAGGATTTGGCTAAAATAAGGATGATACCCTGCCTTTTTGACTGCAGTATTATTTTTTTAATGGTTTTTAGATTGTGTCCCTTGTTTGTGTTTTTTCCAGTTCAGGAGTTCAAGTTCAAATGACTTTCTGTGTGTCAGATAGAAATATCACCACTTTGCATCCCTGAAAGGAATCACATTTAGAAATCAAAAGGTTAAACTTCATTATCTGGAAAGACAAAGTTCCCCTTGTATCTCTGTAAGTCGACTGCTTTTCTGCAAGTTCAGATTATTAGTTAATATGAAAAGCACGGGCTGGAGATGGGACAGGAGATGTGCAAGACATGTCAGGAAAAAAAGTTGGAATTAATGGATGGGTCTCATCAATCTCATCTTGTATTTGTGATGAACAGTGCAAAGTGAATATACACTTTTAATAAGAAAGAGAATGTCAAAAACATGACAGTTATAAATCCAAGGTCAACTGTAGCCTTCAAACAGTTTTCTTAAGCAGTTGTGATGGATTCCCAAATTGCTGAAAGTTTTACATAAAACAGCTTGACACTATATTACCACGTTTCACAGCACAAGAATTTCAAGTCTTTCAGCACATACATCTGAAGGAGATTATAGAACCTAGGCCTCATTCTCAGTCCCCATGTTAGTTAAGCCATGAAGGGGTTTCCAAGTCAAACAGGAATGCTAAATTTTGCCAAGCAATGGCCATCATTTTCTTCTGTTGACTATTTATAAACAACAGCTTAGTCTAAGCCAAAGCCCACAAAACTCTTTCAGAGAAAGACTTTCAGAGAAAACTGGTGAAGTTCAGCAGCTTTCAGGCTAGTCTAGAGCAACTATTTAACAATTTAGAGCAAACCTACACAATTCTTTAAAAGAAAATGCAAAGTCTACTGTAGAACAGCATTTCCAGGGTTATTTTAGGTAGGTACAATGTAATCACTTTCACAGTTTAACAGCATATGTTTTGCCTTCAATCTCTATATAGTCCCTCTGAGAACATAACCTTACGTAACTTTTAAAAAAATTATTTTAAAGATAATCCCTGAAAAAGCTTTACCTTGTTCTCCCACAGCTCTCTCAGTGAATCCCAAAGTCTCTAAAACCCATGTAAAGTCTCCAGCCTTCGGGGAATGACACAGCAGTTCCAAATAGGTTTCCCAGAAACAACAGCACCTTCAGGCTGATGGCATTAAGCATTGCTCTTACTTCCCAGTTTCATCTTCTTCCCAGTTTCATCTTCTTCCCCAAATCTGCCATCATTATCTCTACAGTGTTAACACAGCAGCTCATTAGTTGCAGCAGTGGGCAACTTAGCTTTGTATTTTTCTCCTTCCACTGTCTTTCCATTATTCTCTGCCCATCCAAGTAAGTCTGTTCATTTCTAACTCTTTTACAGTAGTTTGTTCATGCCAAATCAGAGGACAGATGTTAGATACCAGAGCAGACAGACACACAGATTATATGTGGGATTCCTCCCAATCTCCTTTATGACAAATAATTTTTTCCCAGCATATATTGGGAACCAAACCAGAAAAGCAAAACCACAAACAAATATTAATTCTGCAGAATTACCAGAACAGAGCATTTACACTTGTACTGTGGCTCCTACTGGCATCAGTTACAAAACAGCACATCCAAGAACTGCAGCATGTGTCATGGTCTTATTTCTAGCCATAGATTCCAAATTTTAAATCTAGTCTGGAAGAAAATTTTTGTGGGCAACCCATCTCCTACTTGAAGGAGCATAACTTTTGGTGCAGTCTATTTTCAGGGGACCTGATCCTTTACTGCCTTGCCCTGATATCGACACTTTTGCACAAAAGGTATAATGTGCTACACTTCCTGCTGTAGCACTCACTCCTCTCTCCTCTCCTGCTGAGCAGGTGAAAATGAACAAAGAAGCTGCAAGGCTGCAGCAGTATAAATCCTTACACTTGCATTTCCAAATCTTTTTTATCAGAAATACAGCATTTAAAAGTCCTAGCAGAGAAGAGGTATTTTTAAAGACAGAGAAATTAAAATTTTCTGTCAACACTTCAAAAATTCAAAGGGTCCTGTATATTTTTAATACTATTTTACATTTGATGAAATTCTGAAAATAATAGTTCTGCCTTTGAAAAAACCCAATATTATTAGCTTTAATAAAATATTTCAAATGTTTCCTTTCTTGGAAAAATATTTTAGAGTTTTGGTTGAAGGAAAAAAATGTATCCCTTCCCAGTTTGACTTCTCTCTTGAATGAATTTGATCCTCATTCCAACCACTCTGTCCCCTTTGCTTCTCCCTGAAGCTACTAAATGAGCTTTGGAGTGATCATGGGAAGGGGCTTGCCAGGTAATGGCAACCGGAGGCAGCAGGGGGGGCTCACACATAGGGTTACTTTGCTGGCCTTGCATATTTTCATCTTCATTTTCACTCTTTACTGATGGTAATGGCAGAAGACAGAATTTCCATAGCAGTATTAAACTTTGGAACCTAAATTTTCTGATAATTTTCCTTGGAATTTCTGTACATGAATGCTTTTGATGATAATTTATATCTATTTCTTGCATCGAGACATTCATCAGTAAATCTCAAAGCACTTTAGAAAGGAGATCAATGTCATTATCATCATTT
Organism: Vireo altiloquus; assembly: GCA_013396875.1. Lineage (NCBI taxonomy): Eukaryota > Metazoa > Chordata > Aves > Passeriformes > Vireonidae > Vireo > Vireo altiloquus. The sequence goes on along the minus strand of VZRF01013839.1, from coordinate 147,891 downwards.
TGAAATTAGCTTACCAAGAGATTATTATTTCTGGTACAACGTGATTGCTGTATAAAGCAGTATGAGTGCAATGGCATTTGCCTTTGTGCCATAATCTTAACACTGCTATCTTAAGATTTCTTCAGCCAAATCAGAATAAGACTGCCTTAGTCTTTTCTGCTATCTTGAAAAAGAATTCCACAAAAACCACAAAGGAAGGATTGAAAGAAATACGAGTCTTTTGACAAAATGAAGAAATCTAAGATAACATTACTATATATTTTACTTAAATCTAAACATATAATTCCAAAAAGACTGACACACATCAAAAAGAACCATGTTCACTAAAGGAAAGCTTTGCTGCTTGAAGGTTTGCTGAGCCCTGTCCTTCACAGAAGAGGCTTCACTGATATGTTGTGGAAACACTGGCCCAATCTCGAATAATACTGTGCTTTCTCTCTCTAAACAGAGAAGAACCAGAGACCTTCAGAGAATTTCATGCTAAAACGCCATATAGAAAATTGTTTGCTGTTTGCCATTCTGCTGCAATGCATCCATGAAAGGGCTTAAATGTTACACTCACAGTGCAATGCAAAACTCAGGCAAGCCCCAAGAACTCCTTGAAGAGAGGGGAGAGGAAAGGAAAACATGATAAATAAGTAACAGCAGCCAAAGGATCTCTGAGCAGTCTGTTCTTTCATGAACACCCTTAGTACAGCACAGATCTACACTGAATTTTTGCATATTTTTTTGCAGTAAGTGCATGAGAAAAAACATTAGTTAGTTAGAGAAAGAGAAACCTATAATGGTTAGTCAGAAATCATAATTTTTGCACTGCCAAAAGAAAAAAAGATGGACAAATGTGTGTTTTGAAATGAAGATATATGTATTGCAAATAAAAATGAAAGGTGTGGGGTTTAATAACTTGACTGTTTCTGCCATTCAAGCATCTGCCTCAAGACAAAAAGCACACCGAGCAAGAGAAAGTTCTGTAACTTTTTCAATATTCTTCATTAGACTTCCCCATTCAAAGCCCCCAGAGTGAACTGCATCATCAAATCAATTGCACCAAAGCCTCCTCTGATTTATGAAAGGCCTCACCATGGAGTTTTCATATAGTAGTTATTTAAGTACTGAAAAGTCTTACCTATAGATCCTCAAGTAATTACACACTGAGAAAGCTCACGCAGAGCACACTTTCAGCAAAGGGAGGCCACTGTAGGAACAAAAGCCTTTTTACAGCTGAAATCAGGCATGTATTACAGGTTTGTGTTTTTATAGGGCTGCATTACGAGCTGAACCCCAAGATTAGCACAAAATGAGAGCAAAGGGACTTTTCCGGTGATAAATCTGAGGGGATATAAAGGCATTTCCAGGACCATCACTATGATAAAAGCCAGGTACAGGTTCTTCCTTTTCATCTCTGTTTAAATAATCATTTGGTGACCTGTGATTGTGCACGTATGTATGCATATGGTAGGTGCTACAAATATCACCTTCCTACAGTTCTATTTGGATTTTTATTTTTAATATTCTCATCACCTTTATTTCCCACCCCCCACCAGCACAGTAAAAAAGAACAGCCAAGTTTCTGCCTACAGGAGTAGGAGTAGGATCTGCTGCACTCATGCTTATGGGATTTGGGCAGTGGACTTCCAGAGGAGGTTCTCAGCCTCCACAGTTGTGGACCACTGTGTCATAATGGTGTGGGAAAAAAGAATGTTCACCCCTTTTCTCTGAAACCTGTCCTTCAAACACAGCAGAAATGGAGCTTTACCCACTCTGCAATATAGTAAAAACAGCAAAAGCAGCATCAGCATCTTCCTCTTCACCAGTGGAAACTATTTCCCCCCCTTTCCTTCCCCCTGTCCAAAGTCTGTCTAAAAAATGAGTTGGTAAGTGAATCAGCCCTCACCCCTTCAGAGAATGGAAAAGACCATGTTTATATGCTTTATCCCCTTTTAAAAAATTTATACACAGTTTATAAGCATCAGCACACATTTATGCTCATTTAGGAGGGTGGGCAAACAGAAATTTGCAGGATCTTTGCACCAAACTCAAACAAACATAACCCCTCTGGTCAACTTCAATCAGTTCAGATGGCAGCTGTACATTTACTGATATTTTGGAAAAATCACTGCATTTTGTGTCTCCCCACATAATCTACACCCCCTCCACGGCAACAGCTAAATCAATCTCTGCTTCAGAGTTAGCTGAAAAATAGTTACACATCATCAAGTTATATAGAAATACATTTTATATATGTTAAATCTCTACCAAAATGCAAATGTAAGTTTAATACAGAAGAATGAGCTATTGCATCTCTGTGATACACCTCATGGGGGCAACTCATGTGAGCACAGTCCAAGGCATTATGAAGGTTCTGGTTTAGTTCTTACTCTGATGTATTAAGTTACCATTTCACTGATATCCCAGGACCTATAGCTGCTTATAGGTGTCCTATTGTGTACAATTGTTTCCAAGTAATTAAATGTCACAGACTGTGTCAAAGAGGTAACTTTTTGGTTAAAATCTACCAAAACAAAGCCCCTCAGCTACTGTATCCTAACCATTATCAAGTAAAATCTTAACCTAGGCCCCCTTTGTTTAGAAGGCACATAGTGCATTATTAGGGGATTAGGAAAAAGATGTGGTACTCAACAGAAAAAAGAGCTAAAAGATCTAAAACTGCCTACACGTGGGCTTAATAAGACATCCTTCAGTTATAGCCTGCTTCAAGGCTAAGAACTAGCACGCAGCCAACTTGAGTGTAGTTAGCAGAACATTTTTATTTTAGAATATTTTTTGAACCCAATAAAACATTTTGAATGAGATTATTTTAGTCGAAAGTTAGAGAAAGCCAGAATTAATATTGCTATTCTGAACACAACCCCTTTCTACAAACTGACAAGGGGAGGTATCTTAAAACTGTGGAACACATGAATTTGCACTGTACTTGTGCTTTTACAGACCACTGTCTTCTCCTGGCTCACCTAGCAGATGATCTGAATGCTTATGATCATATTGTCCTTTGGAAGCTGGAATCTCATGTTGTCTTAGGATAGAATTTTCAAAAGATCGAATCTCTAACTCCATTTAGGATCTTTTCCATAACGCCTAATCCTAATTGCTTGGTGGGGCTTTTCATTGGATATTGTATCTTTACAATTTTTGAAGTATAAAGGCAGCAGAGCTGAAGTTTGTGCTCACCTAATAGAACTCAGAATAAAAATATGGCATCTGCTTGCCAAGATTTTGCTCTCAAAGTGACTGATGTTTCTGATTTGTCATTGATCGATGTGCAATTTATCCTGCTCGGGGAAATAAGAATGACACAGTATTTTCCAACAGGTGTGACTCACTCACCGCTTTCTTCCAGTGAACTTTCAGTGGCAAAATCATCATAAGGTTTGGCACTGGGTGTACTGGCTTTCCTACAGCTGCTATTCCTGCAGTGTTAATGACTTGTGCTTGTCTTGGATCACACTGAATGGCTGTTCCACAGGGCTTCCTGTGTCCCAAGGGATGCTGCAGCTCTCCAGCAGCACATCTATTACCTGATGTCAGACAGCACTGTTTCCAAGAGCAGCATCCATCGGCTGCCACGAGCTGGGGAAAAAAGCAGCTGTTTCCAAATCTTTTTGATATGATGTGCAATACACTCAAGTGAACCTCCCTTCCTCTCCCCTGGGATATATTATAAATATTATGAATTTGTATTATTAATACTGTATGAGTGTTGGAATATTTACTGTAAGTGTGGGGCTTTAACATTTGTACAACTCAAGTGTGTCTAGGGAATCTCTCACTAAGTGCTGATATGCAACTGCTTCTAGATAAGTGTAAATATCACAGGACAAGATTGCACAACAGTTTAAGACAGAAAGTAAAAAAATGTCATATCCTACAGGGCTGATGCTGGAAATATATGCAGCTGTATGATAGGCAGCCAAGGGTGAATTTTGACAGGGTATTAGGCAACCAGTGTAGCAGAAGTGTAATAAGATCGTTAACGAACAAGAGATCAATAGCCTTTTAATTTCTCCACCTGAAATACTGTAAAATGCTCCCTCTAACACAAGGTTTTTCAGGGAAGGATGTCAACTACTCACTAATCAAAGCTACTTTCTGCAGCAGTGCTGTGCCTCACAAACCGCCCTTTAAGAAAGTGTTCCTGATTTACTTGCGAATCAAATTGCTCTCACAGTCCAATGTGGGAACGCTGTAATAGGAGAAAGCAACAAGGGAGGACACCTACTGATACATTACTTTTCTATTTTATTAGCAGGAACCGTGTTAAAGCCAATTAAATTTCACAGAACTGAGATCAGTTGTGCTCTTCTGGAGATTCCTGTGAAGGTTTAAAGCTAAAATGAAGTCTCCCACAGAAACTGTTAATTATAATTGTTCTTAATAAAGAGGGAGCACAAATGCAACCAGAATTTGAAACTAATGCTGCTGATTTGGCAGGTCTGCTAATAAACTTTGGTTTGTAAAATCTGTTCTCCAAACTGACTTTAATGGCCCAGTAACATCAAAGCTGCTCATCACAAGCAAGATTATTTTCTGATTTTCAGTGCACATAAATGCAAGACATTTTTAGTTAACTAAAAATTTCTGTCAAAACTTGGTATTTCATATTTCCAGCTACCAGGATCAGGAAATGGCAATTGAAATGTATTTTTCTCTTTTTGATGCAAAGCACAGATTCTTCTGCTGGACCTTTCATAATTACTTCTTAAATGGGTATATTCTCAATTGCTTGTAGTTTAAAGCATTCAAGAAAACTAACTGACAAGTTTAACCTAAATTTCTAAATATATAGTTCATTCTTTTGGAAATGTCAACCTTCTTGGTTTTATTTATAATTAAACACCTCCCTTATGCCAAGTTTCCCCTCCGCCCCCCAAAAAATGAAAAATTGCATTTTTAAATATTTTGAATGACATTTTGAGAAGATGTGATCAGGTATTGCTCCAGGAATGAGCAGCTGTCCTCGTCAAGCTGCAAGGGTTTCATGGCTGACTCAAAATAATGCTCAGGAGAAGGAAAAGCCAGACTACCCCAATATATTATCACCGCAGTCTCAACAGCTGCAAAATTCTTTCTGACCTCAGCAAGCTCCAGCTTTTCAGCTTTTGGGAGCTGCCACCCACCTTCTCACACATGCCATCACTTCAAACAAAGTCTCCTATAGTTTCAAAAATCAATCTCAAAACCCCTCTCATTTAAAAAATTCTGCAGGAATTTGCATCTATCACCATCACAGTTTCCCTCTCCCCCTGTTTATTTCCCGGTTTGATCTGATACTTTTTGATCACCAGCCACGCTTCTGCTCTGTGGCACAAGTTCTATAGCCTTACCCTGGAGCCTTTCAACCCAAACCTAAAAGCCACCTCAGCCTCCTCTTTGGATTTCAGCCCCTCAGACTTACCCCACTCTGCTTTGTCTTCCCATCTCTTCCCTCTGCAGACTTTTTACTTTCTTTGTTTATATTTATGTGTGTGTATATAGATATATATAAATATATATATGCATAGAAAATAATTAATAGATATCTTAAATATTCTGATTTTTTTTTTTTCTTGAGGAAAAAGCATTCTTACCATTAGAAACATTCAGAACAAGATTCTGATGCAACTCCCAGTTCAAACATGCGAGTGGTGGTGAGTAGAGGTGTAGCTACCCCTTTCTGCTCTGTCATAATCTTATTTCCCCTACACAAGGGGTTCACACTGTATGAGCCTGAATGTACCACGTAGTAGCATGAGCTCCTTTCTTCTGGAAGAACACGTGCAACAAACTGCTTTAAAATTGGCTTCTACTTATTCATGCATTTGGCACTTTAAAGCCGTGATATATAATTTAATACAAAAATATAAAATCAATACTGATTTAGTTCCAACTATAAAGCAAGTTGAGCACAGATCAATTTTCATAACATGCTTATAATCATTTGAACGCCAACTGATGCCTGATAAAAAAAAAATCGGAGAAGCATTTTGCTGGTTGCTGACTTATGGAAATAGATGAATGCTGTGAGATAAGGACTGCATTCAGTAAAACAGAGCCTTCACTCCACAGTCCTCTTCCTCCTCGACACTGCTCTGTTATGGTCACTGTACAAGAAGCACTGCATTAGGACTTCACAAAGAACTATTATCCTCCAGCATGTCACGCAGGATTAGCAATTTTCAGTCCCAGAAGCTTCCATAGAGCTATGCACCTGAAGTCACATAATCCCAAAAGGGCTGGATTAGGTAGACCATACAAACTTTAGTTTTTAGGGCTGCCAATGCTGTGGCAGTGACAATATGGCAGTGACAGCCTCTGCAAGCACTGCCAAGGCTCGGTGACTGTAGGCCTTGCACTGCTGAGCAGGAATCAATGAAATGGAGATGACTGGGCTGCTTTCTGGGCAAAAGGATTCATTTTCATAGGGTTCTCAATTCTCAGAATAATCTAAATACTAACATATAGGCATTCCATTACACTTGAGAAAGCCTCGTGAGATGTTAAGCTCAGAGTCAGCTCCAGTGTGGACCACTGCGTTCTCAAATGTGTCATCAGCATCTAACTCTATTTGCTGCTCTTACAACAGAGTCCTGGGCTTCGGTGACACCCTTGTGTCCTTCTGGGCTGGAGCCTACCTCCAGCTGACCTGGGACATGGAACCAGAATCAAATCCACAAGGGAATATGTGAAGGAAACTGCCCAGCAGTAGCTCATCGCCTCTCGCTGCAAAAGGGAGACTGTTGCACCTCTGAGCTAGGTGGCTTAGACTTAAAATTCCTCCTGAAGGGGAATGTGATGGATGCCTGGGCAGCCAGAGCCTTGTGAGGAAAGGCTGTTCACCAAGACATAGTAAAAGGTTCCGATCCTTCTAGACAGATTTCTATGACAGCACAAAATACTAACCCTCAATGCAGTAACTACTCATCATGCAGTGAAAACTCAGCAATGGTGAGACTCAGATTTTTGGAAAGAGTGACTTTCAGGGCCTTACTGGGTCAACCCAGCCCTGACACACAGCTCTGGGTAGATGGGGAAGTCTCTACAGGCTCAGTGTCCCTGCAGCAGGCAGGTCTACTCTTCCCAAGCATCTCTCCTTCTCTACCCTTGCAGTGCAGACCTCTGTTTGCAGCGCCTGACCCCTGCTTCACCTGCAGTCCCTGACCCCTGAGATGTGGTGTCCTGATTTCTGCCAGAGGAAAGGGAAACAGCTTTTTTAAGAGAGATCAGAGCCAAGACTAAGATCTCCAGTTTGTCATTCATCACTTTAGTAAAGCATACAACACAACACAGATAGCCTGCAAACAAATAAACCAGCTAATTATCCCTTTGCCAGAGTGAGACAAATTTCAGATCCTTTCTTCAGCAGTGTTTCATTTTTGAGCTAATATAATAAAGGATTAGTTGCCAGAGGAGCTGCTATTCAGTTTTGGCTGAACTTGGATAAGTGACAGCTAACTGAAGTCTACAGCTGCCTCAGACATTATGATATACAATTAATCAGACATCCTGATAAAGAGTCTTCCATTTCAGGCCAAACTGATAAGCTCAGATCAGGGAAAGGCAAGCTTCTGCATAAGTAAAGTCTTTGCTGGAAATCAGCATTCCTCCATGAAGGGGTGTAAACTATATGGAATGGAGCAGCCTACGATCCTCTTCTCCCACTGTTTCCTGAAGCTTTAAGTGTGACTTCCTATACTTTAATTAAAAAATTGGCAAAGCTCCCAATACCCTCAAATCCATGATATTCATTTTTCCCTAGTAAACTGTGTTTTGATTTACTCTGGGGACAGAAACACGATCAAGGGTAGCAATCGTTTCCCTATTGCATTTTTTTGTTTTGATCTTATTTCAGATTAAAACCAGGATCACCTTTTTAAACCAAGAATTTCAATAAAGAGATGTCACTGCTGCAGCGATATCTAATGACATAGATATTTCTTTACGTAGAACTGTATTTATAGACCAAAAATTATTATCGCAGTAACGCATAGCTGTCCTAAAGAGGCAGCTCAGCAAATTATTTTGTTAGTGCTGACAATTTACAAGTTCCTCATATTAACACATGAAATTGTGTGGGATTGTGTGAAAGCATTTTTAGGATATATTCTGCTTATCTGCATAATAGAACTCACTTTTATACATGTCCTGTTACCTAAAAGATGTCAAAGTCCCTCACAACTTAAACTAATATTTCAGCTGGAGAGACAAAGACTAATTCCTCACTGAAAGTCAGCATTGGTTTAACAACACAGAACACTAAATAGGAAATCATCTTGTACTCTCATACCTGCCTCTACAAAATGTAATAAACCACTAATGAATGGAAAAAGATGAGTTTTTTAGGGTGCAAGCGAAGCAGGTAAGGTAATCTGTCGAAAATATGAAATAAATTGAGACATCAGCGCCAGCAAAAATAAAATACTTCAGTCATTGATGACTTGCCAGAATTTACACCACCTTCTAAGAGTCATATTTTTCCAGCTTTGATGGAAAATAGATGAAACGTCAATCTTTTTTGGGATATATTCTCCCATGGATACTGGGATATCCTGATATAAGCCTGGAATGAGTTGCACTTGGAAGAAAGGTGGCAGCCCTACAGACCCTTCCAAAGGAAAGACAGCTGGGGGCAGAGAGGGTGAATTGAAGCAAAGCCTGGGCTGGCAGAGGGATATTAATTGTTTTGCTCTTTCAAAGATCATAATGGGGATTGACCTTTCCTGGGGTTTACAAACAAAGGACAATCCAGGACCTAGATTTGTATCTGAGACCTTGCTCCCCACGGTCTGCAGGATATGTGTTCCCAGAGCCAGAGTTTTCAGTTCAAGTCTTGCTTTTTCCATAGTTTTGGAATAGTTTCTGAACTCCATAATTATTTTCTCTAAATTTGAGCAGACCTGCAGTCTTTTCTGAGAGTGCATTTAGAATGTGAGTTTTTTTGAATAGAAGCATCAATTTCCCAGAGGGTGACTATTTGCTACAGCAAGCTCGACAATTCATGGTAACACTTTCATATTTTAAACATTTTAATCCTGAAATAGTTATTTAGAAATACATTTTGTTCTTTATTGAATTGCTCTTTTCAATTACATTCAACAATGTTAAAATCAGGGTTTTTTTCAATGTTTCTTGCTTTTTTGCAAAATTAAAATTTTAGAAAACTAAGAAAAAGCAAACTCTCAAAATTTTGTTTTAAATGCATTACATCCATACCAATCACACCAAGGGCATTTGATTTGCCATATCCATTCTCAGAATGTCTATATTTCACTTAAAGTACGCCACATGGAATTTAAACATTCAAATGCAGAGCAAATATTGTCATATAATTTCATTTCCTAAGCATCACTGTGACATTTTTCACCTCTAAATAATACAAATGAATCCAGGAACAATCTGCTTATAAATAAGCATGAACCTCTGGAAGCCCCAAATGATGAGCTACCACTACAGGCAGTGGATGTGTTCTCATGCACAACACTAGGGGCCTGACCTAGACCCTTGATGAGTATTGTAATTCCCTGTGTACACAAAACAAAACAGAAGAAGAGTTAGTGACTGGAATCAAGTTCTGTGTCATAGGTTGTCTTAGGAAATGGCATTTTTCAGTTCCTTCTCTTTTTGGGTGTTCAAGCCATACCTCTCTTTCCTTGTTCCTTTTATCTCCCTCTTGAATTGTGTTTCAGAATCAGAAATGTTTTGCTCAGTGCATTTGAAGAAGAGTTGTCTCCCACAGCTACAAATCCACATTTGACCTTCACACTGCATTTCAGTACAGCATCGCTTCATTTTTCACACATAATCTGATTTCATTATACAGGTCAGAATTACTCATAATGAAAAGTTGAACTAATAACAAGGGGCACCATTGATTCCTCTTGTCTCCTCATTAAAGCACAAGACTTTAGTTTGCAATAAATGGAATCATAACCAAATATACATGCATAGGTATCACCAGAGATTTAAGCTTTTTGCCTTTTTTTTCTTCTTTTTTCTTTTTCTTTGTATTCTTATTATCTGAATAGAAAGTAATCAAGTTGGTTTATTTACTTTTATTTAGATTGGAAAGACTTTCATTTATCTGTTTGGGTAAGATGTTCCGCTCACAATACAACAGCAGCAGCACATTTTTTAATGCACAGCTCTGCATGAAAACAGAACACAAATCCCCAGCTCTCCACCCACTGTGCAGTGGAATCTGTGGGTGACAAAGTGCAGTCAGAAAAGCACATTTGCAGCCTGCAACAAAACAAATGTTATGATGGAGAAGAGAGGAAAAAAGGAAGCAATTTTTAGAAAGGGTTTAAACCATCATTTACCCTAGCGGGAGGATGTGACTGACTTGCCACTTTAAGGCTTTATTGATTAATAAGATTTGAGGATACAGCATAGTAAGAAAAGTTTCCTTCCTTTTTTAAAAGAAAAACAACTTCAAAAGATGGTACACAGCTATTCAAAGTTGCTCATATTTACTTTGGGATTGAAATGAAGCCTTTGAGCATCAGGAATCCATTCCAGAGGGAATGAATGATGTATTTTGATTTTTAGACTAGCTATTGTACTTTTAACACATCTTTTGGCAACAATTCAAGTTCTTATTAGTTTAAGTTGGAATGACTTGCTTATCTGTGGTTGAACAGACCAAAGCTGAGGAGCCAGTGTTCCTATATGCTGCTGTGGAAAATGGGATGCTTACTGTTTTGAAGATAAAAAACAAGGCTCCAGACCTGCAGTTGGCTCCAAGCCTTGAGCCAGCAGACATTGCAAAGTCAGTTCTGTGATCAGAGGTTACGTATTATTTAAAAGCTATGGTTTTTTTATTAAACTGAAAAGAAAAAAATAATTGCAAATGTGTGTAAATTGTAAATTATTTTCACATGAAACTCCTGATCTTTTTCGGATTCAGTCAGTGTACTTTTTTGTCTGAGAGAAAGCTTGATTGGCAAATATAAAACCTCAGTCTCTAAAAAATAGCTCTAGAAGAAAAAATATTAATAGGTATAGAAGAAAAATTTAATTCTATACCAGCTGAAGAAACAAGTGCTTTCACAAATGGATTTAGAAAAAGCGAATTCTAATGTGACTGCAATTGCCCAGGCTAAGTTAGAGACTTGCTCTGATGGAAAACTGAAGCCAGAGAAATCTAAGACCAAAAGAGTTTTCATTTCTTCCAGCTATTTTCTGTTTCACTTATTATTTCTTTTATGTCATGTACTAGAAAGGACTCCCTTTTTTTCCCTACAACACTTTCATTAAAAGAGAAATAAAAAACCCCAACCCAACAACAGTAATTCAAAGCTCAGACAAAAAATAAAGGATGCCAGATATGAAGAATGAAAGAATTTTTTCCTTCTTTCCCTCTTAAAATGTCCTGGTTAAGAGTTCAAAGCCATTTTTTTTCCTTATAGGCTAAGCTGGAATAAAATTCCATGCCCAAGATTTGAAGTACAATTTTGAAAGGATGTGTAGAGTTCTAATTGGCAACAGCAGGAGAAACTGCATACCTAAGAAAAATACCATTCTTCTTCAGGGTTGCTTGCCTTTGCAATTTTCATTCTTTAAAGAATGTGGATCAGAATTTAAACCACAATAACTAAGCTGCATTTTCCACCCATTTAATTTGAAGACACTGACCCAGACCTGTTGTTTTCACCAAGGATGCAGCCACACGCTGCTGCATCCTTGTCACATGGTCACAAGCAGGCCAGTGACAGAGCTGGGAAGTGACTGAAATCCTGTACCCCAAAACAGAGTATGGCACTCATGAGGCAGGACAGAATTCCCATTTGTAAGCAGACCCTTGTGATGCTTCCAATGTTGCATAGGAAATGGAGGGCAACCAGTATATCTAAAAACTTGGAGACTCTCCCTGAATTGAAATGAAAACGGAAGAAATAACAAAAAGCTGTCAAAGAATAACCACTGATGTGCAGAATTTTCTTTGAATTAAACTGAGATGACATAAACCCATCATGATGGCTGTCTCTCTGCTATATCATTTCACTTACAAAACCTGATCACTTTATATAGAAGTTGATATTTTCTCTCTGACATTTAAAACTGTCTTTCCCCAGCCTCTTATTACGGGTCTGTTTTTTAAATCATTATACAAGTGCCACAAGAAAGGGGCACATTCTAAATATAGGAATCTCTTAAGTTCAGATCTGTGGTGCCAAGGTTGTTTGCTGCACTATGGACTTTACAAGGGCCATTATTTGTAAAAGCCCCCTATTGCCAGCATTCAAATTTCAGCTATCGATCAATATTGAGTCCTTGGGGAAACATAATAAACAGCAGAGTTAAATAGAGGTTTTTAAGAGCCTGGGATTTGGGTTATGCCCTAATTATGAAGTTTGTATTTGTTTCTGTGTCTGGCTGTGAAAACAAAGCCCCATGCAGGCTATACTATTACGATCCCCACCAGCAGCAGAATGAGCAGTCTGCACATTTGCTGTGACTTTGTGAGTGTTGCATCACTTCATAAAGATGCCTGTCATTTCTCAAAAGATACAAGAGCATCCTACAAGAAACCTCCACTGTTCTAATTCAGAGTTTCTCCTCTGGAATGTACTAGAGCCTTATGTACTCCTGTATACAGACATGCTTTGGGTGGCAACATACATTCAAGAATGGTTACTCTTTGCATCCCCAGCTTGGGGGTCAGTGATTCAAAACTGTTTGTAGATTCAAAAAAAACCCTGTTTGCACTGTAATTGCTTGTGAGCAGCCCAGTATGAAGAACTTCTAAAAATTTTCATTCTCTGTCTCATTTGTGGAGTTTTCCTCCTTTGTATATTCTGGCTATTGTGCTATTAGCTTTCTGTTAATACATTAAGTAAATTGCTGTTGTGCATTAAAGCAACCAAATTTGGCTATTTGGATGCCAAAATGACCAGCAGTTTGTGTTTATTTCATAGCTGATTAGAAATCTTCCTTTTGCACCGAAGCAGTATTTACAGGGTATTCATGTAGCAGCCACACAGTGTAATCTTCTTTCTCTGCAGCTGACAGCACACAGAGATGTTCAATGTAAAACTCAATGATGTACAAAGAATTTGACTGCTATGAGATAACTGGTCCTTTTCTTAACCCTCTCCTGATGGATTGTGGGAGGCAGACAAAATAGGGATCTGCTACCAGGCTGATAAGTCATTTCTGTTCTCTAAAATAGGAAAGCAGGGCCATATTAAAGGTGAAACCATTTATAAATACGGTCCTGTGGAGAAGGAGACAGACAAAAGGTTGTATGTGATGTTTGAGTACCTATTAAAAGAAGAAGGAACACAAAAACTGAGCACATCAAAATATGCCTGTTTGCATATGCCTATTAATTCTGAGAGAAACTTTTGAAGAATACTAGCCAATATATCCCAGCCTGAGTAACAGAATTGGGGTAAGTTCACAGCAAAGCACTTAAATAAATCACTTGATTTTCAGAGGATATTTGAAACTCAAATACAAAATGTAATTGCCTACCTTTAGGCATAAAATAATGAAACTGCTGACAAAATTACTAACTCTCAGCAGCCATGAGTTCAAGGAAGCTCAAAGATTGAAACCAAACATTCATACACAGGTAAGAATACTTTTTTTCTTCTTTTTTTCCCTCCATGTTCTATATTATGTCATATGTGATCCAAACTTTTACAAATGCATAATATTGTCTTAGGCACAGCCATACCTGACACTTAGTGAATCTGATGGAAAAGTTCACTGTAACTGGCTACTGCCTCTGACCTTAATTCTTCTTCTGCTGGAGGTTGTCACAATACTATAAATATTCTCCTTTAGATAAATTTGCAACACTGGCATGTGTTCACCTCTAAGATTTAAGAGGGTTAATGAGATGGTATCTTCCCAGAAGGCTGTATATATGTATTTACACTCATGTTTATGCACTCACATGCACATGTACCTGGGAAGGTTCTAATATATTTTACAAGATTTTCCCTTGAAATAGTCCTTGCTTGAAAACATTTAATCCTCTGCAAAAGCCCTTGCGATGTTTATTTCAAAACATCAAACCAATGAGGTAACAGGAAGCTGATTGTGGGTACTCTGTTTGGAGACCTACCTCTAGCAATTATTGATAATTTTTCATTAATCTCTTTTCTACAGTTTTACAGAGGAATGGAGACACTGAAAGTGCCATCATAACCACAGAAATTAGGGCAGGCCCTGTTTCTAAGTAAAAATGTAATAAAATTATTCAACAACAAATACTTTTATAAGAACACTTTAAAAATAGTCATTTGGGTATGTATTGTGATTCTGCATTTCTCTTAGTTAAACAGAAATGTCTTCAGTTAAACAGTTAATCTATCATGTTTTTGATTTAGTCAAATCTAAGCCATCTTGGTTCCCTGGTTTGTTATTGCTGTGTCCAGGATAGTAGCATTGAGAGACAGACCTTGAAAATCTTATTTTTAAATGTAAATCTTATTAAAAAAATGCAGAAACATTTCTCTGTCTTGAATTTTTATAGAAGCCTGTTCTGAAAAAACCTTTATATTTTAGATCTAACACTTCTTCTCAGGTGCTCTGATTAAAAAGGACAAACTTCCTCGACACATTTTCTTCTCCACAGGAACCAAGGCTTGTTTCGGTTTCAAACTTCACTTGAAGCATCAGACATCAAACCTTTGCCCTAGAAATTACAGGCTGCACAAACAGTTTCTGAAGGACGTGCAGGAATTTTATTTGCATGTTTTTTCTGTTTCTAGTACTTTGCCTTTACTACAACCAAAATAACCACTGAGAATGTGCAAGAATGTGCAAGCCTAAATAAAGGAAACTGGAGTGATTAGGATCTGAGATTATATTTATTGTATGTTTAAAGTTTATTAATTAAAATAAATCTGGTGACAGCCACGCCAAATTTCCTTTTTAAATGGTTTAGGTAGTTCATTTCAATTCTGAATTCTTAACATTACCTACATCTGTAAGATAACTTGCATGAGAGGGAGAAGACACCAAATTCCTTCTGTGAGTTGGATCATGTGGTAAAAAAACCCATAAAACTCTTTCCTCCACCTTCCATCTGGAAGGATAGTCCTCAGATTGATTTTTCTGTTGGAGAGACAGGAAAAAGGCAATTTTGGTTGTTACTTTGGTTACTTTGGTTTTACTTTTGGTGCCCAAAAACCAGGTAGGCTCTTAGAAGCAGCAAGTTTGGGAGCCAGGTCTGCTTTATGTTGCCCACACTGACTGACATGCTACACACGCAGAAGAAATGTTTTAAATATTAAGATGACAGTGACAAGTGCTCAAAAATTAGGAAACACCAAAATCCATCTAGCTCATAAATATGTATTTTGCTCCTGTCGTTAATTACATGATCACAGACTCCTTTTTCACAAAGTCCTCAGCTGGTGCTCTCTGAATGAACAACTGCTGTATATTTTATCTTCACTATGTAGTTTTTGCACTAAACCTTGGGGATAAATTGAGAGAAGGTAACCTGTATTACCCACGAAGTCAAAATACTCAAGGAAATGACTGCTGTGAAGGAACTGAGCATGCTTTTGGTTTGCTTAGTTGTGGTAACTCTTCTGTAACCTACCCAATTAATTGCATTCTTGGAAAGTATCAGCCAGTCCCAAAAGGGTTCTCCTGGGACTGATAGTGGGCCCCATGCTGTTCAACATCTTCTTAAGTAGACTGGATGATGGGATTGAAAGCACCAATTTTGCTGGTGACATAAACCCAGGTGGTGGGATGAACATGGCAGAAGGGTGATCCACCTTACAGACAGCCCCAGACAGGAAGAACGTGAAGTTTAACAAAGACAAGTGCAAAGTCTTGCACTTGGGGTGACACAACCAATGAACCCAGCACAGACAGGATCTGGGGCTGGGGAGCAGCCTTGCTGAAGGGAGCTGGAGATCCTGGTGGATCACACCCCAACCAGGAGTCAGCAGGGTGCCTCTGCAGCAAAAGGCAAAGCAGATCCTGAGCTGCATCCTCAGGGCAATGGTAAGAGAGACAGAGCCGTGATCATCCCACTCTGCTCAGTGCTTGACAGGCTGCACCTGGAGCACAGCCCAGTTCTGGTCTCCACAATTCAAGAAAGACACAGATAGACTGGAGACAGCCCAAAGGAGGGCCACAAAGGTGGTCAAAGGGCTGAAGAACCTGCCCTATGTGGAAAGATTTAAGGAGATAGTTCTTTTGTCCCTGGAGAAGGTTCAGGGAGCAGCTTGTCGCAGTATTCCAGTACTTATGGGGCAGACAGAAAGAGGATGGAGTCTCTCCCTTCACATGGGGACACATGGAGAAGACAAATGGCAATGGGTACAAGTTGCAGGGGGAAAGGTTTCATGTCAATGTAAGAAAGAAATTTTTTACAGTAAGACCAATCATTAACTGGAACATCCTCCCCAGGGGCATGGTGGAGTGTCCATCGCTGGAGGTTTTCAGTATGTGATTGGTCAGGGGTCAGATAATCTCATCCAGGTTCCTTTCCCATGGAAGGATGCACCAGATGATCTTTCTAGGCCCCTTCCAATTAGGGCTACTCTGTGGTTCTGTGATCACCCAGATAGATTAATTAACCATTGATGAAATTTAACCTTAAAAAATCTTTGCAGGGAAGAATTTAGGTTAAAAAAGTTAAGGATTGTTTGCTTATAGAAAAACTGTGAAGATTATGTTATTTGGCAAATTTTAGGCAACTTCAATGGTAGACAATGCTGCCATTTCTCCCCATGCACCAAATGTCTTGAATATTTTGGTTTTATTTATTCCCTAGAATTAAATCCAAGTTGTACAATAAAGACAAAGACCTATATAGAGGCAGGTAAATTAAATTAATTTGGGGGAAAAGAGTAATTAATGAAGGTATTTTAATCTAAAATGCTAAGATTTTTCAAATGAAAACATATTGCTCTTCAATGTCCAATGAACACAGAAAGGAGTTTTCATGGGGAGAGATAATTGTATAAAAGTAATTCAAAAGCAAAAGATAAAATTGAAACAGCTTCAATCTAGTAAGTACAGATTGCCAGTTTTTGAAGACTTAGAGCTGTCTTTATGAATACAAAAGAGTTATTTATATATAATTGAGATTATTACTTAAGCATAAGATAGTGATTACGGCAATGCCTCACCTGCCTGGTTAGTTGGGGTGAAATACTACTCCCATTAAACTTGTTAGAAAGATACAGGTTTCACTGCAGCATTTCTGAATTTCTAAAGAAAATTTAGGAGTAGGGTGACTCACATGGTGTTCAGGCTTGATTTGCAGTGAAGATGCCATTAGTGAGAAAGAAGATAGAGCCCTAAATTGCTTTAACTCTTTTCAGTACTTGATTCTTCACATGACACACAAACCAGCAGAACTGAGACAGAAACAATCTTTTTTGCCCGGTGAAAAATTAAGGGGTTTCAAAATCAAATTGTATTCATTAACTCAAACACAATAATCTCCATTTTGGCCTACAGCAAATTTTAATAAATTGTTTGAATCACAGTAAACACTTCATTTAAATAAGGTACAATGGATTCATTGCTGTTTTGGCAATTTTACAGTTCTAAATTGGACTTATATTACAATTTCAGAAAAAAATATTTGTGCAGTTATGAAAACATACAGAAGTGTGCATCTCCAAAGCTTATTTTTTAAAAAAAGCTTGAATTCAAATAATTCTTTGAACTATCTTTCATTAGAAAAGTTTTAAAACCATTCATTAAAACAATTTAAAAGGAAAATGTTTAACTAGTCCCATAAAGTGTACCACATGTGGTGCATAAAACTAAGTATTAATTCTAGGGTTTTTTTACTAAGCTTGGAAAGTGAAAATCTGACTGGTTTATAACTGCATTTATTTTATTTTTTATTAGCATTCAGTTTGGGTAAAACATCCAGAAGTGCCTGGCTGAGACCTCAGCTCACTTCCCAGCACACCAGGCTCCATGCACTTGTTCTGCAGTAAATATCCACATCCATGTCCTGCATTCCTGGCAAACTGGAAGTCATGTGAAGAACACCTGACTGTTCATCACCCCTACAAGAATCTCATTTACCAGCAGAAGCACTCCTTGCCATAAGATCTGGTGGTTTCCTAATCTGCCATGAGCCTTCCCAGTGCTCAATTCTCAGCTTCCCAGCGATTGTTTCTCAGGACTTGTGGTAAAATTAAGCTGAACAGATCTTAAAGAATAACTTCTGTTGGTAGCATCATTGAAGTGGTAAGATCTTTGTTCTGCATGTAGCTCTGTTATAGTCTAACTGAAGCACAAGGGAAATATATCCAATTTGGGAAAACTATTGAAATGCAGAGAAATTTTTCGCCCATCATGAATAAATGTTAGCAGATTTTGGCTAATCTGAGTTTTCATTAATAAGGTTTAGCAGATTTGGGATGTATTATTGCTCACAATTTTAAACATTGTACTATTTATTGCCACTCTTTTTCTTCTTATTTTTAATTGCAATGCTAGAGTTAAGGTAATGAACAAGAGCATTTGCATACCAAGGACAATGGCAGGGGACTTCCCTTGTTGCTGTGCCCCTGCAACCTCCAGCTAATCTCCTGCCAGCACCAACCATCCAGACAATGCCAGCTCCCTCTCACACACAAACACTTCACAACCTGTTGATATTCAACAGAGGAATTAGAGCAGACCATTTTCATTTGTAGCTGTAAATCAGTGCTAGGGAAGCAATTAGAAGTGCCCTAAAGTCTGATTTAGTTAAGACCATAGGAATACCCAAGAGCCAAAAAAATCATCTTGATTAGCATAGATCTGTTCCAACAGAGCCCTCCAGGGAGCATGGATTCATCACTGCCTTTAGCAAAAGGACTTGCAAATCCAGTGTGGAGTGTCACATATTGCTTTTGTTTGCAAACAATCCTGTGTGCAAAATCTGAACCATGCTAGCCCAGGACACACAACCCCCTCCAAAAAACCTCCATAGAAATAACTTTGTACTGTAGCACTGCAGCTTTGGATGCAGTCTCAGCTTAATTAATAATCAACCCTTCCACTTTTGAGGGCCACCTCTCAGCGCTGTCACACATTTCCTTCAACACGCTTGCTTGCTTTTGGAGAAATAGCTGCAAGATTGACAAGTGCATGAAACAAAATTACCCCCCTCAAACCAGAAAGAAGGTGTCCTCTCAAGGTCATGCTCAGACAAATGGCATGAGCTGTGTGCTAAATCTCCAGCAATTTACCTGGGCTCTGGGTAAACAGGATCCTTCAGTATCCTGTGAAGCTCTAATGACAACTCCTCCTCTTTTTCCTCCTCCGTCTCCCATATCAAATTCATTGTGAAGTTTCAAGGGGGAAAAGTACTCACAAAGGTTATTCTAAAGCTCAAATCTAAATGCATTTTTAAACACTGCTGAACTCACTGCAGATGCCACACACTAGACAAAGAGCTGCAGAAGGCCCACAATAATACACTAATTCCATTGCTAGAAGAAAGGCAGAAGACTTCAATCAATCTCGAAATTAACTTTGCATTTAAAAATGTAACAGCCTCTGCACTGCGTAGAGTGTCAATTCTTTTATCATGATTACTTGTTATGTGTCAAACCATTTAGTCTCACCTCCTATTGTGCTGTGATTGAGTTCATGGCAGCAAACATACTGGCCATAAAAACAATGGAAGCTTGAATGCTGTCTGAAATATTTGTTTCATCGAAGCTGAATAATCAAATGCACATTATGATTTTTTGTCAACAACTTTAATTTAGTTCTGTTTAATTGATTGCCTATGCCTTACCCATTTTTTTCTCCATAAAGGAGGCCTGTAGGACAAACAAGAAGCAAAATTGCTAGCTAGAGCTCATATTCTGTAAATAAAGAAATGGCTGAGAGCATTTTCATGTATTTCACAATTCCTCCTCTTTTCTTCTAGTATCTCTTTTGTCCATTTAAAGCGTCTTTATCCAATCGGTGCCTTCAAACTTTTTTACCTGGATGCCTACAACATTTTTGGTGAGCTACAAACCTTTCAGAGTTTCAAAGACTTGGATTGCTTATAACATCTACTAACTTGCTCCTTTTAGACGTATTTTGGTGGTCCAAAGTCTGCAAATGTCTGGACTTGCTGGAGCTTACTACTCAGTGAGCATGCAGGATGTGTGGGATAGGGAAATGTCCCTCTCAAAGGGATGAAATAAAAATGGAGGCAAAGCTCTGCTCATCTGCTGTGCTGATGAGCACTGATGAGCATGGCAGAGAGGATGTCAAAGCCTGAGGGTCACTGTGCTGCCTGGGGACAGAGCTTGTGAGCATCTCAGTGCTTCTGACATCTGCTTTAGGACTGTCCTGGTCCCACTCTGCACCTCTGTGTAAAAGCACATAACAGAGAGGAAAGTTTATAAATGAAGTGGCCAAGAAGGTAAATACATCTTCCAGCACAGCAGACCATGTTGTTGGTCTTCTGATAATTAGTGTTTGCCACAGCAGCAGTAGACATGGGATCCTATGAACTAAAGTTATCTTGGGCTTATTTGTTTGTTCTACTCTTTCAAAACATTTCTTTTTATGCTGTGGAAAGCTCTGAAAATCATACGGCAACCTTTTCATTAAGTGCCTTTACTCGAAGTCTAGTGTGAAAATCACTAAAATTTTGATTTCTCCAACAACTAAAGAAAGGCCATGTCCTGTAGCATACTTTTTATCAAATTACAGCTTGATAAGAAATGTTTTATTCCTTTGAAGTTAGGGGCAAATCTTACCTTCCTTGTTTATTGCAAAGACATTTTCACCTAGGAAACAAAAATGATACTTTAGGCTTGTGGTCCCAGTGTGAATATTTGCATACAATCCCACAACTAGATGAAGAAATACACCAAGGTGAATATGTATAGAGGAAAAAAAAAGGAGAATGGGCTGTTTTGGCTGTGGTTAAGAGCAGAAAACAGGGGGCAACACAATGATGGAAGGCCTGCATTGTTATTCACTGTGAATTTTGCAGCTCTTTTTCTCTGCTTCACAACCTTTAAGTGCTAGTCCACTTTTTAACCTGCTCCATAGATCTGAGAGCACTGCAGATCTGCCCACAATACTACTTTATTAACTGCAGATAATGAGGTATGCAGCACTTCAAATAACAATACATCAGTCAGCAGAACAGGGAGCCAAAATGCCTGGCTTGGTTTGGCTTGCTGTTTACCTTCGCTCCAGCAATTATAACGGCTTGAGGCTGAGGCTGGAAAAATAAGAGAGATGGTATCATTTATCCTCTTTTTTTTTTTTTTTTTTTTTTTTTTTCCCAAAGAAAACCTTTGTAAGAAAGAAAGGTAATGTTATTTTAAAGTTGAGTTCATGTTTCTTATTTATCCTTTATGTGAGTACATTTTTGTCCTACAGGTAAAGCCAGCTAAGTCAACCATTGCCAGAGATAATCGAAGGACTTTGGTTCTTCTGCCCACTTTGAGCGTGGCACAGCACTGATCATCCAGGCTCAGAAGGGGAAAATTTTGGATGTGACTCCTGCTGAGGTGAAGGCTGGAGTACTATTTCCATTGTGCCCAGATCTGTTCCTCACATCTCAGCAGTAAGGGCTTCATCCTCTCTCTCCATCCCTCTGCCACACTTGGCCTGTCCCCTGGACTCTGGATCAGCAAAATTAAATTTTTTATTTTTAAGAAAACTTTGAAAATTTTTGACCAAATGGTGGCTCTGTTTTCTGTGTATTAACCTCTGAAGAACAGGATGGAAGGAACTAGACCATCTAATATTCCAGTTAGACAATCAGGCTCCTAACTTGCTCTGAGAAAGTAAATAGTCAGAAATAATGGGAAGATGAGTTTAAGACAAACATTTTTCTACTTTGATAATCTATAACGAAAAATATTTTTATGTGTTTACTGGTTCATTTTCTAAAATAGATATTAAACTAATTTAAAACTGTCCCCACTCATACTGTCCAAAACTGAAATACTCACAGAACAGCCATTCTAAAAATACTGTATTAATTATATATGGATATTTCTAAGCTTTTAGAAGCAGTGTAAACAAATAACTGTCCTTCAGATCATACCATTTTCCTGATGAAGATCAAGAATATGCTCAGCAAAAGGAAAAAGACCATTAGTTTTTTGAAATTTCATTTATTTTTGTGACATTGATGTTTTCTGTCCATCTACATTTATAAATATTTTGGACAAAATTGAGGAATTATATAAGATTATTTTAATACATTCACAATTTAGTAACAAGACTCACCTTAAATTGCCTCACTGAAGAAAACTATTTGCCATCTCTAAAAGAGAAAATGAAAAAACCCAACACCCAACCCAGCCTATGGGAAGTTTTCTCTGGTTTTGTCCACATTTTCTGTCTTACTCACAAAACCCATGATTAGTGAGAAAAGAATCCTCTGTTTTCCTGTGATTTTCCATTCAGAAACCATGGCATAATCTGTGTTTTCTTTATAAGCACATATTGATGAGTGAAAACCCTTCCAAGCCTGTGACCATTTCAGGGGGAAAGCTGAGGAAAAGCTGGAAATGCTCATTATATTATTGGGATTAGTTACAGAACCAGAGAGCTGTTTACCCACAGGTAAGACATGCTGATATTCCTCCTCAGAGAGGCTGGAAAGGGGCAGTGGATCCCTGCAGGTGATGTGGGATGCTGGTGTCATTCTCACATGACAGTGCCAATGCCTGAGTCACTGGCCCCCTTTATGATTGCAGGACAGGTCTTTCAACATCCTGGATGCAAAATCCCACTATTAGAAGGGCAGAACCTCCCTCTTAAGGAAGTTTCAACTCCTAATTCTGAAAATCTGGTCTCAGAGGGCAGACATGCGCCTTGTAGTTACACACCAGTGCAAGAGAGCAGAGATTCCCTCCTTACTTCTCCCATTGCAGCCATGTCTTGATATCAGAAACACATCAATTAAAGAATTCCCAATGTCAAAACCACACCAGTTACAAAAAATTGTGGTTCTAATGTGCCTAGTTGTCAGTACTTCTACGAACAGCACACTTTATAAGGCAGTCTGAGAGGCCAGAGCATGTCTGAGAGCTCTCTGTTTGCCATCATCTTCACATTAATCTAATACTTACCCAGGGGTCACTAGCAGAGATTGGCAGTTTTGTGATAGAGGTGTAGTAGTTTTAGATTCCAAATCAATTTAAATAGCAACCACAGAAAGACTGTCTGGAAATGACATAAGGAATAGTTTGTAGCATCAAGGTTTGAAGCTAAAAAAAGTTACTTTCTGCCTATATTGAAATGGAAAAATCCCGTTGTATTGATATGGAAAACTCCTCTTGAGTTTTCCATAAAAACAGCTAGGGACTGAACAATAACTACAGATTGCAAACACCGAGATCAATGGCAAATGAAACATATGGTAAAAAAGAACACTTCCAGTCTCCTTTAGAGGTACACTGAGCTTGGCGTAATTTCCATTGAATTGGTTTCTGTGTTTTGAATTCAGACTAGGGAATTGAAACTGTTTTTTTCCCACCTCCTCTGTTTCAGTTCCACATCTGGAGCTCAAATCCAGAGAATGACCTCCTGGCTCCAAAGGGTGCTGCAGAACAAGAGAGGAGATAGCCAAACACCTACCTGACACTAGCAATCTTTCCTAGTCAAGAACTGGCAAAACAATGTCTCTTTTGAAAAAAAAAGGAATGTCATGGAGATTTTGAGCTTCAAAGATGTTTTGCGATTAAATATGTGGGAAACTAACTTTGCATGGAGCTTTGTCCCTGTTAACTTCAAGACTATGAGATCTGAGGGTAAGGTATTTCCAAATGCGTGTATAAATTAAAGAATTTAAATAGTTATTTGATTTTTAGTTTTTAGATAGCTGTAATTCTCAGTAATTATTGCTGGCTAACTAATGCCATTTACTGAAGTCTTTTAAATTAAAACAGGTGAATTTGAAAATACTTGGCTAGGCACTTAGCAAAATTTGGTCTCACAAATTTATGTCCATAGGAAGGAGCGTTCATTGTGAGTTAATAATGAGAAAAGGAAGGGCTAAGACCTGCTTTCCTCCTATAAATGCATTATTGTGCTGTGCTGCAGCAAACCAGCTGTTGGTGACATTTCCAATAAGCTGCTGAAAAACTCAAACTAATTATTGAGACAGAAAATACTGACTAAGAAAAAGGACAGGTGAGAAAGAAAACACCAAGGTAAACTTCTTACAAAAGATATGTTTTGCATCATCAAGACCTTTCTTGAAAAGATCCATCACTGCTCTTTATATATATAGAAAATTAGCATATCATTTGATAATGACCTATCAAAACCTGTGCTTTGATTACAAGCAGCTGCTTTTGATTACAATCAATGAATCGCTAATTTGTGCTCAACCACAGAACAGTTGGACTCCATCTATTATTCATTCTTGAAGTGGAGATCCTATTTAGAACTGGATTCCGAATTTGACTAGAGCTTTTACCCTCTTGGCTATTAATAATTTTGTTTTGAAGTTAGGTCTCTAAGGTTTCATGATGGCCTCTTTTATTATGATTAAACTCTGAAATAATATGCTCAGCTATTGCCCAGATCTATACACCTTTCTCCCTGACTGTATGTGTGGAATAGGAGCTGTAATTTCTTCTAACAATCACGTGATACTTTTTGATTTTCAAAATCTCTGGCTTTTACGTCCAGTATAGACTGAGCCATATTCACAAGGGACTGCTATTATATTTACTGTCAGTGGTTGTATGACATGAGATCTGTCGATCTCTGGATTTCTTTACTATAAACATATGTATATTTATGACATGATGAAAACATTTACAAATGTCACATGGCTTCTCAATTCAAAATATTTAGCCTGAAGTCTTGGGATATAATCCACCTTTGTAATTATAATTATGTGTGCATAAACAACAACATTCTTCAGGTAATTCCAAACTTTTCAAGCTTCCAGACATCATGTTCAATGGCTTTGATTATATTATTGCTAGTTCAAGATAAGGAACAGTATGTTTTTTTCTTAGATTTTCAATGAGAATGTTCATAAGAGTGTGTAAATAACTTCTACCATGGGAAAAATACCTCTCTGGTGTTAGCTGCTTCCAGAGCAAAACTGTTTTGCTCACAAGTCTGTGTGATCCCATCAACCAACACGAAGTGACACTTCATTTGCTAAATGAATGATGATTAGACTCAAAATGAAACTAATGCTCAATGTGTGCTGATTTTCCATCAACCTCAAAATAAAAATAATTCACCATCAAGAAAGTCAATTAATTTACAAGCCCAAAATGTCAAAAAATGGCCTGCTATTCTGTTTGGGTGGTGGGACTGATAGAGGGATGCCTGTAATTAAAAAGGTTCTATTCTAAAAAGTGTTAAACATGTTCGATCTATGCAGAAACACTTCCTAAAGCAGCTCATACCTCAGAGCCTGAGTACTGCCCTTAGTCTAAACCTGAAGAAGGCCACTCAGGATTGGGGCTCAGCCTCGAAGAGCATCACCAGCACTTGGTGGTGGGAATCTCAACCTTGTTTCCCAGTCATGAGTTCTCTTACTCCTCAGACCCCTTATGAAATGTGGCAGAAACTGGGACCCCTGAAAATCAGTTCCAAGTACCCCAGGGTGACTTCCCAAACTGTAAACATGAGGAAAGAAAATATTAATATCTTGCATGTACTGGGGGAGTACGGAGAAAAGAAAGTCAGTTTTTACAAGAGACTCTGCTTGGAAAACAACATTCTTTCTTAGATTATTCTTAAATTGCACTCTATTTCTGTGTGTGAGATTTACCACCTATGAGAAAAAGCTGAGTAAAAGTCAGATACCTTTTCAGTTTGAAATGGTGGGCATGAGTAGCTGCAAGTGTAAAGTGGTACCCACAAAACCAAAGATGCAATTTAAAAATCACACCTCAAGCTCAACAAACACAGGCTCCCGGGGACCCCAGCATAGTCCATGTCTCTAATGAGTGCTTCCTGCTCCTTCAACCTCTGCCCATTGACTTCAGTATGAATTGTGCCTCGTGATTTTTTAAATAGTCAACAGAACGCTGTAATCTGTAACTCTTACTCATGTTAATAAGCACTTAATCATCTCAACAGGATCTGGATACACATTGGGACTGCTCCTGAGAATAAATTACTTCCCATTGAACATAAGGACTCGGGACCATTTTTATTTACACATTGTATGTGAGATTCACAAAAAGCCTGTGAAAATTCAGCCTGAGGTCTCATTGCAAGAGTTGCTGGGAGCTAAGTGCCTCTGAATGGCTGGCACGTAGCACCAAACAGCTGACAATCAGTCAATCCATGAGACAGATTTTGCCCTCAGATGTATGTTGCTTCCACTGAAGTCAGCAAGTTGCACATCACCAGGGAATTTGATCACAAAATAGCTGCTAAAGCAGACTGGTATTTTAGCTTTCATTTTGAAGTAAGGTGGTTCATTAGAAAAGTTGCCATGTAACTAAATGTTTAACCACAGCCACATAGATTTGAAATGGCAGGGAGGAGTAAGTGTTTGCAGGCCTTTTTACTTCTCAGGGAAAGCTACATAACTCACTAGACTGCTTACAAACCAACAAACAAACAAAAAAGTAAAAGGAAAAGAAATGGCTTAATGCTCAAGAAAAACCTCTGGGAAAGAGAATGGCTGAGTGGAGCCCCACAGCAATTCAGCTACAATGGCTGGTAGCTTCAAACAACACAATGCCTGCATAAATGTCTTATTTCCATTACTGGCAGACTGAAGTCTTTGCAACAGAGTTGTTTCTATTAAGACTCAACATCACCATATGCTCTAATTACTGTTAAAATGCAGTTTATCATGTCTGAAATCTTTTAATTTATAAACATATCCACAGCCCAGGGCACAGGTAGGTACACAGTGGCAGCACATACTGAAATTATTATCAGCAAAACAAATGAAGGAAGGAAAAAATCCTCACCAAAGCCACAAACAGAGTTTTGGTGCTCAATGCCCTCTATGTGGGACCAGATCCTTGGTAAAATCACAGCCTCTGCTTTGTAGGATATCCCCTAGAAAGTTGAAGCTCTGTGGTCCATTGCACAAATCTAGGCTGAGGGAATCAAGTTAATGACAACTTTTTGTTGAAAACAAAATGCTCTTCTAAGTGTTTTCTAGTTTAGCTGAATGCAAGTGAAAACCAACTTAAAACCTTCCAAACTGAACTCAAGAATTCTTGTGTGGCTCACTCTGTTTCAAACATACAAAATATAAAAGATATAAAATCTTGATGTGACTATTAAGCTACTTTCCTGTGGACACAAAACCTAAGGTGAGCAAAGTTTTCATTGATGCGAAAGAAGCACTATGAATTATCATTATTTGCTATAGACTATATATATAGATACTCAATGCTAGACAACACATATATACTAAATCTATATACTCAATAGTATATATTTATATACTCAGTGCCAGAAAATTGGTAACCCCATCAGACAGCCAGGAAACCAGGTTCCTTTCTGCTTTACAGGGGCACTAAAGGATGCCAAATTTGGATTTTGGATCCAATTAGGATTTTGGATTATGGTGAATCATACCCTAAATTTCTAGAAGTTTGGTGTTGGTGAGATGTGGCCGTCTCTTGAAATTTCTTTTTCTTCATTTAAGATTCAGTTTCTTTAAATGAAAGGCAGACACAGAAATATCTACACACAAGCTCCATGTACTCTTTCATTCAAAGTTTATTTTTTCCCTGGTTTTCATGAGCATAAGCAAAGAACTTCAAGACAGTGAAGAAATAACAAAATCATGTAATTAAAAATTCAGTAATTGCTAAGTTTTGAGTGCTGCTTTAGAACATGAGTGGGGTGATATTTTAATGCAACCATTAATGAAAGAAGTCCTATAAGTAGGATGAATATGATATGCAGCACTGAAAGACAGATATTTTCCAGCAGTAGCAATTATCTTGCATGAGATTTAAAAACCACTGGTGAAACATATGTGACTTGACTTTCACATGAGAGGTAATTGCACCTTCTCTAAAGTTCACTGTGATTCCTGGTGTTCTGGTGCTTTTCCTCCGAAAATTGACTTCATCAAAGTAATGATATGAAAGACAGAACCTTTTATTTAATAGCTTTCTATTAACTATCATTTTGTCATCTTAGTATAATCTTTGGTAACTTGTCTGACCAATTTGTCATGGGAATAAGAAATCAGGAACTGGGAGAGGCTCCTCTGTGAGGAGCAAATAAGTTTCAGAACCTACAGGTACCTCCATGAGATATTCCCCAGCCTGCTGTATGCCAAGAGACTTCATCCCTTTGTTTCCCTTATATCTTTACTTCTATTTAGAGCTTCCTTCTAACACTGCTGAAGATCTAGGGATAAACCAAGCTGTGCATATCATCAGATATTTCATAAGTATGAAAAAGAGGACAGGATAAATGGTGTGTACCACAAATGGCATAAAAGCACAAAGCAAAATGGCAAGTACCTTCACAAAACAGAATTATTCCCAGAAAAGCACTTTCCTGCACCTTAATGAACATTAGCCTTTCTGCCATCCTGCAGCCTAGTGCTGGCTGGTTTTCCTGGTGGTGTGTTTCTGGGGGCTTCTAAAGGAGAGGCAGTGCCATAGCACAACTATGAAACAATTCTGATTTAAAAAAACCCAAAAGTATTGTTCCCTGACATCCAGATGAATTAGACTGATTGTGAGTGAGAATGATATAAACTAAAGGTGAATTTTTAAATATTAAACTTGCAAAGATCTGAAAATCTGGGCAGCAGGCACCATCAAAATGGACAGACATAAACTCTTCAGGGGTACTGTTCCCAGGGGTGGCATGTTCCTCTTCCTACTGATTTTCATGTCTTGGAGCACCTTGAAAATGTGATTAAGAGTTCTTGCTAGAACCTGGCAACGTTCACTGCCTACTGCCCAGGGAGCAAAGTGAGTATAGCTGCATGGGCAAAAAAAATGGTTGTGACCTTCATTCTCCAAAGTTTAAACCTGCAAAGAAACACAGTCACCATTTTATTTCACCTTTGTGGAAGCATAGATCAGAGACTACCTTTCAAATCCAGCCATGGTAAAAATTTAATTAAAATAATGTCAGCATCTCATATTGCCTTTCCTTTAAAAAATAAGATGCACCTAGTAGACATCTTGAATAAAGTGATAGTTTTGTTGGGTTTTTTAAAGTCAGCTGGTATTTTGATGCTTGAACGAGTTTCAGAACCATCTCCCTTTTTATATAATTTTCTTTAGCTGGAAGAAATGAGAAGTAGAAGGCGTGGGTTTTGAGAGAAAAACAATCAGCAAAGACTAAACTTAGGTCTGTGTATTCCACCTGTGATGCCAAAACAAGCTATCAGATTACTGCATAAAGGGAACTGAAGGCATGACCTATACATTTATTTTTGTTCAACAGAACCACTGTTCTGTTGGTTTTTATTGCAAGGCTTAATTAAAATTAATAGCAAGTCAGGCTGGCTTCAGATTGTTTGGAAACACTACAGAACAATTGGATTGTATCTCCACCTACTGTTAGTACTCAGCTTGAGAGGGGTATAACTATGGCATTTTAAAGCACACAAAAGATGCTCTGGGATACAAGCTGGGCAGGTCATGAGCAAGAAAACAGACTGAAATAATGGAGAAAGTTGAGTTTTGGCCAAACCCCATATTTTATTATTACTGTAAAAGGGCTGCAGCTGGGAGCTTTGAGCTTCTTCTGTCTACTGTTTCCTTTCTTGTGTCAAAATCATGTGCATTCATGCAAAAGGAGCAAACAGCCTTTCCTCTTATTTCCATATATTACTTTGGAGATTTTCTCCTCCTTTGTATCTATGGGAAAGTTTCTTGCGAAGCCAGGGCTCACAGAAGCACCAGGATGCTTTGAAGTGCATAGTTTAAACACACTTCAGAAAAGGTTTCTCAGGAGCAACCTTGTATTTTACATTAATGAAAAACTTTCCTCTGAGATTATGCAGATTTCCCTGCAGATGCTACCTAACAACGTGTGGACTACATCTTGCCATCGCTAAATATCCTTTTTTTCCCCTTGGGCTAAAGTAGTCCAAGGGAATTTGATAATGTCACTGCAACAACTGCCTCCTAGATACTGTGCTGCCAAGAGCTTTCCCCAACTCTGAATTAAGCATTTTGGGGCAAGAAAAAGGCCAGACTGAAGGGTTCACAGCTACCACCTCACTGGATCTGCCCAGCCTGGCCACTAGAAGATGGATATGACTTCAGCCTGCCTCATTCAGGGTTTCACTCGCACAGAGGCACTCAGCTGCCTTCAGGGCTCAGGTAGATAAACCCATTCTTCAGATAAGCAAAGGAGGTCTGGTCTTCTCAAAGGACAAGATGATAGTGCCCCTTTCCCTCCAGTAGCTCAGTATTTAAAGCATCTGTCCATATGATCAAACATTTCCCCCTCCTTGGGGATCCCTCCTGGCAGACAGCTGAAGCCACCTGAGCTGCAGAGTCCCACTGAGGCTCCTCGGTCCATTCTGATGGAACTTTTCCACTCTCCATGGCCCAATTAAACATTCATTGGGCCAGAGAGCAGTGAGCATCCCAATGTAGCTTAATAGTTGTGTCAGCCCCCAGGGAGAGAGTCTCATCTCTGCTCACGTGGATGTTGAAGTATTTTCTATGAAGGATTTCCCAAAACAAAGACACGTTCAGGTCAATGCACATCCAGAGGTGGGTCATGTGCTGTGATGGGGATGAGAATCTGGGCTTTGCATCCCAGATCTGGGGTTCAAGTTGAATCAATTTGTATGCCCAAGGAATGAAGGTTCTTTTAGATTTACCAGCTGCTCTCTCTTCGACCAAAAGAATCCTGGGAAGCTTTTCTTTAACTACTGGACCAAGTTTGGAAAATCAATCATTCAGTGTCTGGAAAATTCAGGATTATGGTTGTCTAATCAAGTGTATCTTGCTCTCTACATGTATTTTGAAATAGTGTTTTATAAGGACTCCTCTTTGTTCAGGGCACAGTGACCAGTATATTTTGTGCCCATTTTTGCATTTGGCCATTGGCCTTATTTACCTCAGATTACACAAAGCCCTCTGTGATGACAGATGTCAGCTCTAAAATAGATTAAAAATTTTCAATATTTTCTTTTCTTTCTTTGGTACTCATTTTCCCAGTATACAAACACTACAAAATTTTAATGAATTTCATATGCTGCCTAGGACATGAGTGGGTATTATTCCCTCTGTAAAAAAGTAGATTTGAAGCACAGAGAGATTTATGCCAAAAGGTATTCATTAATTTTGGGTACAGATTGATCTGTCCCTATATTTTTTAGTATTTCATATATTCACATACACTCTTCAGTTCATACATTTATTGTGTGAGTGCTCACCAAACCCACGGGTCAAGCCCTACATGGAAGGTCTTGTACATCTAGAAAATGAGAAAGAATTGGCAAAACTGGTGCAAGAAAATTGCCTACTGTCATAAAAGACTCTCTGGTAAAAACAACACGAATTTTGCTCTTTTAACCAAGAGACTATCCTGTCTCATTCACTCTATACTTTCTGACTTATTAACAAATGAGGTGGGGGACTCTTAGTAATTTGCTTTACTGCAAAGTCCTAGTTCGCTGCCAGACCTGACTTTTCCTGCATATGAATGAAGCCTGATTCTGTAATTAAACATGCTAGCTTAATATACATGGAAAAATGAGACAAATTAAGGATGTACAAAAAAGTAAGTCAAGCGTTAAATTTTGAGGGCTTAACTTTGCATTTTTTTTGAAGAAAATATTCTTTTCAGAATAAAAAATTACATCCACAAGATTTTTTTTTTCTGAGAAAAAAGTACTCTTCCTTCATAGTTTGAATGTTTCCCTTCATACTGACACCAATGTATTTTGCCACATGAGTTAATATCCAGTATCCAGACATCCAATGTCATTTAGGCTACTGGAATAAAGTATAGAATCAAAGAATTATAGAATCCTTTAGGTTGGAAAATACTTCTAAGATCATTGAGTCCAGCACTGCCAAATCCAATACTAGAACATGTCCCTTGAGTTCCACTTCTACACATCTTTTTAAATACCTCCAGAGATGGTGACTCCAGCACTTCCCGGAAAGAGTCAGTGTATTATTGGTTCCACACCTGCCTGCTGATGCAGGGAGTCTCTCAAACAAACATCAGTGAAAGGAAGGTGCTTTACGTAATGACTTCCAAATTTGAACCCACCTTTTTCCCAAATCCTTGGTTCTTTGCCTAGCAAGTCCCACTGTGAAAGTTTCTCTCCATGGTTGCCTTCGTTTTATCTTTCCTGGCCAATTCTTCTGCAGACCAAGGTGTGTATTACCCCTGGTCGACCTCGATTCATTACTTGTTCCAAGAACTCATCCCTGACATCTTTCCAAAATCTTCTCGACTGCTGTGTCCTGTGGAATTGCTGATGCAGCAGGGAGGTTAAGGTCCCCTTTATTAACGAGGTCTGTGTTACAGAAACTTCCTTGATTAATTTAGAAAAGATTTGTTCTATTTCTTACCCTGATCATGCAGTTTCTGACAAACTCTCTGGATCATGGTCCATAAGCTCTTGATAAGATTTTTGTCCCCCCTGACCAGTGATGAGATACATTCCCTGGCGAATTCAGATGCTAAAATGTTACAAATGTGCAACATGTCAGGGCATGCGCAAACCATAGATATACACAGATTTATAGTTACTTTGGAGAAGATTTCCTGGATTTCCATAAAAAAAGGGCAAAAGATAAGTCCTTGTCACATGGCTTCCCCTTCCCATCAGCATCAAACAAAGGTAAAAGGGATGAATCAATGGGAAAGGTGAAAGAAAACAGCACCATAACTTTTCCACACTGGCATAAGTTCAGTTTTCAGTGGTGCAATTTCAGAAATGAATGAGTTGTTTTTGTTGTAATTTTCCTAAGAAAATTCAGCCAGAGGCAGAAAGTACATTGGATAATTTAAAATTATTAAAGTTTGCAGCTGAAATTTCTAACGAGAAGTGCCAAGAAATTTTAATGGGTGGTAATGTTGTCCAACCTGCTTCTAGGTACAAGCCATAAGCAAAATCACTTAGAAAGAAATTTCAATGTGCTTGTATGTGGCATATTTTTCACCATATCCTGAAAGTTACCATGAATGAAGACAGTCTGTACCTCCATCAAAAGTGCCTTTTATCTTCCAGAGAAAACACACAGCATACAAATGTATCCTCTGTTCTGCTTCCAGAAGCAGAAAAACTTAAAAAACAGCTTAAAAAAAAAAGAGAAGTACTCAATAGAATTGCACAGGCTACAGTTTTGAGCTTATGTGCTGCACTGTTTTGGATTTAAGTGAACTCATTTAGCAAGTGTAGTTGTCATAATTTTCTGTTAAGCTCTCAGGACTGGTGGGGACAGCCAGGAAGCTTCTTAAAGGAAGACCAGAGCATGTGTAAACACCAACCTGTACTTCTGTCAGTCCCAAAATTAAAAATAAAACTTCATGAATTTTGTGGAGCCCTCATATCAGCCTAGTCTTTAGTATAAATACGGTAATGGATTGAGGATTTTGATTCAAAATGGGTGCATACCTTGCTTTCAATTTATTGGTTATGCTTTCTGGGTTATCTCTTTTAAATTATGTCTGCGATTAACTTTGATGTGTCTATCAACACTAGATCATAGGCTTACTTATCCAGTACAGCTGGGAAGCTGAAATAACTTTAACAACACTCTGGAAATGAGAAAAAACATTAAAGAAAAAAAAATTACTAAGGCTCCAAGAAGGTAACTTTACATAAAAGCCTATTTCTGAGATGTCCATGTGCAACTCAAACACTCATTCAAAGACAGAGATGACTTTAAACTTTAGTGTTGCTATGTAGTCTGTCAGCTATTGACTATCATTTATACCATGAAAACAATGTGAATTGAATAATAGTCAAAAAATTTGATATTTGCCACAATATTACCAGATCACTACAGAATTAGTTGATTATGAAGGAACAACCCAACTGTCACATCACTTACATTTTCAGATCTCATCTGAGTAACAATCTATAATTTTAAATATTTTTTTGTGAGAAATTCAATGAAGTTGAATGGATCCACTGAAGTGTTCTGGAACATCACTTCCTGGTTGACTGGAGAAAACATGAACTATCTTCACAAAGACTTATTAAAATAATCCCAGGAGTCAGTTTTATCTGCATAGCACTTTAAAAGAAAACAGTAGGAAAATGTATTTTGTATCTCAAAAGTGATGCAAAGATGATTATATAATTATTATTTAACAGGGTTTTTTTTTGTTTTGTTTTTAATTTCTCCTATATCTTTTAATATGGGCATTTGGTATCTCTCAGTGTGTGAGGCAGGACTTCCTCCTCCCTCAGCCTTCTGCTCCAAATCTGATTCAGAAGTATGTGCTGGAGCTAGGAGTCTGTTGGAAATGCAAGTCCTTAAGAAAATTAGCCTTGTTCTCAGAAAAAAAGCTCTGACTTAAAAGAGCCCCTCCCCTGATATTGTAATTTCAAATGTGTATGGGATATCTCCTTTTATGTTTTCCACTGATTGTGCTGATAGCGCAAGATAAAGAAGAATGTTGAGTTATTGCAAACAACTATAATTTTGATGTATATAATTCATTTTTAATAAGGACAACTTATTAAAATTTCCCCACATATTTCCCCTTAGAAATGTGTTTAAAAGAGCCTGCAATAAACTACATTCTACAAAGCAAGGCTATTTATAGGCAAAAACCAAAAACCCAAGTATGCTGGTTTCAAAGAAATTGCTTGAGCAGGTGCATACTAAAAAGCTGAGCTTGTTTGTGCACAAAAGCTCAAACAAAGATTTTTACTGGTAATTCAGAAACTTGGTGTGCATGTAGGTGGGCTAAAAAATAGCAAGTATACACTATTTCCATATCAAACAAATTTTGATATCAAAGATTGCTCCTGCATAATATAAAAAAGCAACAACTTTCCCTATAAATAGAGATCCTGTCTTCAGGAACAAGTTTTCCAGATTATTTTATTGGAAATGGAGGTAGGGGACAAAGGATCTCAAATGAGATGCCTGGCTAGAGCAGCTTAGTGTGGCATTTCAGTCCTGCCCCTTTGAAAGCTGTCCCTGTGTTTTCCAAATCTGAATCCCTCTGCTTTACTCTCCAGAGTACATGATGACAACTGTGTTTCTCATGTTCACAGCTACAGAGGATGTAGAATACAGTGGTTTTTGCCAAGCAACGATGTCCTTCCATTCTGACTGATACCATCAACAAACTCTCTTTACTGACACTTGAACAATCAGAGGGTTTAGGTTTGGATGCTAACACAGACAGAAATCAGGTGTTGCTGTACATCTGCCTTAGGTCCTGCCCATCCACCCCCCCTGCTCCTCACACTGGTTAGGATTTCATCCTCCCATGAGTGTGAAAATGGAGGAAACCCATCAAGGAAAATCAGCCCTTTTCAGCAAATCCATGCAGCCTGAGCTGGGATGATTTCCTCAGTGGCCTGTTCCTTGCAACAAATGAACATTGCAGCAAAGACAGAAGGGAGAATGTTGCAAGAGCAAGGACGGTGTCTAGCTTGCCCCTTCTCATAATTGAAGTGATGCCTTAGGTTTTAACTTTTATATTTTTTCAAATCTTGTACTGCCTAGTGCATCTCTGAAGTTTCCTGTACCTTGTTAGCTGCCACTCTCTTATGCTAAGATAGACATAACAAAGCCTCTCCAGCTCGCTCTCCAAGGACACCCAGACTGTCCTAGGCCCAAAATGTGTAAATCAACATCCCAGGAAAGAGGGGGAAGCTTGGGGAAATTACATCATTAGCTAAAGTTTTAATTGGTGGATTTATGCTGATATGCAAATGGACCAAACCTATGAAAGTGTGAAGAACTCATGACCTGTTACCCATCTTGGGATCCACTGAGGCAGAGGAACCTCCGAATCCCCCAGGTGAACCTCTGAAGGCCTTTCAAATAAATCCCTCCTTTACTCCTTTATTCCTGTCTAGTCTCTGGTTTTAGGTAGCCATTTAAGGCATCAGAAGAAATGAGAAATGTCATACTGGCCTTCTAATTCTGACATCCCCATTATAACAGCTTTATAAAATACTCCAGGATTGTGCTCTCTCTGTGTCCTGTTTCTACTGCCTGGACTTGGACCCCTGCATGCCATGTTTATATAAAATTCATGGACCAGAGGTCAGTACGTGATACACAGGGCCAGCCAGCAAAAATACATTAAGTTCCTTGGATGCTTCAAGGAAGAGAAATGGATGAGACATCCATTGTTGCTTTCAGCATCCATTTAAATTGGGATGATATAAAGAATAACAGAATAATAGAAATTTAAGAGTGAATGAATGATGAGTCGTATGGGTTAAACTCAACTTTTAAAAAATACCTACTTGACGTATCTGGCCTGTAGCCTGCTGTGCATTTCTACGTTGTGTTTTCAGAAATAAGAGGATTTTTTTAGGTTGATCAGAGGCGGCTGTACTTTTTGAAATGGCTTATACTGTATCTGTACTTTACACTACACTAATGGACTTCTCTGATGCAGCAATCCTAATCCATTTGGGCTGCTATGGATGGCTACATTTCTGTAAACTGGAGATAGTTTTGTTCCCAATTTAAACATGGATTTGAATGAACATTAGTGATGGGCAAACTGAAATTCTGGAGCTGCAGTTCAGTTTGAAAAGGACTGACATATTTGTTTATCCAAACTTCCTGGGTTTACATAAGGCGCAACTGTAAATGACCTCAGGAAGAGAAAAGCCTCTAGGACACTTTCAGCACTTCATGTATTCAGTGAAAACTAAACCCACAGATGCAGGAAGTGCAAGAGGATGAAAACACATAGTTCAAATTACTATTCTGTTAAAATTTTGTTAAAGTTTTGGGCTACACCTGTCTGCCCAAACTGGAATTGGTACTGTTTCATTTACTCATACTTCTATTAAAATGTGAAGGCTGGAGGCTACCAGAAAGTGTTCTGACAGTATTCTCATGCTGCTTGGCTGTACTTTCTAGTTTCAAGGGTGTGCTATATTTCTCTGAAAGCACCTTCTCTGATATACTGACAAAACTTCTGAAGCTCACAGCATTCTCTCATTTTCTCAGCAATAAACACTTTCAGCCCAGCACCAACAGAATCATAGAATATTCTGAGTTGGAAGGGACCAACAAGGATCATTGAGTCCAACTCTTAGGCCTGTACTGAACACCGAGGAATCACACCACATGTCTGACAGCATTGTCCAAACACTCCTTGAGCTCTGTCAGGCTGGAGCTGTGACCACTTCCCTGGGCAGCCTGTTCCAGTGCCCAACCACCCTCTGGGGGAAGAACCTTTTCCTAATACCCAGGCTAAACCTCCCCTGACTCAGTTTCCTGCCATTCCCTCAGGTCCTGTCACAGGTCACCACAGAGAAGAGATCAGTACCTGTCCCTCCTCTTCCCCTCACAAGGAGTTGCACCTGCAAATATACATAACAATAAAAATGATATATAAAATTAAAAATAATATAGGACTATATAAATATACAATATTCAATATATAAATACATTATGTTTATTAACTGATTTTTAATTGAGTTTTGGTGATTTTTCAATTTTTATTTGGAGATGGTCCATGATGCCCAAGAACATATCTCCATGTAGTGCTGTAAATTTTTAAGAGGGATCAGCATTTGGTCCTATAATACTTGATTTGAATCTTGACATGCTATAAATAAAGTAGGTCTATTGACTTCTAAACACCTTAATCTAGGAATTAGCAAGAATTCTTCTTAGAGTGCCAGAAGAGAAGGAAGGCTAGCCTGTAGGCACTGTCTTCATACTGAAAAAGCATGTATATGTCATGGGCTCAGCCTTCAAAAAGACAAATGACAGTTTGGACTCTTGTGGAAAGAAGAAACAGAATAAAAAAAAAAGGATTTCTAAACATGTTTTGGAAAAATGTTGAGTGTGTTTTCAAGAGAATCCTTTTTGCCTTGTCACCAATAAAAGCTTCATACAAGAGCAAGCCTAAATTATAGCTTTTTTTCCATCTCTGCCTCTCCTCCAAATCTCTCAATTTTTTTTTTCTTCAAAAACAGCAACCAAGTAACTTTTGTGAAAGAATCAGAAATCTCTATGCTGCTAATTCTTGGTTTTCAAGATAAGTACAACATTTGGTCCTACCTCATTGGCTCCTGTATGGAACCCTTTTCATGAATGGCTGAAAGCAAAAGTGTGCAATTCAAAAAAATAAACCAGCAATTAGAAGGAAATATTTATGCTTTGATTATTGACACAGCCTAGAAAGCAGACAGATGTGGCATAAATACACATTCATCTTTTTGGGTAATGGAAAATATTTCAAACCATTTATATTGGTGATTAAATACAAAAGATGAGCACAATAGAAAGATTTATACCTAAAAATACTTCTAAAGAGATCAAATATAATTGCACCTGGTTCGTGAAGTATTGGAGGTACTATCAGTTGTAACTAAGGTGATTGCAACCTCTGCACACTTCTACTCTGTTCCTGACCTTGTCAGGCAACGTTTTGTGCCCTGGAGTCTTCTGTTTTCTGGCCTGGCAGAGTTGGCTGCTGCCTTCTGTATTATTCAATACAAAGTGGGACCAAATGAAATAGATTTAAAAGATATCTTAAAAATGAAAACCATGACAGAAAAATAAAGGTTAATCAGAGAACCTGATTTTTTTCCCCTATAATTTATTTAAAAATTGCAGTTTTCATAGAGCTGGAGGTGCCTTTACCTGTTACTACAGGAACACCTTCAATTTTGCACATTTTCAGTGCTGACTTGCTGTCCGCAGGGTGCTTGTAGAACAGCATATGGTGCACTCTGGACAATTTTTCCCCCTACTAGAGAACCACAGTACAGCTTTGGCAAGCAAGCATTTTAAGCATCAATGGAAAAGTTGGGAGTTTATTTTCTGTGTTGGTCCAATTAGAGTTACCCTGCAACTCCCAACATCTTTCTATTCTCTCACCTGCCATAGCTGTCAGGAATTTGGACGCGTGTACTCATTTAAATTGATACCAGATTGCCTTAAAACCACTCACACAATATGCTCTAGACTGTATTATTCTCTTCAAGAAGGTACATGAGTCAGTTCCCTGTTTCCTTTACATAAGGGCCTTTCTCAATTAAATTCCATTTAGGCTTCTTCTCTGGTGTTGATTATTAAATGTAATTGCTTTTACACTACAAAGGTGATGCAGAAGATGTATATGAATCCCACACAAATATTTGATAAACCAAGCACACAAATACATGCACAGAAAGAAACACATACCAAAATGAACATTTGTCCATGTATGTGCCATATGAAAATAAACCCCATTTTTAGCATCTGGTTTTGTATTTCTGTGGTTTGTGCAATATTCTCATCTATAAATACCCCAAAACACCTCCAGGATCTTCACCTAATGTGTATAGGCATTAGCATACTGCCACTGCAGCTGATAGGAGTCCTGTTTGCTGAAAGTCAAATGTGTATTGAAAAGTTGAGACTTCTGAGCCTCTGAAGGATGCAAACTACAAAGTAACTGGGATGCAGTTAAACTGGGATTTGGAAATTCAGCTCTATTCAAACTTGTACTCCCACTGATCAATTTTTTTCCCCCAAGTCTTTGAGAGCCTCGTGCCTGTGTGATTTATGATGTATGGGAGGCTACTTTTAAAAATGTACACAGACACCCAGAGAACTCTATACAAGAAATTAGACTAATATAAATGAAGACCAGCTGGCAATACATGTTGGGCAAAAAAGGAAGATGTGACAACTTCTGCTAAATCAACAGACAGAATCACTTGATTTGGTCTCTGCACATCTTTAAAATCATGCTCTGTGAACATTGTTATGACAGGGAAAAACAAGATTTTTTTCCCTGTAAAATTAAATGTCACTCTTGATAGCATAATATCTGAAACATCATCCTTCCAAGTCCATAGCAATACTTTACACAGAAAATTAAACTCTCTCTCTGTTTATTGAGTGGATAATGCTGTCTTCGAATGTGTGAGAACCCCTGCTAGGTGAGAAATTAAAAAAGAAGCACTATAAAGTCTAATGGTATGTATGAAATACAAAAGAGAGAGAAAAAGGTAACTTAATTGGTAATCAGAAGAAATCATAAAACTAATCATGCAATTAATGTCTTTAAAAGCCGGCATATGAGGTGTGTATAATTACCAGAAAACAATGCAGTGATGGTTTCAAGGATTAATGAATTAATGATTGTTGGGGGGAGGAGGATTTGATCTGCAATTTTAGATGTTAGCTTTAAATCCATGCTTAAACTATTACTTTACTTTGTTTACAGGAAATGCCCTCACCTTACACATAGAATTTATCTCTGAAATTAGTATTTTTTTAATATTCCATTGGAAACATTTTCCTTGAGAACATGCAGATGTGTTTACTTTTCCTTGACACAGCTCCCCATCATCCCCTCTTGTTCACGAAAACTGGGGACTCTTGGCAAGGAGAAGAGTTTGGGCAGGACATACATCAAAATCACACAAAGCCTAGAGAAATTCACCAATTGCTGGTGCTAGAATAAATTAAAAAATATCTTGACATATATAAATATTTTAATTTTCTCTTTAAAATGTAAAGTGCTACACCACATATTATCAATTGTCCTTTGTTTTGTACACACATTAAAAATAAATTTGCGTTCTGGTGCTGATTGCTAATTTACTGATGATCTTATATATCAAGATGTTAATTTGTTGATAAAATGAGGTGATAGAAAATTACAAATGATTTAAGACTGCTGTACATCAAAACATAAGCAGTCCTTTGATTTAGTTGCCAGCTACAAAGATTTCAAACCATGGTGCGTAAACATTGGTCTTTGTTCCTTTTTTTTTCCTGTCATGTGGTTCAAATGTGTGCATCTGCTGCTAGACGTGATAGCAATGCATGACGGATGGAGGGTGATGAAAGGATTGCTTTTTTAATGACAAGAGAGCCCCACAATTCAACAGCCTTCAAAGAAGGGCTGAGAGGATGGTCCAGAGAAGAGGATGCTGCCTTAGGACTGAGGAGATCTGGGATACCAAATGCATCCTCAGGGGCAGTAGACTATCCATGACTTGGTTTCCCATTTGTAATTGGAGGATTCATATTACTTCCCTACCTTCATGGACTTTTAGAAAAGTAAATGCCTTTCTGCTCTGCTATTGTAAGAGCAGAAAGGTGAGTAGTATAGGTAGAAGCTTTAAAAATTGTATGGCTAATAAGGTAGAGATTTTTAAACTAAAAAATGGGTGAATCGTTGTAAAATGTGCCACTGTTAGAAGTGTAAGCCCTTTCTATGAGAAGTTTGGCAGAGGCTGGCTTCCCACAAGGTCTGTCGTGCTCCAGGACTTGAGCTGCTCATGGTTCAGGTCTCAGCACAACTTCTCTCTTCCCCTCCAGATAATGCCCTCAGCTGGGGAAAGGAGTAAAGGAAGGAAAAATAACAAGACAGAACAAAGCAAAGATGGTACAAAAATGAGACTGAGAAGATATCAAGCCAATTCTCAAGTCTGTTGCTATCTTTCCACATGGGTTATGGACACTCACAGTTCATTTCTACACTTCAGCTTCCGGCTGTAGCAGTGGTTATAATACTTGGCTGCACCTCAGAGGGGTTCCACCTCCCCTCCTTTAATGGCTGGAGCAGTCATTCTGTGGCAGTGACAGTGGCTTTGAGACAGGCAGAAAAAATACCACAGGTGAAAATTGTGTTTGCACATA
This sequence comes from Vireo altiloquus, assembly GCA_013396875.1. Taxonomy (NCBI): domain Eukaryota; kingdom Metazoa; phylum Chordata; class Aves; order Passeriformes; family Vireonidae; genus Vireo; species Vireo altiloquus. The sequence continues at coordinate 106,234 of VZRF01013839.1, read as the reverse complement.
TGGTGTTGGTATGTGAAGGACTAGGGTGAGGCTGGGCAACAATAGCCACTTCATATCGAACAGTCACTTACATCTAATGATCTCTGAGGTGCCTAAATCCAGACTGATCCAGCCACTGGCTGATGCAGCTTCATTCTCATGTGCCTACTGGGACGCATCAGAGGGAATAAAATCATCTCTTCTAGGTGTCGAGGTGCCAGGGCTGTCAGCTGCCTCAGAGAGAATCCAAATTTTTTTCAAAAGAAGTGTGATTTTTTTTTTTCTTCCTTCAGTGAGTTTGGGACAGGTTTTTGTGAAAGCTAGAGAGTCTTACTGTGGTTTTGGTATTTCTAGATCACAAATTTTCTATTTTGCTGTTGCTGGAGCTCTGTGACCTACTGTATGAGACACTGACTACCCTGTCAACCCAGTGAAGTTAGTGGCACAAGGCTGCTGGAAGGGCTGGACAGGATCATATTTTGATTTGGCAGAGCAATGACTTCACTAAACCTTACTACTGAGAGAAAACATATGCCTTTGTCTGATTTTGCATAGAGGTGGACTTCTGCTGTCCTTTGAAATCACCGTTTGTGTTGTGGAAATAAGATGCATTGCTGCTCTTTCTGCTGGACACAGACAGAGGAGATATTTGGAGATAAAAAAAGTCTAAATCATACGAATCACCATGAGTTTTCTATTTTGCATTCCACAAGATAAGCCTTGTCTTTTCTATTTTTGCACAAATAATATAAACATTGGTCTATAATAATAGGGTCTGATCAGTGACAAAAACTATTCTTTGCTGAATATCCAGAGAAAACTTGTGATGTGGATTTCTCAATCTTTAAAAACATAGGAGTGATCCAACCAAGTTAGAACAATAATGAACATATTCAACACCCCTCTTGTGGCAGCAGCCACCGGTGGGAGTTAGAGTAAGAACAGCTGGAGAAGTAAGTCAGGACACTTGCACTCAGCAATGGCCATGGGATGATTCTTTCCCAGTCTCCACTCTGTAATGTGGTGGGATTTAATTTGGAGGTTTAAGGATCTTGTGCTCTTCTGAGGATACCACCTTATCTGAAACATGGTCTGACATCCTGTGATGTGAATGTCTCTATTGCTGCCTATAAACAGAGGGGAGAGGAAGGATGTTCCTGAATCTCACACTGTGGAGGCATCCCATTTAAATTGTCCTCATATACTGCAGTTTTGGACTCTCTTGGCTAGTCAGAACCACCCTAACTTTTTCCAATCTTAAAATGTTATGAAGATTTAAAGCAAGTTCTAGTGCATTTGCCTTTATCTTGCCTCACAAAATGGCCAGGAAGATCTGAAATTTTTACTGATGGAGATTTGGTTGCTATGCTTTATCAAGGGGAGTTTGAATTCAGTATTTAACCCCTAAGCATAATTGTGCATTTCCTTGAGATGAGAAAGCAGGGTAAGGAAAGGCTGAACCAACAAAGCAATGGCTCCTGCAGTTCTGCAGTTTGTCTCCTTATCCATATCCTGCAATACGACACAAAGGTACCCAAGAACTTTGACAAAGTTCTGCTTTGCTCTGACAATCCATAAAGTCAACAAAAATTAACTCCCTCATCTTGATAAATTTCCCTTAACAAATATCCAGCATCAAGAAAATTCTACTTATAGCACTAAAAGAAAATTTCTCAGTACAAGTCTTTTCTAGGCATCAAAGCCACTGACAACACTCAGAAATAGATGGATTAATTTTCCTTTTCATAAAAGGTATTAAAGTCTCAAAATTTCTAATTGTATATTTTATAATCAGAAATGTTTGTTAGCATTTTGTCTTGATATAACTTTAAAAAATTCAGATCAATTTAAGTGAAGTAATTCTTAAAAGTTGAACATGAAAATACATGTTTTGATTAATATGACTAGGTAATGCACAAGTTAGAAGAATAGATTACTGGAATTTTTACCCTAAAACCACAGTTTACTGTATAAAAAATTATGCTGTAAAATTCCAAAAATGAAGCCTCATTTTCAAAATTGCTTGGCATTTTGGATCTCATCTGAGGCAAAATGTAGCTTTGAGTATTCACTAGCTTTGAAAATCAAATGACAGTGACACATACTAAACACTGAGCCCTGAATCTAAATAATTCAAAATTAAAAAGTACTTTTGAAACTCTAGAAAGAGCCTTGATAAGAAGTGAAATAAAGTTTTCTGCACAGCACAAAAGAATTTCTGAGTCTTCTAACTGGAAATATTCAATCATGTCCACAAGACTGCTCTTACCCCCCCAGTCATGATCTGCTTTAGTATATGTTAATTTCTTTCACCCAAGCTGTTTCCTAAACCCATCTTTCCTGATTGTTTTTTTTTTTTTACAAAGCAATTCAGCATTATTTAATCTTACATGACACTCAGACAGTGACTTAATAATTAATATGCCGAGTAAAGCAGGTAAACTAAATCACCTCTTAAATTAAGAAACCAGATCCTTTCTATTAGAGCATAAACATAATTTAAAACATTGGTCTTAATAACTCATGCAGTATTAAGGAAAGAGCAGGTGGCTTAGCGTTGCTAATGCTGAATTGATATTACAGAAAAATATGAGAATCTTAGGTTGGTGTATTATGTACTTCAGTTGCTTTCTAGCTGTACCATCAGCATTTAAATCATGAAATTAGATTCCTATTCATGAGAAACACTCTTCTGAATTTTAACATGAATATTATAATTATTTTTAGAAATTAAGGGATAATGCTTATCCCCAGTGGATACTATTTATTTTTAAATTTTATTATTAAAATAGCATGTTTTTAAACATTAACTACCAAACTGCAGGAGGCAGGGCAGGTATCTCCCTGATAATCAGTAATCAAAGATGCTCTTTCCATTAGCAGGATGGGTGAAAACAGAGGCTGAGTTGGAGTCAGTGTACACTGAGTGCCCCAGCATTAGAAGTTCAGGAAGGGTCACTGATGGGACTGCAGGCAGTTTTGTCTAGCTCTGTTTTGCAATGGCCATTTAGAGTCTTTATTTTGATTTTTTTTTTTTTTTTTTTTTTGTGCTCAGAGACCTGCACCATAAAGCTCCTGTGCACAATTTACAGCTGCTCAGCATCCGTTCCAGGCAGAAACAGAGAAGATGGGCTCCTGGCTGCTCCCCAGACCAGAATTCTCCCTCAGTTTCTGCAGAGTAACATCCTACATCCTACACCAAGAGCCAGTAGCTTCCACGCTGATACATTCAAGGAGCTGAAAATAGGGACACACTGTCCCCTGCTGCACTATGTGCCAGTTTTGCAGTGGTTTTTTGCACTTTGATGGTGAAGATGTAGCATTTAAATATATATACTGCAGAGCAAGGCTGAAAGCAAGATGCCTAAACAGTGGTACATAGAACACTGTCACACCTTCATAAATTATGAAGGTAAATTTGTCACAATGGCCACTTACTCATAGAAGTTTCCTGATTACCCTTTGTATATTTTGAACCTTTTTGTATTCATTCATCTTTCCCCTAGTCAAACAAAACCTTTGTTAAAATACTGGTAGGATTTGCATCTAGATCTCTTTTTCACATTGGGCACATTTAAATGATGGATTTAGTTACACAACAACAGAATGAAAATATCTGGGAAAATAAATGCCACAGGAGGAAAAATCTTTATACTGTGACCTGCAAAACAAGCTTATTCATTTAGATAAGTGTAGTTTAAAATGCCTTACTGTAAGATCTGCAAAGACCTTGTAAGAAATAAACTCCAGATCTGGAGGCAAACTCAGTCATCTTTTATGTCAACAGAAATACCAGTTCAGGCCAAAGTTTACTCTTTTAGATTAAAAATAAGAAGAAAGAAAAAGTAAAACTCTCCAAGCAGGAATATGCCCAGTAGGAATTCTAGCTGATAAGTTAAAGGTATGGTCCAGGGCTGTCTTCTGACTCGTCACCATCTGTGCCAAGATGATGTAGTTTTACCACGGTAAGAGTTTCATTAACTGCCATTGTTGATTCTGAAGGTTGACAGAAATTGTTATGAATTTAACTCTAGGATGGAGACAGAGTTAGTGATCTCACAGATAATTTAACTTGTGACAAGTCCTTTCACAGGGAATACAATTTTCCAAAGGAGACCATAAAGAGTTCATGAGTGCATGTGAAGTGGAGGTGTCAGGGGCAGGTGCTGCCCACATCTGCCACACGAGCATTTGTGTCAGGACACAGAACACAGACTACAGATAAACCACTTGCTATTCAGCTGACATTTGCATCTAGGATGGTCTGGGTTTTGGAGGGATTTGGATATACAGGCTCTATTCTCAAAATTATTCACTTAGGTGCTGTAAACCAGGTGTGTAAAAGAAGGGAATGAAACCTGCTATTACCCAATGCCAATGGATGAAGACGCTCTCAGTTCAAAGCTTTTGTTGAGTGTGAAATGTGGCAATAAAAGAGGATCAAACATGCAGTAAAATACTCTTCTGGGAGCTAAAAAACCCTTAGTGCAGTCAGTGTTAAATAATATGCTCACATCAAATTGAAAAACAATGTGACCAGAGCCAGAAGAGCCATGCATGTGATGCTGTCACTTCAGTAACAAGAGAGTTCTCCTCCAGAGCACAGCCCAGGGTTGTGTGCACTCTCCTGAGAATGACAGGGAGGTTCCATTCAAAATGTCATTAGCAACTCCTGATCTGCCTGCTAGGATTTGAACACCACTTATTTGAAAAGAATAAACAAGGATATCTGAACATGGGAATGAGACAGGAGTCTTTGGTCCCAGTTTTGGTCTTATTAGCTTAATTTAACAAATAATTTTCCATATCTTCATGCTGCTTCTTGAAAGCTGCTTTTGATGAAACCAGAAGCAAAACACCTTCCTGTACTTTCAAGCAGGGCTCACATCCAACACAATCAAAAAAGCTAATGAGGCAGGGATGTAGCAATAGCTCCTTTCACACTTTACAAATTAACATGGTGCTTCTTTAAGAGAGACCCAAACATGCAGGAATGGTCCTTCAGTCAATCTCCAGCTACATTTGCCCCTCAAAACACAAAGCAAGAGATGAATGATTTAAAGTTGCTGTGGAGATGACTGAGAGAAAGAGCCAGATGAAAAATGCTGGTTTTGTGGAGAACGGCAGCTGCCATGGTGTAGCATCACTTTGAGGTCTGGGGTTGCTGTTTAATAAATGACAACACAAATCCTGCTGCAATCCTTTAGTAAAACTTCTGCAAGACAAAACATCCTGTACACATGCAGCGATAACCACACATTAGAGGATGAAGCATAAATGGATTGTATGGCAAAAGCCATCTGTTGTACCTGCAGTTTATATTTAGTACTGTAGGGATAAAATATCTCCAAAGTCACATAAATCATTGTGATATTCTAACCCAACCTCTATGATCTCTACTCAGAAACCATAGCAGCTGTCTTTAACATGGTCCTTCCAAATAGTAACAAAATCTGACCCTATTAACAAGATCAAAGCTTAAAATTACTAGATACTAGATGATGGTAATTATTGTTCTCTCACAATTAATGAAATTCAACCCTTGCACCCATAAAACACCTCAAATTTTATTAAGCCATAAAAGGATTGGGTTTTAGCTAACACTGAGATGTCAATAGGAATTGGGCTTATGTGATGCAGATATATGTAGTCCATGGAACAGAATTTCCAGTAGAAGCATAAAATTTATATAAAACTTGTAATATAATTTTGTCTTTCGTTCAAAGTAGAAATATATTTATTTTTAACATTTATCTCTTTGTGAATTCTCAAAGTCCTTATAACCATTAGCAGCAGATTTAAGTCCCACTAAAAGAGACAAACAGAACAAAGTTCTGCCTGCTCTTCCCTGTGCTTGTAAGAATAACTTGCACAGATCTGAGACACAAACTGCAACTTGTTGTAGCTTTGAGAAAGCCCCGAACCTGAACTGAGTTATATGAAACGTGGTCTGTGCTTTTAAGCCTAGCAAAGGCTGTGTGGTTGGTGTTTGAACCTCAGACTAAGATTGTACTCAAGGAGTCCACACCAACAAAATCCATGGGGGATCCCTGAAGAGACCATAGCAGTGCAATGAGCAGCAACAGCTCTGCCTTCAAAGGGGACAGCTCTTCTGAGCAGGGCATTGGCAAGCAAGGCTGTGCCCTTCCTTTTGGGATATTTGCCAAGTGGTGTTTATGACATGGAATAAGACCAAGAAAGTGAACCCAAGGGAGTGAGCCACTATAGAAAAGCTTAATTTTCCTTGTCTTTTCCTTGTATGCAGGAACAGTTGGGTGTAGTAGAATTTCTACTACCTGTGCTTTAACTTCTGTCCTGATTCAAATGTGTTTGTTTGAGACCTAAATCAAATCAATTCTTCCATTTTTTTTTCTCGGCATTTTCAGTCAGAACTGTTATGGGCACATGATCTTGAGCTCCATCAGAGCTGGAAGTAGGCACAGAGGAATAAGCTCTGTCACTGACTGTGTCCAGAACGTTTCCAGTCAATTCTGAAAGTTTCTCTAGGACCAAACATGACTGCATGCTCATCCAACCCCCCCTGGTGATACACAGAGGGAAAATAGCTGCAGGGAACTTCAACTTTGTTTGTCAATCTAGTTCACACCAGCCAATCCACAAGGTATAGAGAAAACCATGAAAATGATGGCATTCCTCACCCTGCACAGGCCTGGTAGGACTGGGAAAGAAGGTTCTATGTGATTATGGGTGATCATCACCCCAAAGACATCTGTGGCAGATACATTTATTACATGCAGAGCATTTGATGCACGGCTTTGAGCACGTGAAGAAAGTGCTCATCATCATTATTTTTCATGTGCCAGATGGCAGGAATGCCAGGCTCAGGCTGGTTCTCCTAGGGACACACCAAGATCACCATCAGTCAGCAAAAGACTAAGAGCATAGATAACAAACCCTTGGAAAAGGCATGAGACCTGATTGCACAAACAAGTTAGCAGCATCCAAAGGATGATATTTCCTTACAGCTAAGGTAGTAATTCCAGCATTTTTCTTCTGCCTTCAAAAATTTGTCCTCATTTTCTAATGCTGGAGCTTCAAGTGCCAGTACAGAAAGGAAATCTGACACAGAGCTGGCAACCACCCCGTTCTGAGCAGGAGATGAGACAAGATGGATCCAGGGTCCCTTCAGACAATGTTTTCATGACTCTGTTGTTACTTCTCAAGATGCTTCTAGAAGCAAACAGGCTTTGAAATATGACAGCAATATGAGGAAACTTGAACATAAAAGCAGAAACAACCTTATAGTCAGCACAGATGGGCATTGCAGTCATGGTCATTTGGGCAGCAGGAAGAATAAAGCGCAGCTGACAGTTCACCTCTGTCCTTCTTTGGAGCTACAAACTGCATACAGAACTGAATGGTGCACACCTGAAGGATGGCTGGCTCACCTGGGCAGTACAAATGTGCTTTTCCTGCTAATCTAGAGAATGCAATCTTCCCAATTTCATAAATACGTCATACAGATAAGAGGGAGGATTTAGATGATTTTTAGATATTCAGTGAAAAACATGCTCAGAGCTAACTGATCTTTGCAGAAAAGAACCCAAAAAACCCCCAAACCTACTGTCCAAAAAAAGAAAATGGCATGGTTTTAGCAGAAAAGTTATAAGGTTAAAAAATGAGGGTTAAAAAAGTACCCCAAGCAAAAATACCATGTGAAGGGTTGTATCAAAACACTCAAACGCTGCTGAAGGCTTGAGCTAAGTGTGTGGCAGACAACTCCCACCCACACTGTGTTGTAAAACTTGAAATAGTGGATCATGAATGTGCCCCTATGATACTGCTGCATAGGAAAGATCTTTCCTCTTGCCCAGTCCTAGTATGACATGGGAGATGCAAACAGTCAGTTCATCATGCAATTCACAGGTAAAATTCAAATTATAAAAAGTCCCAGAAAATTGCACAGATGTCTTTTTAACACTTCATAATTTTCCCTTGGTAATGTGCTTAAGTTGTAACAGTCATCTGAAAGACATAAAATATGATGGGGAAGGTGGAGGAAAGGAAGCACTTACTGCTAACTCTATACTGGTGAGATAAGCACCAGTCATAATCTGACCTGATATTAATTTCTGTATGAGAAGGGGTTTTCAGAAGAAATCAAATGCTAAATACTTCTGTGTAATTGTAAAGAAAGTAACCTGTGAAGTCATGGGCTATTAACTAATCACTATACTTCAACCAAAGGCAGCATACAGTTGCTAGGTAACCCCTGATAAGATGTGTGCATTGGCTGGCTGAGAATCGCTGGAGAAAAGTGATTCCCTCTGCCAGCACCACCACCACCCAAACCATCACTGAGTCAAACTGATTACAAAGGAGTTTCTGTTTTGACTGATTTTATAGGAGATAAATGGTGACTACATTGTGTTTAGACAGACAAAATCTGCACACCGGTTGATAAAATCTAAAAAAATGCAATCAATGAAGTGAATTTGTTGCTTTTTTCAATGGGTTCATTTACCCTTGACATCATAATGCTGCATGCTGCAATCCTGAGTTCTCCAGCTGATTTATTTTTATATATTGCATTATATTTTATAAGACGTAAAGAGTCAGGTGACTGGAAGCTGACTCTGAAAATCAATGACGAACAGATACCTGCTGGCATATATGAGAAGTGCTTCCCTTCTACAATTTTTTAATACTTTTTACTCTCTATTTCACACTATCACATTTATGTGTTTGATAGAAACCTAAAATTCGATTCCATTTGAGCATTTTTTTTCTTTATTTTCATTCACCAAGTTGATATTAAATAAAAATGAATGCTAAGTCGTTTCATTAAACAGTTTTTGAGGAAATATTATATTGACTCATTCTGAATAGAATAAAAACCAAAACAAGACAACTGCAATATCAGGAACTACATGGAAACTACTGGCAGAAAGGAATAGGTTTAATTTTTCTACCCAACTGCCTAGCATTCAATATATCCATAATCTGTATCCATAATCAGTATCCATAATCTGCAAACTATTTTAGCAAAAACACTTGTTGATCTCTAACAATGACTTGTAATGTTCTCCTTGCCCAGGAAAATCATACACTCTCAATTATTTAAAAGCAATCAAAGATATTTCACCCTTTTAAATTTCTGAATTCTACAGTGTGTGAGAGTTGTCTCCCTCTTCTGGATGATCCAGGCAACCTGAGGGGATAACAGCTGCTCAAACACAAGAAGCCCCAGGTTTGGGGTGGGCACAACCAAGAGACAGCTGCTCTCATGTATACAAGCTCATATGGACATTTTCTTCATGATAATATCTCCTCATCATCCTATAGGAAGGGGTGAGCAGTGGGAAGAAAGAACGAAAATAAAAGATGACAACGTTATTATCTTTTTCTTCTGAGTTAGCTTTGAGGTTTGGGGGCACACCAGGGGTTTCTACACTACTAGAAGAGAAACAGAGTTGTTCGCATACACTTTGAGTGGCATTACTATTTTTGTATCCCCATCACACATCTCCTGTGCTGGCATCAGCCAGGGCTCTTTCCATGGCATGCATTGCTCACAGCTTGGTGCTACAAACTGCCCGACAACTTTACTGAGAAACAGCATGTTTTGTTTTTCTAATTTGGAAAACAAAGGCGCACTGCAAGCTGCACTGACTGGGAAGTCATATATCTTTAACTCAAAGTAAAAAGGAATAGAAAAGGAGGAAATATCCTTCAGATACACCAAACGCCTTCCTCTTTCCTTGAAGTGCTCTGTCAGCATGACTGACCCCATACCACTTCTCAGTGTCAGCCAAAAAAGAATGAACTTTTTATTCTCTTTGTGTCCAAACGCTAATATTAGGGAACTCGCCTGTAAAGAGAGGTTTAAGGCTACTGGAAAAGACTCTTGATCAGCTATGAAACTAATGGAGACTACAGACTATTCACTGCTTAGGCCAGCAGTTGTCAGAGGGTTGCCCTGGAAGGTAAATCACCCACTGGGCCATCAATGCATGGGCTACATGAAGTAGAACTAGAGAGCTCTTGTATGGACTCTTAGAAGTGCACAGAGAAACAGAGACCTGCTGGACTTTGACTATCTGACTGCTCAAGCTCAGTGTGCTCACACACTCCCTGGGCACAGCCTCAGTGCTTGGTCAAAGATGGCCACAAATGGTTGAAGAACAATCAGGAATTTCCAGGACAGGCTTATCAGAGTGATACGATGTTCAGCATTATTTGCACCATTTGCATCTTTGGCCAACACTAAAAACTGTAATATCCCAGTTTATTTAGTTATTTGTATGATAGAATCATCTTGACACCTCAGATGTAATGGAAATCCAAACTATTCAGTCTCATCTTTTAAACTGAATTCCACTTAACTATGCAGCCCCAGCTTTTGGCTTTCCCTCTAATCAGCGGTGGGAAATAAAAGGCAATTCCAATCATAGCTGGACTCTGCTGATTATGGAGCTCAGCTGACTACACTCCTATCACAGATGATTCAGTTAAGTGTCTGTACAACTAAGTTTAGGGTGGATAATGACAGCTACGAATAGACTTTTCTGATCAGCGGGCTCATATCTCACTGGAGGGTAAGGGTGCAGGAAGTCTTGGAAACTGTGAGCCAGTCTTTCAAAGCCCTGGAAAAAGCCAGAGCAGTCCTATGGACTGAGATCCTGGAAACCACAGATCTGCCATTGCCCACTCCTCCAGCGTCCCATGAAACAAGAGCTGGGGTAAAGTTTCTGTAAATGAGCAGGATTGCACCCAAGAAGTAACTTGCATGTAACATTTATCTTCTCAGGAAATGATCCAGCAAACCCCTGAGCATCTGCTAATCTGTCAGGTATTTAGCATGAGGGAATGCAGCCTGGTGGTTCCCTGTACCTGCTACATCATGGTAATTAATAACAAGCATATTAGAGACCTGGCATGAAGCAAGGAAGAGAAAGCTGTACATCCTGAATGGGCTGGGTAGGAGAACTGAATTCAAATCCTGCAAACAAATCATTTCACAACAGAGGAATTCTGTGGTTCCCTTTCTCCTGAGCCAGGAAATCCACAGCTGACACAATTTTTCAGTCTGCTCTCCTGACTTGTGGTCTGATGGCAGATTTTTTAGACTATGTTTTAAGTTAAAGGCAGGTGCCAATACAATATATTTTTGTGACATACATATATATAATAAAGATGGCTTCCTTCTTCTGATTCTTTGGGGTTATTTGCATTCTTAATCAGAGACAGAATTTGGCTGAGAATTTGGGAGTCCCCAGGATGAAGCAGAAAATTCAGCAGAAATTTAATTGCTCAAAATGTATCAAGTTGCCATATTTTGTTTATTTCCTGAGATTCAATTACAAAAATTGCCAATCTGCAACTCCAAATTGCATGACAACTCTTGAACTTACAGTCTCACAAGGATAATCACCCCAGAGCACAATGACACACACATTGCTCCACTACCACTAATTAATATAAGCTACCAGTAATTAGAAAGGGCAGAATAAACTCTACACCTCCTTTATTCCCTGACTGGTATAATGAGGATGTCATTCTATTGTCTCCTGGGTGGGATATTTTGGCACCTCTGTTGTTACCGTTTTTTCCTAGACACGTTGGGTACAAATATGGTTTCACTTCACAAAATGTCTCAGTGCCCTCACCAGTCTGTTCATCCTTGTCAAATCAGGATTTCACACATTGTTTTCTGCACATTCCCTAATCTTAGCAAAAGTTTCATTTCCCCAGCCCATTGCCACCGGCTATTAGTCTGGCACAAAACTCAAGCTCAAAATGAAAAAGATAAAACAGGAAAGACAGCAGACACAGCCACTATTGCTCTGTTTTGTCTTGTCACATCTAACAAAATATGGTTAATAGCACCATTGTGTTATTGCTGAGCCAGAGGGACAACCAGGTGTGTCTTGTCATGCCCTGTGAACATTACCTATACCTGAAATATTCTGAATCTGCCCATTAGTGTTTCCAAAGTACACCCTGTCAATAGATGGAGGAACATGTCATTGTCTAATGGATAAAAAGCCATCAACAAAAACATGGTATTAGCCACTGTGGATGTTACTGACCAACACGGTCCCAGACAACAGCTGGATTTACTCCAAACCTTGACTGCTGAAACCAAAATAGTAAAGTATTAAAATGGCAATTTAAAATTTCACACGTTAACTTTTTTTTTTTTTTAAGTATTATGGCATCCTGATACGATCTTATCTATCTGACAGACTTTTATTATTTTTGCCTACTTGGTACCAGAAAAGTAAAGAAACTGAACTTGTTTAGAAAGAAGATACAATTATTTTTATTTTATATATTTATTATATGTTTTAAAATGTAACAAAATACAGTCAGCTTGTTAAAAAAAAATATCTGCAGATTCTGGCTTATCTGGGTGAAAAACTCTCTTCTCAGGTTTAGAAAAGAATGATTTTCCTTTTAGCATTCAAATTTGCATGCCAATATACTTTGCATATAATTTACATAACATACAGTATCACAACCACTTTGCCCCTTATTGTAAAATCCAAGATCAGCTCCTAGCGTTTCATAGCTAGGATTATTAAAACATTTTGTTAAGTCAGGTCTGAAGATAAGCTTCCATCCTGATGCTTCTGGAATTGCACACTAATGGGCAGGAAAGGTCTGGTTCTGACACTGGACAGGACTTTGGGTCTAGAAAAAAATTTCTCATAGGCTTGTTTTGAAATCTGGATAATTTCATTTAATATCTTTGTAGCTTGTATATGTAATTTTAAAATGAGAAAGGTGATCATTTTTATTCTCTTTCTTTCCTAATCTTGTCTTTTTCAGTGATTATCTTAATCACTCAAAGACACAGCTTTCCTGTCACTTTATGTGTGGGCAGGTATCCAGTGAGATCCCAATCCTGTCTAGAAAGCATTACTGTAATGCTCCTGTTAATCAAAACTATTCAGCCTTTTTTCAATTAAATGATTTATGCAAAGAAATATCAATTTGCTGCAGAATGATTTTTTTAATAGATCCACATAAGTTTTAGGGAAACTTTGAATAGGGAATTTCTTTCATGTCAAAAGCATGATTTTTTGTTAATGTTTGGTTGAGAGAAAGCTTTACTACCATTTACAGTTTAGTGTCAGAGCACTCCTATGGGAAACCAAAGCCCAAGCCAACACCCATCGGACTCAGAACAAGAATCTTGGTATAAATCAGGAGCTATGTTGAACACCTACCTGTCCCAGGGTCTCATAAGCTATCTAGAATATTAAAATAGCTTAAAAAAAGAGAAACAATTCCAGGAGGTTAATGCTCAGGGTAGCTAATGAGGTTCAGTCCATGTAGAAGAGCAATGCAGGAAATGAGGCTGTCCCTCCTTCTGCATGATGACCTCCACCTCCCCTCAACTCTGCATCTCTGTTGTGCTTCAGTCATGAAAAAATAGGAAGAGACTTGATTTCATACAAATGGGAAAGCAGTAATGCTCCAGTGGTTCCTTCCAACCCAAACCATTCTATGATTCTGATTCTATGGCTGATGGTTTTCTAATCATAATCTCTCTCCTTAAGACAAACTCAAATCAGGATTCCAGTAGAAGCTACTAAAACTGATTTGGTCATTTTTCCTACACATCCTTCTATTTTAGCCAAAGTTGCTTATTATATATGAAAGATTACCAATTTTCTCCATAAAGAAACAATTACAAATTATGGTAACATTAGTAGTAAAACATGAAAGAAGGTGAAGTGAATAAAGAAGAACTTGGTTCAAATGATGCTGCCTAACCTCAGTGCAGGCTGCTGCTGCTCTTCTACATAAAATGATGAACTTCAGAGTCAATTTAGTGTCTTGGGAAAAGGAAAAGAGGAAAAAAGGCAACTCTCTAAGAACCACTCTGATCAAATGGGAAGGAGTTAAGAGGAGTCTTTAATACTCCCAGGTGCACACCTTGCTGGTGCATTCTTCATTCCATAGAAGAATGGACAACTCCTTCTTTTAGGAACAAGTAATGGAATTTCCCAGAAAATATCTAACATTATTAGAACATTACGTTATCTGGCACCTGCACACCAGACACCTGTACAGCTGAACACCCATCTGCTGTATATGCTACATGCATTTCCTTTCTTTTTTTCTAAGCTTGGCAAAGGAGTTGATTAGGAAGATAAAGTCTCTGAAAAACATTTTGGACAAAGATGCCAGCACAGATTGTACAGTTAAAGATATCAGGTCTGCCAATACATGCACACCACACTCTGCAGGCTGCTTATAGTTGCCTCACAACAATTTATTGCACAAATTACTGGAATTCTAAAACAAGTCATATCTCTATATTCCCATGTAGTATAGATTTCATAAGGAAAGGATGCAATTCCCAGAATAAGTAATATTTGTATTCTAACTATTCTCTTTTCTTGGTCAGTAGGAATATCCTTTCTTTCAGAGCAGGCTCTGCCTATCTTTCTGCTCTCTCCTGCTACAGGCAATACAGCTGAATGTTGCTGATATATTTTTTGCCCAGTTCCAAATCTAAAAAAAGATGCTTTTTGTATGGCAATTTCTCCAGGAATTAAACAAATTCAGTAAGGCATTTTGAGTTTTAAGAGGACTGAGTCACATGTTGCTGGTGTGTGCACAACAATGAGGAGCAGGATGGAACTGTCCAGGGTCCAGCAGCACCCACAGGTCTGTCAGGTAGATCTCAGAAAACACAAGACCCCTTCCACAAAAGGATGTCCTTCTTTATACACACATATATATATATGTGAGTATGTGTATATATGTGTAAATATATGGGGTTATTTGTAGGATCAGGAACTTAATGATGTGTCTAATTTTTTTTTAAAAAAGATTCTAAAACCCCTGAGATATACAATGAAGAACAAGATATTGTGTTCAACTACTGAGTTTAATAATAATAATAGTAGTAGTATCAGTAATAATAATAATAATAATAATAATAATAATAATAATAATAATAATAATAGTAGTAGTAGAGTATGTCAAGGCAAACATTTCTTTTAGGACAAGCCAGATTTTCATACAAGTAAAACTAATTAAAAACAAAGTACGAAGAAATATTTTAAACTGAGGATTTTAACATGCAAGTATATTAGATGAACAAATTAACTGATATAGAAAACATAATACTCTCACTTTTGGATAAATTATGATACATTTTATTCATATTGTATGGTTTTTTATATGTTATGCAGTCAGTAATTGCCTCACTCTTCTGTTCAGTGCACAGCACACAAAATACAAGTTAGCTCTTCACTCCGTGCATGTGCACGCACAGATACAGAGATACACACACAAAATCCTAAAGCAGCAAACTGCACTTATCTTCTTCCCATTTTTATATCATACATATTTCATTAAGCTTCATGCAGAGTGTCTTCTGATTTATGGTAATTGTCAACAAAAGCAAAAAATGCCGACAATTTTAACCCTGCAGTACTGAGGATTTAACTGGGATAAAATTAAAATGTTTAGGGGGAAAAAAAAAACCACAACACCCTAAGCCACTGGGAGCTTGACCCTTGAGATGTTGTCAATTTTTTATTTTATTTTATTGTGTTTGTTGTCTGTAGAAGCAGATGCCAGCAGCAACATCTGATGTACTGGACACCTCCAGCGTTATCCCAGCATGCTCATGGCCTGGAGGACTTGGAGTAAGACTAATTTCCATATCAAACCCAATTTAGATGAAACATCTTGGTTAAAAAAAAAAAAAAAAAAAAGCCAGCGCATCAATAGCCCCTTGATTAGATTTTCATCTCCTGAGCAGACAAATATGAATATTTATTACCATGAATGCAGATTTCCCTCTTTCCATTGCTCTGATCTTGAATATTACCCACTGCTAATTTTTATGAAAATTTGGGCAACATAATGTTTTCACATAAACTGACAGTTCTTGAGATAATCCCGTTATTGTTTGGTGGGAAATGACAGTTTCCGCTTATTCATGTGTTAACGAGGGATTAAATATTGTTTTTCATCACCATAATCTAAGATGGACTGGAAATTAAAATTCAAACGTTGTGCATTAGCAGAGCTTTGAGGACCAGAATTTGTTTGCATTCACTTAGTAAAGATCTGTAAATTAACAGTTTAACAATCAAGTGAAATCCATACCATAAAACCAGCACTGACATTTGTAAAACGAAGCCATTACTCTACCTGCTAAAGGTAAAGAACCAGAGACACAAACAGTTTGCAAAACGACATCCCTTTGCAAGAGCAGAGTGCACGGTGAGCTGTTGTCAGCCCCAGCGGTCCCTGGGCATTAATGGACCAGGTCACTTTTCTGTGGCACAGAATCATGTCCCTTTTCCTTGTCACAGGTTCTGATACTCACACACTCGATATGCTCAGCTCACATTGAAAATCCCCTCTCTGACAGAGCTCTCCACAGCAGTAAAAGCTGTCTCATTGACCCAGGAGCTGTTTCCAGGCACGTGCTGTGCTCACGCCCTCCCCAGGTCTCGGTGTGCAGTGCATAGACACATATAATTCTTCACTGAAATGGGTGTTTTTCCTGGAGCTGCACTGTATCTACCAGTTCTCTCCTTATCTATCAGTTATCTCCTCGAAGCTTGTGCCTAATGCCCAGCAATGCAAATCAGAGATACCTATATGTTCCAAAGTGAGCACAGAGACCTGCTGGGGACATTCTGCAGTTCAGGAGCCACTTAATGTTGTTTCTACAGAAAATTTGAATTAGTAATTCAGTGAAGTATGTTTGCATTCTTATTAAAAAAAACCCAACTTTTCCCTTTGATACCAAAGTGCACACAGAACTAAAACTATGCTTAAGTCAAAGCAACTCAAACATCTGCCTTAACTAGATCTTAAAAACTATCTCATCACGATAAATCTGATTAATGCAAAAAAGAAACAAAACTGAGCTCCAACAAACTAATTTATTAGGAACCTTCATGTTTAAATTTAGAAACTTGTTAAAATTTTTTTGAAAAAAATATGCTTTAATAAGTGTAACAGATAAAGCCTTTCATTCTGAAGGATGTTGGAGTGATGGACACTACAGCCATGTTGCCTTTGAGAGTGGAAACTTAGTGATGTACAAGTGCAAAACAGTTCTGAGAGGGATGAATAAAAATGTACTGCCAGGCCTTCCCAGAAAGCAAAGATCTTAAGTTTTACTTAAGTACTTGAAGATTAGTATTAAAAAACCTATAATAAATGACACAACAATTATTTTAACCGGCAACTGAAGTTTTAGTTCTATTATTCTTTAATTTTAACACGCCTTTACATCAGTGCTCCAAAGGTGACCACACTGAAACTGCCTGCTATGATTGGTGCCTGGCCTGGATCTTGCTTAGATGGAGAAGCAAACAGCCTGAAGAGTCCTAATTGGCACAGGACACAATGTGAGTGACTGACAACAACTTAACAGCACAGAAAAATGTGGGACCATGCCAGGCTCTGGGCCCTATTCCTGCTTGTTTTACCAGCTCTGATGCAGCCATAGGGCCCCTGATGCCAAGGATTCCTACAGGAAGGTTGAGTGTCCCACAGTTTGAATCTTAGAACCAGACCCTTACTTTCCTATGCCTACAGGCCCAGAGCAGAGGTCCTGACAGGTGTCCTTCCATGTTGACCTGCATAGGAGCATTTGCTGCCCAGGGTGTGCCAGAGAGAGGGTTGAGAGACTGGGATCTGCCACTTCTTCCTCTCCTTAAACAGTTAAATCTGTCTTTGACACTGCTTGAAATCCACGTGTTCCTTCCAGGATCAAGCTCCTGTTTGTGGAGATGGAAGAATCTCCCTCCTTACAATTTCCGACCATCTCTACCCCTCAAACTTCAGACATTTTAAGAGAATTTAATCTTAATCGGCAGCTTTCCCAGCTGACCCATTACATCACTCAGGATTTCGTTTTCCTTTGAGTCATAATAACCTGGCTGCTGGTAGAAGGAGGTTGCTGAATTTCATGAATCAGTAAGATATCTAGTACAAACAATCATGTTCTCCTATTTAAAGATTCTTTATGAATATATTGAGTACAGGCTGCCAAATCATAGTTAGGGTGGATAATAACATTGATTCTTAAACAGAATTACCCTGCAGTTTGGTCTGCATAGTCAGTGCAAGTATCTAAATCTCTTTTCTCTGCAGATTTATAAAGGTTTGTAAGGGAAACTCTGCTTAAAGAACAATGGCATGACATGGCCTAAACCCAAGATAAATCCTTAAAACAAACACATGCTACTTTTTAACCAGCACAATGTTAAAGAAGACAAAAAGGAACAACACTGGTAGGATGCAAAGTTCCTGAAGCCACAAGGCAAACCGTATCTTGTTTCATTTTACATGATACTGAATAAAAATTGAATTGCTGTAGTTGCCATGGCAACTGCCACATCACTTGGCACTTCTGCTCCTTTAAATCACACAGTGCTACTGTAAAGGAATTCATGAACCAATCTGACACTTGAATACTTGTGCTTTATATACTGTTTCAGGAGGAAAACATAAATCAATACAGACTGATAGTTGTCTCCGAAAATCAGGTTTGCTGTATTTTTCTTTACATTATAATCTCCTCATTTCCTTGTCGTGTTCTTTAAAAATTTGTAAAGAAGATGGAGGGCGTTGTCACAATCAGAGCACAAGAAAAGAAATTACTACTGACACATGATTTCCAAACTGAAGCTGTGACCTGTCATTCAGATGTCAAAATACCTCTGCTATGCAATATTCAAATCAAATACAGGGGATAAACATTGGAACTTTGCCCCTCCACAACCAGAGACGGTGTGATATGTGACAGAAGACAGTCTCAGGAGCATCCAGGCATCTCTTTAATTCTAAACTTAGCAGCAGCTTAAAAGGAATGTCTAACTATATACTTAAAGCTAAGCATATTCTTAATGTTTGTAGATTTGGGGCCATGACTTATATTGCTTTAGTATGCTCTGTATATAACATGCAGTTGACAAACTAATGTAGCAAAATGATACACGTTTCTGCTGCATATTTTTTGTTCTTAAACATTTAACACTTTTATTAACACTCTAGATGCAATTTATTTGAAAAGCAGCCCTCTAGTGGGCTATGTACTGTAATGAATAGTTAATAAATAGCATTAACATTATCTCTAAATATTAGCTAAAATGCATTTTTCAAAAGCATACAAGGTCTTAAATAAATGAGCCATAGATCTTCATCATTCTCTTTGGAGAAATTTAATGTTCTGTTTAGCATTATTCCTCAAATTTCTTTTAAAGTGTTACTTCTAAATGCTACTGTATGACTAACTTCTGATTAGCATAACTTTACTATTCATGCATACTTACAAACTGTTATAATGAGATATTATTCACTGTTAGTACAATTTTACATAAGTAGTATATTACTAGTAGAATTCTATGTAAAATTTAATCTATTAATTTTTAAGGGTTGTACAGCTTTAGAATCTGTAATTCGTGTGGGATAAGGTAAGACTTTCTTATTATGCCTTCACTGAGAATATTTCTAGGATTCCTGAAAGTTTTTTAGTTGATGTTATTGCTCTTATTCCTACATACAGACCTAAAGTTACATGCCTTAAAGCAAAGAACTCTTCCCTGACCTGGTCCATGCCTTGCTCACAGCAACACATGTGGCTCCAAACACTACCCCTCCCGGAAACCTCTGTTTGGCTGCTCATCATCACAACCACGGTCAGCAAAAGCCAACAGCAAGAGTGGTGTGTGGGAACTCCAATCCCAGATCTCACACAACAGGAAAAAATAAACTTGTTGGTCTCTAAGACATGGGGTTTGTAGGAAAAATGCTGAAGGCAGGCACTGGGAAAAAGCCCTCCCTGGTGCCCCCTGGTCTAAGAACGCTTACCCTGTAGTGCAGAGCTGTCTGCCCTCACATGTGCCTGTGCCTGGCTTCAGCCTACTTAGTTCTGGTAAAAGAAGGGTGGGTTTCAGTGCACGTTGAAAAATTTAGCTGTGTCTTGGGTTAAAACTTGAGTATTTGTAAATGCAGAGCTGCTGTTCCTACACGGTGGTCAGTCTCAGACTTACCCGACCTCAATGTTCCTGGGTACAGCATCCCTTCCAAACCTGGGCACCCCTGGGCAATATCTGCTGCAGATCAGGAGCCTTTGGATTGCCGAGATGTAGCCTGTACCCCTAGAGACAGCTAGAGTACCCCCTAGAGACTAGCCTGAGTTGACTCCAGGCTAATTTGGTCATTACAAGCCAAAAGCCAGCACTTAGCATTTTACTAGTAAAGATCAGGAAAAAAGGTTTACACCTTATTCTTCAATAATTGAAAATGATTTGTTAAGTTCTGCACTCCAATTTTTTTATGGATTTCCAATCCAATATCATTCTAGGTAAGATATGTAATATAGACATAAATGATGAAATTTGGCAACATTAAGGAAGGTAAGAAGCTAGAAACCTGACTCCAGCTTCAGAAGCTTGCACTGGAAAGTCTGTCCTCTAGCTTCACTAGAATTTTTAAACGCAGATTTCTTTATTGTAGTAACATCACTTTATGCAGCATCAACATAATTCTACACCTATCAAAATATCTATAAATGAGAATATCCTGAAACATGTCAAAATATCAGTGCTCTATTTTAGAACATCTAGAGGTATGATGAAGTGCTCATTTTGCATATATTTTGGGTTATTTCCATTTGCTTTAGGAAAAGGTTCTAATTTTTATGTCTGCCATATGAGAGCCATGATTCAAATCCTGCAAATGAAGTTATGATTCCAATGATGATTTTCTTCTGTGCATTCCTATTGAGAAATTGAAAGAGTTAATTTAGTTTAACTTATTCTGAAGTGGGTGCTGTTTTGTCAGTTCAAGACAGGGACAGTGCCATTCCCTCGGTTTGTTTCAGGCTTTATTCATCGCTTATTCAAATCACAGACTCTTATACCCCAAAACCTGATTACACTTTCTTGAGCCACTGGAGAGCCTGACTTGTTATTCTGAAACTGTGGTTGAAAACAAATTTCAGCAAAAAGCTGAATAAACATTTATCCGTGTGACTAATTCTGGTCACAGCCAACCTCAGCATGGAACTGAACTTAAAAATACTATGTTCCTGTAATAATTCAAAAGTGCTTATGTGAAGAGATAGAAGTAGTTAAGTTCCTAAAGGATGCTGAAGGGATACCTGACATGGTGACCCCTGTGAAGGGCTGTGGTTCATGGTGACTGCTGAGCTCCTCTGGGCTGGGCAGAAGCTCCTGGGTATGATTCTAGTTGGAATAATTGTGTAAGACTGGGACTTCCACTCCTGCTGAATCCTGAACTCAGGAGGAGTCAGGTGGAGCCATGCAGCTGCTAGCCATGCAGGAAGCTTTCCCTCCATGGGAGACAAAATGCTGTCCCCAAGATCTTGCAGAAGTGCTCAGCCATGCAGAGCAACAAGTTCAACTCAAGTAGTGGTTAACATCAAGTTGGGACAGAGGAGAGCACAGTTATGGGTCCAGCTTAAATGCTATTTAGCTCTTCATTTCTTTTACCAGTATTGTGTCTTTCATGGTGTTATGCAAATGGACACTGAAATAACACAACACATGCATTCATACCCTCATAGACACTCAGTTACAGGAAGTCCTTGAACAGCTGAAGATGACCTCAGGACTTCAGAGATTTATTTCATGTGTAGGAGATCAAAAGAAAATACCTCAAAGCTTCATTGTATCTGAATAAACAAGAAGGTGTGCAATGCTCATGATGGATTTGTGTGGCACAAACATGCATGACAATGAGACCAGCAAATTTCACATGGATACCCTAGAGGAGTTCTACAGGTTTTTTAGTTTAAATTTTTACCAGCTCCTGTTGTAGGTGCTGGAACACGGCAAATAAAAAAGAAAGATCTTGGCAAATATAATTTCAGAGATAGTCAGCACTACAGAAATGTGCAGATCCTCAGGATTACAACCTCAGCACTGGTTCTCTCTACAGCAGAGTTATTCTGGTTTTCTGGTATAAAAGCCTTCTTGCAAACGAGATAAATGTCAAAATAATTCTCATTTTAAGAGTGATACACATCATATCAAACTCTTATCTAACCCTCTGGATCCTTGTTCTGTTGAATATTCTGTTGCAAATGTTAGATACGGAGGTGGATGTACTGTGGAAGTACCAGTAAAGGTCTGTTCTATAGTGGCCTGAAAGAAGCTCTGCTTGCCCACAGTCCAGACAGGGCTTTGACCTTTATCATCCAAACCTTCCCATGAAACGTACAGAACTTTTCCGCCAACACCCTGCAACATGAGCAGCTTCTGAAGTTGCAGCTTAGGAACTAATTTTTAATCCTGCTAGATCAGAGGCCACCCTATGCTGACACAATGCAGCTAACCTCAGGCCTAGCCAGAAGAATCACAAGCTGTGGAAATCTTTTACATGACATAAAGATGATGAACTGCTTTGCAGCTGTGGTAGACTCCAGATCCATGTTGTTAATGACTGTATAACACATTTTTATGCAGTGACACAAAAGCAATTCATCAGCCCTCCCTGGACTTGACTGAATGGCTCAGTAAGCTTGGTGTGAATTTTATAATCTGTTGTTGCTTTTGAAATGTTTTTTCTTAAGATAGAGGAAAAAAAGGGAGAGATTGAGCAGCTCTGAGAAGCATTTCTCATCTCCACAGAGGAAGAGACAGTTTCCTTCTAGCACACCCAAGGCCTGGGAAGTCACTAGCATCCATACATTCCTTCCTGAGGTACAAATCCTGTTATCCTAGATTGGCACCTAAAAGAGATTCCACTGTCCAGAGCCCCAGATGTATTATTGCTGATCTTAGGAGAGTTCCTGCATTTGTTTAGACAGTGGCTCCATTTGCCACTCGCATCTAGGCTATATTTCTCTTGAGGTATTTCAGATATGAAAATTGCCTTGCAAAATCAATCCTTTTTATTTTAAAGGCCTGCAAGTGAAGATTACATATCCATTAACTTTGTCATGTATCTCACCTACTGTCCAAACAAAAAGGCCATTTCTCATTCTCTACTAAAGTTTTTCTAAAGTACTTTTGATTTGAGCATCTTGACTTTGATTTACTGTTACCATTACATATAATTCCATTCCTAATTCCAGTGTGAAATAAAAGGAATCCTTATTCAACAAGGAGCTCCTTCATTATCTTTAAATACATCCTTTCTATTATTTCAATAATAATTATTCACCAGGATTGAATAAAACACAGACTGCAAAACTGGATTACCATAGTTAAATTTAACCTGAAATAGCCTGAATTTAATACTGTATCAACAGAGAAACAGCTTGGTTACAGCACTCCTTTATTTCTTGCGTATGTGAGACCACAGAAATGTATTCATTATGTACACAATCATATCTGATAAGACTTAGAAAGAGGAATGTACACAGCTGGAAGAATCCACATCCAACAAAATACATAAGCAGCCGAATAAATGTTCTTCCATCCCCTTACTGGTCCAAATTACTTGGTTCTTTCTCTGCTGATCACCCTGTCTCAGATATAACCTGGAATATATTTGGGCCAAAATGTCTGCTTCTCTTGGGTTAACCAGTTTTCACTTTCTGCCTTCCAATAATACATATCTGGTACAGTGTAAAGCATAAACTTCTGTCAAAGTCTTCATTAATCCAAGTAGTATCAGCAGTTTTTTATAAGAAGCCTAAATATATGGAAGGGGAGTTCTACAGTTTCCTAAACCAAACACAAGAATCAGAGTGGTGAGGTCTCTATCCTAAGAACTCTTCAATTTTTCAAGTTCTGTTAGCTGGTTTTATAATCTAGGAAATCCTTGAGATTACAGCTCCAGCACATCCTTAGACTACCATGGTTACATCAACCCTGTTGCTACAATGTGGATTTAATGATAGATTTAGGTGGTGAAAACTTCTTGCATTCCAACTATCCAAAAGTGAATTCTTCACTGACCACATATAATACAAAAACTGATTTAACAAGAAGCATCTGAAGTGGGCTTTCATTTTCCAGCTGACTCTGAAGCAGACTGGAATCCATTCAATGACTGGAACTGAACAAAATCCATAGAGGTATTTCATTAGCATGGATGAGCCCCTTGGGTAAAATTATACTGAGTCTGGCTTCCATAGCCTGTATCCCAGTCCTGGTTCTGCTGTTATTTAACAGAAACCAGAGCCTGCAGACAGCACAACCATGAACTTCAGCCTGGCCTGAAGTCAGGACACAGCCTAAGGTGTACAGCCATGCCTCAGGATACACCTCCCCATTTCTGACGTCATGCACCCGTAAGAAACATTCCTAGGTAAATCAGTTATGGAGACATGATGGCTTTCATTTTCTGATGATTTCATCTATCTTTGTTTCCAAGTTCTAATTCTTTCAGCTTTGGCCCTGAGAATCACAGCAGGTGTCAGTGTTATTACCTCTTTGGGATCAAGTCTTTCAATAATGTGAACGAAGTTGCACAGTGAACCTCACAAATGTTGTCAGGTTAAGTTCTTAGGCATGAACTGATAAAAATCAGAAATTTAAACCCCAAAAATCAGTAAAGAAAGAAAACATTTCCTTCCTTTATATATATATTCCTTCAATATATTAGAAGTAAGTAATTATTTTTAATACCAAGAATAATGCAATAATGCAATTTTGCTAGCCCTGTGAGCATTCACCACTAGCAAAATTACTTAAATGAAAAGGAAAAAAAGAGATAACTGTATACACAAAATTAGCACGAGAATTAGCAATCAACTGTAGTTCATACAAGGTTCTTAGCAGATAACATCATGTTTATTAATAAATGATGAACTGCTTAGTGCAGTTTTTGCTTAGTGATATCACTATAATAACAGACACATGTTTTATTTATGTTTCAAGTTACATCCAAAATAAGCGAGACATTCACTGCCAGATTCTCTCTCATATCTGAAGATTCTTTACCCCAAATTTAAACTTCCACTGATCTAGATGAGATAGCACTCCATCAAAACCAAGGGGAATAATATGACGACTTCAGTCGCTGTGCTCATCATTGGGGATTTTTTTCCTGTGATACAACATAAACTACATTTCTTAAAGCTGGCTGAACTTTTCTCATAAGGATGGTATTTTTTCTCTGTGGGATACACTGCTATTTGTGCAGCAGATTGTATTTTGACAGATGCAACTGTATCATAAAAAGGCCCTTAGCACTATCAGACTGGTAGCTCACAAACGTTCATGAGCTCTAGAATTTCTTAAAAAAAATCCAACAATTAAAATGTTTTTGAGAATGTAAAATGCCTGAAAGCCACTTACCTCCCCCACACCAGTCTGCAGAATTTTCAGTCCAGTTGTTTTTTCAAGCTTCTCTTTGTTTATGGCTGTTAAGGAAAAATTAAGATTGGGAGAGTTAAAAGAAAGCTGGAATATGTATGATTTTACAGCATTTGCAACCAACCTTCTTTCCTTCATCAATATATTAATGGCAGTT
This sequence comes from Vireo altiloquus, assembly GCA_013396875.1. Classification (NCBI taxonomy): domain Eukaryota; kingdom Metazoa; phylum Chordata; class Aves; order Passeriformes; family Vireonidae; genus Vireo; species Vireo altiloquus. The sequence goes on along the minus strand of VZRF01013839.1, from coordinate 80,848 downwards.
CCTACCTATTCCATCTGTGGAATATCTTTCCCTGAGAGCAACTCTGCTAGTCAGTTTTTCGAATGCATATTTATGCTATTAATTGCTCATTATGTGAAAAAGAAAGCCAAGCTAATTCTATTTTACACAGTATTACACATATTAATGCAGATACACAGTTTGTTTGGAAAGTTCTCTTCTGTGGATACTTCCTTGCATTGAAGAGCAGAGCAGTATTTTACCATTTGAACAGCACTGTCACTGTATAGGGCTTTTCACAACAGATACAGACTCTTACTTCACGGGTAAAATAAAGAGTTTATTTCACACCACCAGGATGCAATGCACAATTTTTATTTTTTTCTATTTAGCTCTTTCTTATTTATTAGCATCTGTATCACTAAAAGCATTAAAAACTAAGATGAAGTAACCCAGCATAAAACAAATAAATATAATAATCACTAAGACCACAATTATACTGGCATGTAAACACACCCAGGGCACAAGCTCGAGCACTGCTGCACAGTTGCCCACACTCTTTAACCTATGGTCTGATATGATTTTGGCCTGTGACTGTTAGAAGCCTCAATAAAGCAATGCTCAACCACGGTTCTGGGAACAGCACAAGGATGAGATTATTCCTAGCTGGCTGTGTGGGTAATGCCATCCCATTTTGGATGGGAAAACTTTAATCTTCTAGATGCAAACTGTGCCAGTTGGGCTCGTGGGCAAAACCCACTTAAGCCAGGCACATGGCTTGATTTATTTTTGAGGAGAAATGAAGCTTCGCAGCTTTGTTAACCACTCCTTTCTTTAGCTGCCTATTGACTGTGTAATCCAAGTGAGTCATCTGGGTTCTCTCTGCTGCCCTTGGAATGGGCTGGACATTTAATATGGTGAGTCACCCCACATACCTTACACCTATCTGCAGGCACCTACTTTTTTTTCTTTGATTATGGGCAAAATTTGATTCAGCTTCTCAACTTCAGTTGCCTAAAGAAAACTTTCTAAACAGAAAGTTCAAGAAGTGCTAGGACATACTGCACACTGTCAATTTACATGAAAATACTTAAAATAATTAACATTTTCTTTTCATTTGTGAAAAATACTCTTTAATTGTTGCCATTTGAAACATTCAAAACAGCTCAGATTGCAGCAGACATTTCTTGGAAGATTATTGTGAACTGATACTTTATCGAGTTTGTCCAAAGTGCAACACAAATGACTCACATTGATTCCAGAGGTAAGTTGGATCATTAGGCTCCATCTCACCTCTTATGGAAAAATTCTGCTAAGACTTTTACTTGCAAAGACTCAAGAAGTCATACCTCTAGCAATTCTAATACAAAAAAACTTTATGACTGCCTTCAGCAAGGGATGAATATTGCCCTCAATGTCCACGAAGAAGAAAGCTCTGTACAGCTTTTAGACCCAGACACCTTTACTTTTGCATCTTTCTAATATGCCACTGATGAAGCAGAGAGGAACAAGGAGTCCCAAGTTAAGAAAGCTGAAATGCACGTTTTGCTGGATGACAACCTAAAACCTGCATGCAATATTCACCTACTTAACACCTGTGCCATGCTTTACACATTCACAAATATATTTATTCCACCCAGAACCAAAGGGATCATGTGAAGGAGAGTTGACTGAACTGTGAGATTGGAGACCACGTTTTGCAGTGTTGTATATCTTGTGCAGTATGAATTTCCAAAAAGACCAGTAAATCTTTGCAAAAATATACCATGCTACCACACTGATCACCTCCCACCCAGCAAACACATTAAAGGTAGATTTCTACCAAGTGCAAAAATGTAGAAGATTTACAAAATGAGAAAGTTCCACAGCCTCCTTCAGAGAAACTGAATGGTCCAACAAATGGTTCTTTGGCAGCTTAGGATAAAGAAAACTGCACAGCAGAGTAGCTGCAAAATAAATGCCTATAAGTAAACAACAAAGCTCAAATCCCACTGTGTAATTTCTTACTACATGAACAGTTAATAGAAAATATTCAGTCTGCCGAATCACTGAATTTTATAATTACTATTACATATTTGACCTCCTTTTCATAGGTTTCCTGCAGACATTAATTATTGAAGCTTTGATATTAAAAAAACAACAACAAAAAAGGTTTACTTAATACCCCTGCTTTCCCCCTTGATATTGGCTAAAACACAAAGGACAGGCCTGACAGCCATGCTAACACAAACCCTGCCAAAATTAGGAGGCATGAAGGCACGAGGTGTTATTGATTAAATCATAACCGGAAAATGGTCAAGCCCAGGCACTGTCAGACTGTGGAGAGAGACACAGCTGACAGTCTCCAGCGTGCTCACTCCAGGCGTGTACAGGAGAGTATTTCAGCTAACCTTGAACTCCACAAGCTGCTCAGGAAGGTCAAGAAATTCTGTCAAAAATGGTGCTGAAGCTGAAGCTGCAACTACATATCAAGTAGCTGCTTCCAACTGTGGAATGGTGAACACAACCACTTAACCTTTTCTATGCAGAACTATAATGGAAAATCTAAAACAAAAAGACACAGTTGATACAGATAGATGGAAGAAGTGGTAGGAAAACATATTCAGATAATATGAACATTAATTCTCTGATAATTGGCCCAAATTTTTGGAAGTCTTTCGGTGTACTACCTGCTAGCTTTTATTCAAATGCAAGTACACAGCAACTGATGTTTCTGTTGCAAATTTTATGAAAGTGGAAATTGCAATTCTGGGTAACATGGTGTATTGCACATTTCTTCAAAGTTTTTTTTTATGGTTTAAAGTCCTCTAATACTTATGTTTGATGACAAACTCATCAGCAAAGAGGCATAATAAAAACAGTTATTAAAAAAAGAAAGAAAAAATACCCCAACAAAATCCACCTCAAACCAGTTAGCAACATATAAATCCATTTTTTAATCTTCCATTGAAACAAAAACGGCTTCCAAACACACAAAAAGGGAGGCCTTTAAATTAAATTCACTAGATGAAGGATATGCAAATTACCTGAAGAAGCGGAGCCCTATAATGTTCTCAAAATTCTGCAATAGCCTATTTAATTAGTATTTTAATTTATCAGAATAATTCTTTGCACTTGACAATTTATGCAGTATTCCATATAATTAAGCACGTAGCTACAGTGGAATAATTTTGCCTACTCTCTGTATACCAGTTATTTTAACCTGAAAGAAACTGTGGAAGTCTCTTCTCTGATCTAAATTACAATGGGGACAACTTAATGGCTTTGCTGTATTAGAGAGCATGATGAGAGTGTTACTGAGTGTTAAAGGGTAGGGATTGTCACTGCTCAGTCTTTGCTAACCTGAGGGAGGTCTGATGCATTTTCTGAGGGCAAACATTTATTTCCTTTAGCAAAGTCATCTGTCAGTGGCCCAGTCAGGAATTGGAGTGTGTAGGTTTGGCAGGTTTAACCTCAGAGTCCATCAGTTATTAGAAGAAGCAAGTTCTGGAGGGCTCTGAGCAGACCTCCAGTATCACTACAGTGCTTCTGGCAGGTTTTTTGTCAAGCACGACTGCACCCTCTGGCTGGCTCGTGGGAGCACCCACTGGCACGAGCAAGGAAAAGGGAACCAGGGTTCCAGTAGGAGGTGATGCCTTAGGTTTTAATTTTTATATTTTTCAAATCCTGTATTGCCCAGTGTAACTCTGCAGTTCCCTGGAGCTCGTTCAGTGCTGTTCTCTCATGCTCACACTGACATAACAAAGCCTCTCCAGCTCACTCTCCAAGGACACCCAGACCCTCCTGGGCCCAACAACTGCAAACCTTCATCTTGGGGAGAGGGAGGCAAGCTTGGGAAAAATCCATCATTGGCTGGAGTTCTGATTAGTGAAATTATGCTGATATTAAAGTGTGATGAACTCGTGACCTGCCATTGTCCATTTTGAGATCTACTGAGGCAGGACCCTCTGGAGCCCAAAGTGTACCCCTGAAGGTCTTTCAAATAAATCTCTCCTTTATTCCTTTATTCCTGCCTAGTCTCTGTTTCTAGGTAGCCATTTAAGGCATCAGAGACCTCCCCAGTTTGTCTCCCACGCTGCTGCAGGATTTACCTGTCCCAAAGAAGAAACCACCCTCAAATATGAAAAGTGTTTGTGGGAAGATGGCATCACTCACAAGGAAACCTTGTTTTTTGCTGTGTATCTGACTTGGAGTGTGTTGTATTTAATTAAATGTCGGGAAAAAAGTACTTACAGGCATATGATTCCCCTGACTTCTATTACCTGCCCATTTTAGAATGAGCCAAATCATGCTCTAGACTTGCTAACTATATTGACTGGACCTCCAGTCAATAAATTGAGGGCAACTAATTCAGATTTATTGTAGGTTGTCAGATGAATTCTACAACCACTGTTTTCTTCCCATCAGCTTGCAAAGCTCCTTTTGAAATTTAGGAGAATTTCATTTATTTTCCTCTCTGAGGAAAGGAAAGAGAAGAGGAGGAAGGGAATTCCATAGAGATGGTGTTTATTACAGTTTTTAGCTTTTTAACAAGTATGTCTAAGACAAGCAGATGTTCTATTTATTTACATCAAGTTATACTTTCTCCTCCCCTTCAACGGACCCCCTCAATATTTGAAAAGCTTCCTCATAGCATGCTTCAGAAAAAGTGCCTTTCTCTTTGTCAGGGCCATGCACTGTGCCACACACACACACAGCAAGTCAAAAGCACAACATGGAGCATTCAAAATGCATCAGCTCAGAACAAAAATGACCAACTCAAGCGGCCAGACAAAGTGAGAAGAAGGGTGCCTGTACTAAATTTTACAATGCAATTAGTGAGGAACAAGCACACAAGCTGCAGGCAGAAGGTCCTCCAGTCTTTACAGGTTGATGGCACGAGATAGCTGCTTCATGTGTAATTTCTATTTAACTGGCAGCCAGGCCTGGAATGGAAGTGGTTGCAGAAAAGTCAAAGCTGCATCTCTGTGCTAGCAACAGCCTGCTAAATACTATGTCATATTCAATTTTCAAGTCATTTTTCAAATGATTTTAATTAGATATTGTTTCAATCTCCTGTGCATTAATTTAATTTCTGATATCAACATTTCAGCTTCCAATCTGTTCAGATGCAGTACCTTGCTGCCTAGAGTAATTTAAAATATTGTTTGCATCTCCAGCAATTTTGAGAGCACACATCCTTTACAACCTGCTCTAGCCAATAAAACCAGCAGATGGAAATTCAGACCATGCTCCCCACTCCCTGTGCACCTTTGCGTTCTCACAGATTTTGGTATGAGGCAACTAAATCTCCATGCTCGCAATCAAGGAATTTTCCATCTTTGTTTGTCTTTAATTCTGTTCAAAAAATACACACAAAATCCCTTTTTCAGGGAAATAGCAACACTGCATGTTTCCATAAGAGGGAAACTGGGCCATACTTGAATAGCTGTCAAGAGCTATTATTTTTAAAACTTATTTACTTATTTACTGAAACAATGTAACTTTTTCCACTCTAAACCATCCACCTCTTACACCCATGCCCAGGTATTCAAGGATAGAGCAGCAATGACTTTATACAGCAGGACCTCAGGTACCTCTGTCTTTGCACAGATTAGGGACATATTTTAAATACATTCTGTCTGCATGACTTCTTGCATTGATTTATTTCCATTTATTCAATAAATAACTGCTCAATTGTACGTCTTCCTTTAACTCTCCTTTTAAGTGAGCACACTGCTGTTCTAAAATCTGATATTTAAATTGTAGCAAAGGAGTTTGGGCTATATGAATTGATTTTTTTTTTATTTCTCTGGAGCTTTTTTGCTTCATGGTGGGATCCATCTCTACAAACTTTGCTGTCTCAACTAAGAAATCAGTCAAATTCCCTGCCTTGTCAAGAGAAGTAAATAGATACCACAGAGATTTACTTATCCCATCCTGAGATTGGTATAGTTTATTTATTATATATATATGAATATAGGCCTGGAAAGACCTGCTGCATCAACCAATCCTATTTTTTTTTCCACAGGCATTCCCTTGTAAGAAACATATGTACACAACCTCCAAAATACTTCAGCAGTAAAACATTTCAATAGGCTATACCATGGCTAGAGAGGGATTTTTGAGGTGTGGTGTGAGGATGATTCTGTTTCTGAAGTATGAACAAACCCAGTTTACATGAATTAGAACCACAGAAATGAAAAACCTTTATCTATCCTAAATACTTCTTTTTGGCAGAGCTTCAGGAACCTGTTATCAAAAATATTCTCTTAAACAATATATGCAGATTGGTGCCCTCCAAAAGAAAAGTTTTGAGGAATAACAAAAAACAACCATGCTCTGGATATGTATATTTTGTTGTAAGTTGTATATATGTATACATGTGTGTATATATGTGTATATATACGTATATGTGTATATATGTATATATGTATGTGTGTATATATATATGTTGTTATATGATGTATATGCCTTAGAAACACAAAATATATTTCAATGAATGCTTAATAGAGACAATTTTTAACACTATTGACCATTTTAACAGTGACAATTCAGTGTTGCACATGACTTGACGGAGTGCAGTGCACCTATGTGTAACAACTCGCTTGCATACTTAAAACATTTATCCATTATTTATAGCAAAAGTTGTACCAATTCAGCCAGCGTTAGCAGAAAATGAAAAAAAAGAAGTGTCATTCCACTTTTCGCATCAAAATTTGTTCACATAAATATTTCTTGACAAGTTTCAGCTCTGAAGAGAAAATTCAGATGAAACAACCTGCAGGATGTTGAGCTGAAACTGGAGCAGAGCACAGTCAGGTAGACCAAGGTGCCATGACTGCCAGTGCAGTGCTTCTGTGCAGAGTTACTGCTGGGATGATTGCTAATGTCTAGATCAACTATTAATTGTCCTTTTTAAAGTCTCCATTAGCTTAACATCAAAGTTCACCATCATATGTCCAACCTTTACATTTAAAAATCAGAAAGCAAGATTCACAGTCCCAGGGGATGGATGGGCAAAAAAGATCACCTGGACCTTTCTCAGACCTTCCCACACAGATCACTTTTGGCCTCTTCACCTTCACCACACTGTGAAAAGCAAAAGTCCATAAGACAAGCTTAAGGCTAGAGCTTCTTTCCTTTTAAACAGACAAGTTTTTGGAATAACAGTATGAAAGAACAGGTTTTCTTCCTAGTTTTATTTATAGTCAGGAATTCAACAGATTGCTTCAATTTTCTTGGGCTGAAAATACTACCAAAAAAAAAAAAAATCAAACAGATAATAGTAGTAACTCAGCTTTTCAAGAGTAGCTAATCTAGTTTTGTATCTGTTTTTTCCTTCTATTTGAATAGTCTCTCCCTCCATATAACTCATTTTGATCTCTCAGGATATCCATTGCATCTTCTGATTGTGTTTAATTATTTTTAAATAAGCAGAAAGAACCACCAAAACATGCAGGGGTTGTTACTTATGGCTGTAGCTTTGTAGAAATTCAGGAAACTCTCTTATCTGGAACTTAACTGACCTTCTGTGGTTTCTTTAGAATAGATGATGTGTTACTGGGGCAAGGGAAATGACTAAACCATCTCTCCAGAAGTCTACAAGATACTTTTTCTAGAGTTTCCATTATTTTTTAACACAAAAGAAACAGAAGGACTCAGGAAAAGAAACCCGAGGATAGTGGTTGCAGTTTTAAAGAAGAAATCCTCTCATCCCTAGGGTATCCTGGAAAGTACACTGACCCTCTTTCATATTATAATGCTTAATATTTTAAAATACCCATATTAGCATCTAATTATTAATCCTCATCTTTGTTGTGCTCTACATTTTTAGCATTCTCCTGCTTGCCCCATTTTGAGTCTCAGCCTGAAACAGTATGAAATGTATGAATTATTCTTCCACTTATTTAAAATCTGTCAAAATCTTTGGATGGACACTGTAGTGTATTTGCACTGGTTTATGAAAAATTTAATGGACACTACCACTAATTCTCAGCATGCCAAATTTTATTTTTAATAAATACACACTCAAGAACTGTCATTTTTTTTCCAGTCATTTCCTCAGTTAATAAAACAGCACCCTGTAGGTTCATTTCTTTAATGATCCAAAACACAACTTCGAGACACGTTATTTGTTATTCATCTACGACTACATTTAATGTCATCCTTGTGGCACAAATGTAACAAGACTGAGTTGCAAAAACATTAGCAATATTTCAACTGACTGGCTCACTAAATCATGAATAGCACAGCTAATGCACAAGGTCATTCACTAACAAAATCTATTTGCTGTGCCTCAGAATAAAATGAAAATATTTATTGCCAAGGATGCCACTAGTAACAAGAGTCACAATAAAGCTTTCAGGTGAGAGTGAACAGGGACAATGTTAACTTGCCCATCATTTCTCACGACAGTTTTTCATAATTCTGCTTTAATGAAAATTCTGACTACCTTTAAAATACTTTCTTGAAAATCAGCAAGAATGGAAGAACCCATATATTTCAGAAATACAGGCCAAATATTTTTTGAAGACTATAAACTTTAATCATCTAATAAAAAATCATTATGTTTATCCTTGGATGGGTGAAGTGCTAAATAAGGAAGATAAATGCTTGCACACAGACATAACTGTGTCCTAAATGCATTTACAGGATTTGAATATGCCTGTGTCTGCAGGTATGCACATTTGATGGGAATGAAGAGAAAGATATAACGTGAAAGATCTGAGTGTGTGAAGGATGGCTACTTTGCAGTACTCAGAATATTATGATTATCACAACCTCACCTACAAATGCTTTTCATGGCCAGAATCACTGTGCCAAAGGCAAACATACTACGATAATGTGGTTCCTGTGCAAAACAGCTTATATCTACCAAATGAGTGGAGACAGTAATTGGCTACAGAGGGGTAGAGATAACACGGAATGGATATTAGGCAAGAGAACAGCAGAATGCCAAAGCTGCATCCATCCACACAACATTCTTTCTCTTATTTTTTGGCATGGGAAGTGATGCGTTCAGCTAAGCCTTATAAATCCTTTAAAAGCCGCAGCACTTTCACAGTTTCACTGTTAGGGGCAGAAGAGACTTATTGGCACAGGTTTAAAATAAGGAGAAATGGCAGGAAAGGACATTCTAATCAGCTCTCCCAGAAGTGCTGGAAGCAAAGGCAAAGCTTTCCCTTTCTGTGAATGGTGTGATGGAGAGGTCTCTCCTTCGTGGTAGGTTTAACTGAGTGCTCATCGACATGAGTTTCTGCTGGCACCATCCCTTCTCTAACAATGCTATGGAAACATTTTTTTAGGACAGACCTTCAAAGTGTAGAAAAGGCTACCTGGGCTGTGCCACTCCCTGTGGTGCCTGTTCCATCTGAGCAGGTTATAAATCTGATTATAAACCTCTCATTGGGCAAAATGCTGTTCTGTGTCCCAGATCTCTGTGCGCTTTGCATGAGAATCCTACATCCCAAAAGTAAAGTATTTTGTCATGCTGCTTTTTTAAAAAGAAATCATAAGCAACTGCAGAAATATTCGAAAGAAGACATGAATGGACAGTGAGACACTGTGGACTGATACTGTGAATCAGGAGTCTTTTACCCACTGGTAAAAGTGTTCACTGTCTATCAGAATGCCAGCAACACCCTCCTTTGAGTAGCCCCTTATCCTTTGTATTTTCAAAATGTGCATCATTAGCAAAAAATCTGATATTTAATCTAGCTGAGCCGACTTCGTAAATTTTGACTGACGTGGTTTAGAGAGTGACCACAGGAGCAGTTCCACCAGCAGACACCCGACAGCAGTAACCCCTCTCAAGGGTATGATAACCTCTTTCATTGGCACTGATACATTCAAAAGAGGACATTGGCCCACAGCCTTTATAAGGCTGTCAGACTTGTATGGATTATGCAATTTAACACATAGAAATCATTACTGCATACAATTTTCGAGAAATGTAAATGAAATGCCTATCTGCTTTATGCATACATGGGCACAGGTCACTATTAGAGTGCCAGCAATTTCAAGCAATTTCTGCATGCTATTTTCGGAAAAAATTAGCACAATAAAGTCCTTATGGGGTGCAAATCTATAGGAGAGTTAAAAGCTCAATGAAACATGTTCTGACTTCTGTCTGACTGCTGTGTTTGTCAGGCAGACACTCTCCTAGCAAGACAGGCTGTAAAGTACTCCTAAGACTGTGAATAAAGCCATGCTCTCCCCTCCCTGACACTGTGGCCATATCATAGGTTTGTTTCCAGGGCTTCCCCTTCATGGAAATATATGGAAACTAGTCTTAAAAGAAATATTTGCTACCAAAATAGAAAGGTGGCTATTGCAAGGCCAATATAGATAATGACTTCCTAAGGAAATAATTTTGTGAGAAAGTGGTTTGCATATTTCCTGACCCTCTTTCTTTTGTAGACTGCTGGATCCGTGACTGATTTCTAAAGGAGAGGATGCAGTTGTGAAGGTATTTCAACATTCCTTTTTATATCTATATTATCTATATCTATATATCTATATCTCTATATTACAGCAGAGCCTTTATAAATATCTACAATAATCTACACATTCACACATAACATGCATGTCTCAATATGAGATGCCTACATATAGCTTATTCCACACTCCACTCTTCAAAAGGAATACAGAATATTAGTATAAACATAAATTAAGTATGAGGTATACATCTCCGCCAATCAAGATTAATGTATATTATTATCCCTTGACCCCTTCTTAATGTTCCATTTTACCATGTTTCTAAAATATTTATACCATACAGGGTGTTAAATTATAGCAATTAAGACCATAGTATGGTTTTATTAATATTTCATCGAGAATGTTTCATAATTTGAATTTCCCTGGTGCCCTTCTGTTGCTTTGCTGAACACTGGGGATGAAGGGCATTGCTGTCTTGTTCTTCTTCATCTTTGCAGAACTTTCCCAGCTTTTTGCTTTTTTTAGCCAGATGCAGAGTTTTGCAGCTACTGCCTTTTTACCTGGTTACAGACTCATGTAACAGTTTCAGGTTCATTATGGCCAGTTCTCTGTCCCCAACAAAATAAAACATCAGCAAACCAGAGATGGTCCAGAGAAGGGCCACTACAGGGACTGGAACATGAATTTGAGGAGTAGGTGAGACTGATGGGTTTGCTCATCCAGGAAAAGAGAAGTCTAAATGGTAATTTAACTGCTGCTGGCCGCTACTTGGGCAGGATTATTTAAAAGATGGAGCCAGAATTTTGAAGAAACTCACATCAAAAGGACTGGAGGCAAATTGCTACACAGGAAATTCTGGTTGGACAGAAGGAAAAAAAAAATATTTTCTTAGTAAGCGATGACTAAGCTCTGGGAAAGGCTGCCACAAGAAGCTGTAGAATTCATTGATATTTTCACAATTCAGGTGGAGTAGGGCCTCAAGAAAACAAATTTCGGATTTGGCACTACTTTAGACCCAATGACCTCCAGAGGTCCCTTCCAACTTCAGTTCTTCTGTGATTATTAATTTATATATATAACACCATTAAAGACAATGATTATTCCAAGAAACTGTATTATTTCATCCCAAAATTTCTGAAGTACTGACAAACCCTTCCTTGAAATAGGCACTCCATGGTTTATGAGGAAGGACTGCTGTCCTCAAAAGTACCATCATCTGTCAGACGTGGGATCAGCAAAGCATTTTTATTTCTGGATCAGTTTGTTCTTATGCAGCCAAGCACTTAAGACATGTTCAGCTGATGAATCACAACCCAAAAGCACTGGAGTGAAGAAGAGAAAGTGAAAAATTTGGGAAAATTCAAAGCCAACTAACATTTGGGGCTTGTAAATCTTCATGGTCATCACAGCAAACCTGAACTAGGTTATGACAGCAGCACTGGAGACATTGCAATGATTAAAAGTTGGAACATCATGTGGATAGTGAAAAAAAAGAAAAGGGAAGTTGTTTTGGAGAAAAGGAAAGTCTCTTCCTGAAGCAGTGTAACATCACTGCATAAATGGCAGGTGGTTAAAGGACACCAGTGAATGTCTGCCAAAGCAAATGGCAGAGACCAAGGGAGAGGAGAGACCAACCCATGGAAACACAGAGGGATGAGGGTAAAGAAAAATCAACTCAGGACTTCAGATCAGGTTTGGCTACTCCCTACATTTCACAGTCTGTAACTCATAGGTGGTTTCCTAATGCAGTTTTAGATACCTGAAAATTAGGCATTTAGCTAAAGTTTCTTTGCAACTTCCCTTGTGGCTGATAGAGAGAGGCACTTCCAGAGAGCACTTCATCCTCTGAGAAAGACATAATTGACATACAAATATAATGTCACCATCATCTGATCTGCAGCCACCACAAAAGCAGCTGGGGGTTGAAGGAAAGACTCCAGGAACTTATTTGTATGATTCAGAAATGGGTAAGTGATCTTTCAAGGAAGGGCGATCCCAAATAAATGTGTAGAAAATCAACATGGAAAGAAGGGGAAGTCTTTCCTGACCACAGGCTTAGTCAGCCAGACTATCACCAAAATAGTAATATTTTAGAGTGGTGTTTTCCTATGATTCTGAAAGGGCAGTTTCTGAAAAGGTAAAAATAATTTTCGATTTTCTCCTAAAACAAAAGTCATCAGTACTTTCTCTCCATTCATTTTATTTTAAAATTTTTATATGGTCTAGAATATAACATGGTAGTGAGTAATACTAACACAAAGTGATCAAATTGACCTACAAAAATTCAAAGTGAGAGACTAGAAGACAAAATGATAATTGTAAAATATTTAATTAATTTTAAAATATCGAGGATGGTTTTTACTAAGTACAGATTACAGCATCTTATTTTTATTTTTGGAATGATTAAAATTCTTTTTTTTTACTGCTATTATGTTGCAAAATACTTTAATATATGAATTGTTTCATTTAGTACTTGCAGCCTGTTTTCAAATTAATTGAATGTTAAAGTTTTCTGTATTTCCACTGAGGGTTAAAAAAAAAAAAAAAAAAAGCAGAATTATGTGTATTACAAGAATCAGTTTTGATTGATAAGATGTACAAAAAACTTCCAACCCCATAAAATTTGCTGAACAGACAAAGTTGACAAATTATCAGGAGGAACAATTTCCTCCAGGGTTATCCTGAAAAGATTCAGTTGTTGTGGGAATTCATACAAATGGAGGCTCCAGCAAAAGAGCAGTTCTCTATATCACACTGTCACATAGCAGGAAGGCTGGATGCTCCTTCAGGTAACATTGTGCCAAATATAAAAAATGAGCAATTTCAAGCAATTAGTTGCACCAAAGGTTGAATGAGAAGCTGAATGTCCTGCTGCCTTACAGGTGGGGCTAGGAATGAGAAAGGAGGGCTGTTTTTCAGGTGTAGGAGGAGATGAAGGAAAGATAATTAACAGGTTGCTCCATCTCTTGTTTTTGATGGCTAACTTAATTAGATGATTTGTAATTCTGTATCTGAATATTTCCCCGGGTCAAGTTAGAAACACAAATCCTACAAAAACTCATCTTTAATGGATAAAAACACCAAGGATCTGTAAATACAGATAAATGTAGGATGGAGTTATATGTAAGGTGTGTGTTTTGTGTGTATGATGTATGGTGCTGCACAGGACTTGCATATATTTGAATATTCATAAGATCTTCAATATCTTGTGAAACAAAATGCAATAAAGGAAGAAAGAGAAACAGAGATAACAGGGACAAGATGCATCTCTTTCATTTCCCTAATTTCTCAGTGTATAATGATCTACCCATCTATTTTCTTATTTAAAAATATCAACAAGATTTTTGGTATTATAAATTACATTAAACAATAGACATTAATAATGCATTATATTCTTGAAGCAAATACAATCTTTAAATGAAATCCAAATATATTAATACTTAAATAATAATTAATATAAAGTAAACTTTTAAATATAGCACTGTATTACTCTGTGGGAATTATATTAGTAGTTAACATATTTTAAGGACATAAGCCTATCTAAATTAATTTACAGGCACTGCTGACAATTCAATAAAAGGAATCAGAATATACCATCTATTTGGTAATTGCAACACATAAATATAATACCATTATTATATAGATCATACTATGGCATCTACCTCATTCTTTTAAGCTGCCACACTACTACTGGTGAAATTTTACTCTGTACTTAAAACACACTGTGCCACACTTCAAAATTATTTCAATTGCAGTAGTGCTAAAGGAAAACAGCAATTTTATAAAGCCTAATACATCTGAAGGGGAAAGCACTCAGAGTATCTAAATATGTTTTCTAGGCACAGTTTGAACTGCAGTTGTTCAAAGTGAAGTGTTGCCTTTGGTGTGGAACATGAAGTACTTGGGAGAGAAGAGCAGAGCAGCATCAAAGGCAGCCCCACCATCTGATGCACAGAATGCATGTATTGATTTCATATTTTGAAAAGGCTTCCTTTACCTTGAATACTTAGCAGATCCAATAAAAGTCTAAACTGACCCCAACGAATTTAAATCCTGCTCTAACTAAAATGTAATACATGAAAAGGACATTCAAGTTATTCTATTATTAGGCTTGTTATCAGCAAGCACGGTAGTAATTCAGAGACATGTATATGACAGACTGGGCTTTTGGTCCAGAAAGATTACAAAAACTACAAATATTACTTGTATTTACAATTGTCTGTAGACTGTGAAGAAGAAATTACTTCAAAATATCTTTTATAAGGTAGGCAAATGTTGCTTCTTTAACATCAAGTTAAAATACTTAAATATTTTAACTTTAAATATTTTAAAGCCTATTTTTCTGACCAGTTAATATTATACAACATGTTTTCAGCCCTCAACAAGTCACAAAACAATTAAATTGACTGTTGGATTTGACTTTTGCATTAGATCATTTTCACATTTGCAGCATTTAATTTTATATGCTGTTTAAGTATTAATTAATATTGACTTCCAAAAGTACCATGACAATTTTTTTACTTGTAGCAGAACCAAGAGATTCTTGACATATTCAAGATGCTGATCCCATTTTAAACCTGGGTGCCAGATTATACCACATGTGAAGATGCTGCCAGTATGGGAGGGAACATTGCATATATGTTAAACAAATTTTTCTGCAGAATAAGAAAAAGTGGTTTCATAAAAAGTGAAAACAAACTAGCTAGATAACTATCTTTTACTTCCATTATTAGGTTTCACTTCAAGTTTGTTTTAAAATATCTGTTTCTAATGAACAGAATTCTTGCCACTGTTCATGTAATCAGCATCTGACCCCCAGTCAAGCTCCCTGGCACGGTCCAGAGCACATACTTGAGGGAGCCTAAGATGTTGCTAATGGAAGTTACAGCTGGTACTCCTCTCAGAAATTACTGCTCTAGAGCAGAATCCGTGTTTGTGTCTGGGCTGCCAAGGTGGAATGCTGCATCTTGGCAGGCTCTGCCCTCCCCAGGCCTGGCAGTGACAAGGGACATCTGGACACATGCCCCAGTCTGTTGAGCTGCCGTGGCAATGATAGCCCTTGGCAAAATGGACGAGTAGGAGCCATACATAACATTTCCCATTTTGCAGCTAAAGCTATCAGAGCATGTCTGCCTCAGTCCCATAGCTGAAGCCATCCCTGTGCATCCCTGCATCTCAATACAGCCCAATTAATCTCATTTTATTAAGAATTCCACTCTGAAAAAAAGTATATTTTCCCTACTGAGCTTGCATTTTCTTCCTGTTTTGTAGTTTTGTTTGAGCACTCATGGAATAGGCCCAGTGTTGGTTACTCGGCTGATGATAGCAAAGGTGTCTGAAAAATTTTTTGGCTATAGTCATAGTATAAAACAGTCATAGTATAAAATACATAAATACAAATTCACACAAAATTCTTTTATATGTCTGCAAGTTGTCTCCAACAGCTTGATCTTAAGGCTTTGTCAGTATTAATTTGAAGAACAGTTTTCTGTTCATAACTCTTAGGTCATAATTCAGAAGTTCACCCAGGGCTGAAACTTGGAGGTAGCTGGTAACTGCCCCACTGATTTCACTGCTGAGCTCCACACAGGTGCTGCCAAGGGGGAACCATACCCTGTTGATTTTATAGGATCACATTTGCACTGGCAGTCGGTTTGACGCCCTCAAAATGTAACTGCTGTGCATCAATTTCAGCTAGACATAAAAGTCATATCAAGCTGCTTCTGCTTTGTGATTGGAAAAAGATTGCATAATATAGGGACATTCCTTTTATACAGTAATACCTGTATCAGTAAAAGTCTTTGTCTTCCATATAAGACAGGAAAGTTGTGAAAGAGTGAGATAAAAGTGATTTGTGTAAGTCACAAGCAGTCTACTGCCAGAACCAGAACTCCTCAGTGTCCAGTCAGTTGTGAAAAAATACAATATTTCTAAAAATATTCATATTTTAATGTGTCCACTCCAGCACAGAACCTGTAATCAAACACTACCAGGGGTGCAAAATAAAGAGAAATAAGTGAAAGTAAAATAAAATTATCGAGCTCAAGAAATCAGCTGGCCTAAATGATTTTTTTCTTTTTTACCCTCAGCCTTTTTCCAAAGAAAGGTAAGGAAATTTTGTCTGGGAAAAAAAGAAACCACCTTTTGGAAAACAGCAGCAATCAATGCACAATAAAATAACAGATTAACTGAAAGATTCTTTATTATAAATACATCTAACAATTCATTGTACTTGATACTTTGGGCCCATTTAAAAATGAGCTGATAAAGCAACATTATTTCTTAGACTGCTAACCAGCTTATCGGATTTCAGAGAGGTCAGAGGCTTCCTTGTTTATTTAGCTGAAGCAGTCTTTTAGCTCTCTGATCTCCTCAGTCTATCGTTATTATTAGTCTTCCTTGAGTTCTGCTTTTCAAATACCTTGTCTCCAGCTCACTTTGCATTTCCTATTCAGCAATTTAACCCTACAGACAGTTTATAAAACAAGATAAAAATCCATAAATTAGGCGTCCATGGGTGCCTGTGCCCTATATCTTTGTCAAGGATGATCACAATCAAACGCTTGTTTCTCGAGACAGCCTGTCAGCGAGCACAATTACAGGTTTTCAACTTGCCCTGCCATAGCACAAAGCAGGAGACTAATGTAGCAAGGGAAATAGCTTCATATCATTCTTCACCTGTCTCCTTTCTGTCTCTTTTCTTATGTCTACCTATTTTCTTTACAGATTGCCATTAACACTTTTTTGACGAAGTAAGACTTTATTAACTATGCAATATTATTTATTTATATTCTTACATGGGCACAGTTATTTCAGAGACAGTGTACAAACATGGAGGTTTTAACCCAGGGAGTTTGGCAGCTCTGTCATATCACCACAGCAGCGTGGGGAGGCCAATGAGAGGCACAGGCCCAAGGTGCCACAGCTAAACTGTGAGCATCACCCTGAGTAGTGCAAATCCTTCTAAACACTGACAGCCTCAGGATCCTTTATTTCTAGAGCTGAAGGGAAAATCCTCACACCATAATGTAAGGCCAAAACTTTGTCATGGACTTCACTGAAATCAAAACCTACAAAACTTAATTGTGTAGGTGGGTTTTTTTCTATTTTTTCTTTCTTTTTTTTTTTTCTTTCTTTTTTTTTTTTTCCTAAAGTTGAGGAAGTTATGCTAAGGACTGAGTGTGACTTAAAACTACAACTCCTGGCCCTTGGAAAGTAGGAATAGTGTCTTCAGAAACATCTTTCCTGGGAATAGTGGCAATTTTTGGATTAATGCTGTGGACTACTCATCCTCTGAAACAAGATGATGTTTTCTTACAACAAACTCCAAATTGTGGTCTGTTGAGCAAGGAAAGATGACAATGATGTATGAAAAGCCTGTATACCTGTCATGGTTTTGGAACTCCTTTGAAGCTGTGCTGCTACTTGTTTGCTGTCCCCCTTCCCTTCCCTCTGCCCCCTGCAGTGGGATGGAGAGGAGAACTGGAGGTACAAAAGGTAAAGATCATGGGTTGAGATGAGAACAACTTATTGGAAACAGCAATGACATAAAAAATGAACAGTAACAGCAACAATACTAATAACAAAAGTTATGAGACGGGGATGTGTGTGTCCATGTGTGTGTACGTACAAAAATTAACCCTGTCCTGGCCAGAACCAGGACTACACCACAAGTCATTATGATGGAATTGATTGGCAGGAGAGAATAGTTTTAGATTTCTGAGATAAAATGGAAACACATTCAAAAGATTCATCCTGAAGTGAGCCTTAGTGCATTGTTATAAGGAAAAATAGGATGATGCTGTATTAGTTTTGTGTCTTTTCCTGTCAAGTTCCTCAAGGAACCATGAAATATTAGGAAATTCTGCCACAGTCTGAATGCTTCCCTATGCCTCAGAGCCTCCTCCAGGATGGTTCTGTCTATGAGGACTATCAGGAGTACCAACACCACATCATACTTTGCTCCTATCCCTGACATGTCTGTCTCATCACCCTCACCCTAATACGGTCCCTGAGGAACACTCACTGGCCAGGCTGGAACGTTTCCCCGCAGAGTCGCCATGCCAAGAATCTCTAGATACATCTGCATGTTTAAGACCCCTTAACTTCTCCATCTGCAGTAGCAAAGAATTCAACATTGCAGCATGTCTCCCATCCTCATTTTCTATTTCTTTCCTAAAGAAAGCAGATCTGTTATCTCAAAAATGAGCATCTAGACATCCAGGCAGTGCACTGACACAGTGATATGGCTCAGCCACAAATTCCAATGCCGTCTCCTGGCTGTCACATCTTCTGCTTTTCTAGCAAATATTGCCACTTGCACAAATGTTGTTCCACTCATAACAGGCAGATTACAAACATTAATTAGTTCCATTTGATTCCAACAATTCAGGGAGTCTTTCACCTTTGTACTAATATACTCATTGAGACTGAAACATCTCAACTTCAACTGAAACACTCATGGAAGCTACAGGAGATCATGTCAAAAGTCTTGTTTAGGTCAAAGTAGATAACATCCATTCTTTTCTGGTTATCCACAGAGCTTGTCATTTGCTTGCAGAAGGCAATGAGGTTGGTCAGACATGGTTAGACCGTGATTAATTCCTGCTATCTAGTCCTAGTCATCATCCTGTCCTTCCTGTGCCCAGTGTCCTTCATGCTTCCAGGAGAACACACTCCATAATTTTCTCAGGGATCAAAGTGAAGCTGACCAGCCTCTGTTTCCCTGGAGTGTTCCTTCTTGCTTTTTCTGAAGATGTGTGCAACACAGGCTTTTCTGCAGCCTTACACCGCAGTTTTCACAATTTTCAAAGATAGATGCCTTTCTGTGACATCAGCTTCCTTTTTCAGCTTCATTGTATGCATCTGTCTTGACCCACGGACTTTCCTGTGTCAAGATTTCTTAAGAGATCTTTGACTCAGCTGTCTTTTATTATTGCACATTGTAGTCCCTCTCCTTAAAATCTCTGTCTGCATATATTGGCTTGGGCTGCAGGTCCCAAAGACAATACTGAGCAGTTCTGCCTATTCTGTGCTTGCCTATTTGTGCCACCTGCCCCATTCAGAAGTGGGGCCTTGTTTTCCTCTTTTTTTTTTCCCCTGTTACATCTAATGCAGTGGTAGAAGCTCTTCTTGTTAGCCTGTCCTACCTTTTTTTCACTGGAACTCAGTCCTTACTTCTCAAGCCAGTTTCCTGAATACCACCTCATTTTCCAGAGTACCAAGAAAGATCATTCTTGTGCTTTCTGTCCTTAGATATCTGCCAGCTCTCCTGAGCAGTTTTTTCCTTTAGAGTTGTCTCTCACCGGATCTTGCCTACCAGCTTCCTGAAAAGACAAAGCCTTATCTCCTGAATTCTAGCGCCTGCTACATGTTTTCCTCATTCCCCTCAAAATCTTGAACTACCTTATTTCATGGTCACTATTAGCATAAGTTTAATACAATTATATGTGTTGAGTGCAGAAAAACAATTTTACTAATTTTATATGGATTTCCATTTTTCCTTCTAGATTCAAATTTTGTTTGAACTGGATTCAGGGAATCCTGCACCTAGGAAGGACCATGAGGCTTAGGCATCACGTTCCCCATGTAACCTATCTACTCTGTACAAGGGTTCTGGTCTGGGATAGCCTCCTGTCGCCTTAAAAACACCCTGCTTGTGAACATATTCCTTAACTGACTGCACTCCCTCTTTGGTTCAATGTTCTTGCTCATTCATTGCAGTAGTCCTCACCACATTGTGTCATTTACCATTTCTGCAAGGTATTTGCCTTTAAATCATACCAGCTGCACAGCTATAAATTAATCAGATGTGAGGCAGGAGAGGATCAAATACAATGCTATCATGACTGGTGGTGTCTGCATTTCAGAAAGTCTTTTCTTTTCCTGGTGTGGCTGAATCCATCCAGAATTTCTCACTGTTTCACTGCTTCACAGCAATTTTCCTTCTTGCCTTTCTAAAGAGCTTTAAGTAAATTTCTGTAGTTCACCATAGCTGGGGTATCATGGACTTTATTCTCTCTAACTAAGAGTTATCCCTTGTGAGGATTTTAAGACTTTTAAGTTTAGCATCCTCTAAATTCATCCAGGCAAACAACCCAAAGAAAGCAAAGGCAACAATGTCTGAGGCCTCAGAGCTCTTGCGCTCTTACAGCATTATATCATCTCACTGCATTTCAAAGTCTTCAAATAAGTATTCAGTCCAACTGAAAAAATCACTTGATTTTGAGGAACCAAAGCTCCAGGGCTTTTCATCTCAGCTCTTTAAATCCTTAATCTTAAAGGCTTTAGATTTGGCAACTCCTTTGCTTTTGATGGACCTTATTACTAGAATATGCTGGGTCAGAATCTGAGATGACTTTTTCTCATTTTGAACAACTTTATCTGCTTATTTATTTATTACAACGACTAATAACTTTTTTAGTTCTGAGGACATCAAGGAACTGCAGAAGTATTACTCCTTTGGTCTTCCATTACTTGAAGCTTGCTAAGAGGTCATTAAAGCACTGCAATTAAATAAATGTATCATTACAGTTATCAGCAAGTGACCCTTGATGCTATAGCAGTTCCTGTAGCCTTTTCATCAGACAGGAATAAATACTTTGGGAACTGTTGTAGAAGGAGCTGCTCAAGAAAGGTAAATTACCTTTAGGACAAGCTAACCTTTTTTTTTTTTCTAATTAAAGAATTAACCTGTAAAATAAACAGTTAGGAATTCCAATCTCCAGAATGTAAAGACGGAAAATACGTGGAACCCTCCCAATGGATGAAAGAGGAATTTGTTCCATGTTGATCTTCTGCTTTCCCTTTACTGTATAAACACCAATCCCCTTCAGAGCTTGCTTCCATCCCACAATACTCCTGATTGATTGATCTGTTCCTGACTGGATGAGCTGCAGGGGAAAAACGTGAAAGGCAGAACTTCAAGCTGCAAATGAAGGACCAGGAGGTTGGTTTGGGAAAGGAGAACCTTTCCTAGTGATCTGAACCACACAAGCAAGTTGGAAGAGAAATTATACACAGAAATCTGTAGAGATTTCTATACAGTTCTGGGGTGGAATTCAGATAAGAAGCATTAAGTTCAAGAAAAAGAAGTTTCGAAAGGTGAGATCAATCAGACTGTGGAACAGTCTCCTGCTAAAAGTAGTGAGAGCAGAATGGTTTGTGTTATATCATTCAAATGCTTCACAGGGTATCATATTTACACTGTCAACCGAAAGCATTTCCATTAAAAAAATTGCTGCTATATATGCATGTCAAGCACTCTACATTTACAAAAGCAAAAGATGATATTCAGTTTTTCACTTCTCTGTTTCTTGTTATTTTCTTACTACTGGGAACAGTTTTATTGCTTTTTGTTTATTTGTTTCGGGTTTTTTTGTGCAAGTGGCAAAGAGAACAATAGGAAAATGCAGAGTGTTTATAATGTGGAGTCTTGGAGGTGCTTTTTCATCCTTCAGAGAGTAAAGATCAAAATGAAATTGTATTCAGAATTTGAATGTTTTATTTTTCCTGAATGGAAGAACACTTGAAGTGCTGAGGTATAATTTGGTGCAGAATACACACTGTTACACTGCCAGAATATATTTCCCAAGGACCTATTCTCCTCTTATGGCAGACAGAAGGACACTAATGATAACAGAAATTACACATCTGCCATAGGAAACTGATGGTGGTTCTTGCCCTGATAGGGCCATTTTGCTACACTGGTATGTCAAGCACTCTGTATCTTTTACTAACCATAGGACATTTCATAAACATGATTTTTACTCACCAAAAATATACACATATGGAAACACACATATTTAAAATTGCTGCATACCAATGCCTAGACTTCGGTAGCATAATTCCTAAGGGAAAAAAAGCCTCTATGCATATACAAAAACTTATTTCATATAAAATTGGACTGAAAATCAACAGGCCCTTCAAAGCATGTATCTCTTTGAACAGGGATGTACCATTCCCTGTATGCAGCCCCATGGCAGCTGAAAGGCCTTTGGTGAACCAGAAGTGTTCCAGAGACAAAAACCCAGCACAGCTCAGCTCCCCCTGCCAGCCTGGCTCCTGTGGCTGCTCAAGGGCCCCAGCAGCACTTTGGTGGTACCTGGGAGCCCAGATGATTTCTCATAGCAAATTTGGCAGCAGAGATATGTGAGGTATCTTTTAACAGGCTGTATTTTGTTGCTGAACTACTTAACCTGGCACTTTGCCTGGGCTAATTAGTCCTGCAGAGATGGGCAACTCAGTTCATAACACCATAATATAATCAAGCTGCTTCTTGAACCTGAGCTGGCTCATGAAATGCCACCTTAGGCTTCTGTTCAGTGTGCAGCAATCGTGGGATATTACTTAGTGATGTATCCAAAGTCATCAGCCCACAGATGAGGGGGCAAACAAAACAAGTTAATGGGAATGCAAAAAAAGAAGTAAAAAACTAATTTTCTATTGTGTTTTAGTCTCTCAAAAATATCATTCTGTTTACATAGATATCTCTTGAGAGGATAACCCTATTTTCAAATCTTAGGGTTATGTGAAGGCAAAGTAGTGCAAAAAGTTCTATGAATACATAACATGGTCATGTAAATTATTTATCCCAGAAAATCACTAGAGCTGTTTCAAAAATATCCATAGGTCATATATTTTCAGGTACATGACTCTTGCCTTAGCACCACTGCTAGCTTTTCTTGGCTTATAATGCTGCACTTTCCAAATTCACACAGAAAGCTGGCCAACAAATGGAGAAAAATATTGTAGAAATTGAATAAAAATCAGAAATCTCTTTTAGCGGCTTCACTTTCTACCAATGGAATTCAATTGTATTATAAGAAAATAGGCTGAACATAAATGATTTTGAAATCTTAGTGAAGTAAATGATGAATACAGAACAGAGAAAAAATCACTTTAAAGTTAAAGAAAACAGTAATGTAAATACTAACTTTAGTTCTCAAATCATAGAAGGGAAGAGGCACTAAAAGTGTACTTCTAGGACAGAAACTTAGCTTTTTAAAATGCAAGCACACTATGTGATACTGCTGGAAGAGAAACATGGAATTGGAGACAGCAGTAAATGGTACAGTTCTGCTGCTCTGATCTTATGTTAGATTATCCCAGCAATTCTTTGCTTTCCTTCTGCATATGCCATTATAACTATTTATTCCTTCAAAAGAAGTGCTGGACCTTGTAAGATTCTTTGGTTTAACTTAATGTTTGATTTATAGTCATAGAAAATATCAACTTAGAATGCTGAGTTGCTCAGCAGTTTGTAAGAACAAGGTGACTCTCTGAATGACAAAATTATTATTTCTTATTGGCTATTTTAGTATCTGTTCATTGTTTTAAAAACCCAACTACTCTGCTAATTTGACCACGTTTTTCAGTTGTTGAATGAAACATGTCTTGCACAGATTGTCTAACACTTCCTAAATGCTTTCGTGGTTTTACTGCTGCTACTTCAACTCAAAATGCAACAAATTTCTTGGAACAGTATTTAATCTGTTCACAGTCTTTAAATCTTTGCTTCAAAGAATGTTCTTGTATCAGAAGATAAATGCTATGGATCTCTAAAGGCTCCCCTAAAGACAAGGCTTTACACCTCAAACAATAAGGTCTCATACTTTTCCTTACTAGCACTAGCACTCATGCACTTATGAGTACCAACGTGTTGTGCTTTCCAAACTCAGAAGAAGATGCAAATGCCAAGAAAACTTCGGCACATCAGAGATTATGGATCACCTTTGGCTCAAGATTTTGCATGAGTTATGTATGGCATTACCCTGGCCCTGAGCAGAGGAAGTGTGGAGTGGCAGAAGAAGAACCTCACAGTGATCAAAGCAAGCACATTTATGTCCTGATTTCAAGTTTCCTGTCAAGGAGTGGGACATAAAGAGACCACATGTGAAAACTGTATAACTAACTAATAATTATGGCTGACATTTTAAACTTGGTTGTTTTCTACTGTTTCATCCCTTTCTTAGAGAAAAGATATTGCCACCACTGTCTATTTCTATTGCATTCAGATCCAACATCCTGTCGTGCCAAGTTATGCACAGACCAAAAAAAACCCCTAAAAGCTGTATCATGGATTCACAATAAATCACAATACAAAAGATGGATGTTCAAGCCTACACATTATCATCCATGTAAAGACATATGTAGCTCTAGAAGGCAAAGCTCTGGAAATATCCTGGACACCTATCAAAAAATAAAACAAACAGAGGTATCTACCCCTCTGTACAGACTACAAGGGTATATAAAGTGACTGACTCTGACTTACATGTCTAACTTTTGACGTGTAGATTAGGGCAGATAAATGCGCTCCATACTGTGAAATAAAAAAGTGACTTAGAAGAATGGAGCAGAGTACAATCAAATATATGCATCATTATTTTTTATTACTATATAAGAAGAATTGTAAACACCATCTATATTCATCTGTCCCCAACCTGCCCACTGGTAAGTGATTTATGTTGACACATATTATGAGACAAGATTTGTAAAAGAAGGCAACAGCTTAATTCAATAGATCATACAGTTGGAGTTTTTGCAGCTATAAGAGTGGGCCCAAGAAAAGTATTTTCATCATTAGAATCCTTCCTCCTCTCACCTCCCTAAGGTTCAGAACGATAGGAATATTACTGCACAAAGAAGATGCATGATGGCACAAAAGTCATTTGAAGAAGAAAATACTGGCTAGCGGGGCAGTTCTAAAAGACCCAAGTCTCAGGTTAGCTAAGGAGAAGATTATTTTTTATAAAAAGATAGAAAATTATAAAATCAGAGCCATTACAAAATAATAGATCAGGATAAACACTGATTATACAACCTTGTGAGAATGATTTGCACATTCTAGCACATGCACACAGTAAATTAGAGATTGGGGTGCTATCAAACAAAAACTCCTACGAGGAATCATTGCATTTTCTGGTCCTCATCAAGTATTCAATCAGTGCAGAGTTCAAACCGAGCCAAGTTGTAACACAAAAATATATTGTTAGTCCATTACAGAAACGGCTCAAGCAAATGTTCACCTTTTGGGAGTTGCACCTCCAGTCATCATGTCAATCTCAGCTGTAATCGGAGTTAACCAGACAAATCATAACATCCACTCTGAATAGTCATGCACCACTTCCCTATCTCTGCAATCAACAGAGCAATCCCTTCTGTATTCCTTCCTGTGGGACGTGAAAAAAAATGCACTTCTGCATGCCCTTGTAACAACCTGCATTTGTTAGAACTGCAGAGTCCAATAAGGTTCAGTGCAGATGAAAAAGCCAATAAAAATACTGATTAAAGTGAAAGAAATGGCTTTGCCAGTAAAGCACACAGGAGAACCAGCACTTCAGTCCTTGTGTGCTGATTGCCACATGCCTGATAGAATCGTGCTTCATCATTGGCTTCTTTATTGTAAAACCATGGGGAAAGGATAAGAGAAAACAGCTGGGACTTTGGTAAGAAATCTAATATGTAAGAAAAATAGGAGCACAAAACCAAAAATAGTGACATTCAGAAAAAACTCTCTCAATCTACTTTAAAGGGGAAGGTACTGGGTTGTGGGGTTTTTCCCTCCCAGTGTAAACTGAAAAGAGGATAAATTAATTTATTTTAGAACAGAAGGATGTTTGTGAAAAATGGAGATGGCAAGAGAAAGGTCCTTCAGCATTTCCTGGAGAAGGGGTGTATTGGGTTTGCCTGGCCAGGTTTTGGTAGAGGGGGGCTACAGAGGTGTCTTCTTGAGAACCTGCTGGAAGCTTCCTCCATGTCCAGCAGAGTCAGTCCCAACTGGCTCCAGGATGGACTCACCACTGGCAAACGCTGGGCCAATCAGAAATTGTGGTAACACCTCTCTGATAACATATTTAAGAGGGGGAAAAAAAAAATTATTGCACAGATGTAATTTCAGCCAGAGAAGAGTGAGAACATGTGAGACGCCAAGGTCACTGTAAGCTCAGGAGGTGCTCCAGGCACCAGAGCTGAGGTTCCTCTGCAGCTCGTGGTGAAGACCATGGTGAGGCAGCCATGAAGAGCACAGGGGTGCAGAGATGCACCTGCAGCCCATGGAGGAGACCACAGAGAGGCAGCTGTGACCCTGTGGAAAGCCTGTGCTGGAGTGGGGTCCTGCCAGGGGCCTACAGACCTGTGGAGAGAGGAGCCCATGCTGGTTTAATAGTAGGACTTGTGACCCTGTGGAGGACCCATGCCAGAGCAGGAAATGCCTGAAGAACTGCACCCCATGGAAGAGTGACCTACAGTGGAGCAGTTCATGGAGAACTGTCTCCCGTGGGAGGGTCCCCACACTGGAGCAGCAGCAGAAACAACATGTGATGAACTTACTAACCCCATTCCCCATCTCCCGAGCATTTGCAGGGGGAACAGAGAGCCTGGGAATGAGGGAGGGGTAGGGGAATGTGTTTTTAAGATTTATTTTACTTCGCATTACCCTGCTCTGATTTTGTTAGCAATAAATTCAAGTAATATCCCTAAGTTGAGTCTGTTTTGCCTGTGGTGGTATGTGGTGAGTGACCTCTCCCAGTCCTTACTGCAAACCCTGGAGCCTTTGCTATATTTTCTCTCTTCTGTCCAGCTGCAGAGGGGAGTGATAGAGTGGCTTTGGTGGGTGACTGGAAAAGTCAGGAACCTGGAAGAGCAGTGACTAGTGACGATGTGGGAATCACTTACAGGGACCAGAGGCAGCTGTGGTGGCTGTGCTCTGCTGGCTGCAGGTGGCCCATGGGACACCTCCATTTCCAACACCTGACTGCCATGTACCTGTTTTTCAGTGACTGAGAGCAGCTTCTGCACTCTCCAATAGGTTATACAATTTTATGCTTCATCCCCCTACCTCACATCCCGGGGATGACATCCCCCAGAGAACACAAAAGCATATAAATGTGAAAAAGTTAATGTATGAGGTTTGGGAGAAGAGTTTTTTCCACTAGTGTCAAGTTAAAAAAGGTTCTAGGTGAGAGGAAGCCAGCTGCGGCTGCCAGGATAAAAAGGCAGCTATTTGAACCTAATTTGATATTTTAATTCCAGCAGCCTAAAAAGCTTTCAGTTAACTAAAGGCCAAGTGATTCTCAGCAGAAGAAAATTAAAAAAAAACTGTACAGAGAGAAGGACGCTTTTTAGTCCCTCTAAAGTGAAATGCTGTGAACCATACAATTCCAATTTCAACCTCCCACTTAAGTATTCATGTGGATATCCTTTGCACTGCAGTGGGAGTAAAGGCACTCCCAAAGTCACAGTAATACAGCTCTTTTTCATGGCAATATACTTCAAAGGAATAGGTTTACAGATCTACTTACAGGTGCTTAGGATTGATTTGAAAATGTGTGAGGCATCAAGGCTCATCTGACCTCACAGATTAAACACGATATGTCATTTCTACAATAACCTGCAAAACCTTCCCATGGATGGTCTCCTCCCCATAAATCTTGGGGTTAGCTAACCAAAGAGTGAATAGGAACTTCTGTTTGCAAGTGTCTCTATAGCATATTCCATCATCAGAGGACTCAGTCACTCTGCAAAGTCTTTCACAAAACCATTATCACAACAGCCAGTAAAGCAAAACAAGAAGAAAACAAACATGGAAACTTGAACTGTGGAAGCACTGGTTTGTTTGTTTGTGTTGGCTTTTTTTTTAATTTTATGCAATCGGGTCTATTAAAATTATATATTTGTGATCCAGGAGAATGAGTTTGGGAAAGATGCATAGAATAGGAAAGAAAGGTTCAGAATTAGCAATGTTGTAGTGCTGTGTTCTACAGTTTATGACATTATTTCTCACAGGTAAGTAGAAGGTAAAAATGCTTATGCAATCTTGAATTTAAAATTACTTCAAATATTTACTTTAACAGTATGAAAAATATTACTCTGTAACTCCTGAAACATGTTTTTAGGCAAATGAAGGAGAAGGAGGACATAGAACAGTCAAGAGGAATTCATCAAAATTAAAGCGTGCCTGACAAACCTCCCTGCCTTCTACAATAAAATAAACGATTTTTATGATTTGATGATTCTATGAACGTGAGTGGCTCTACTCTCCACCTAAGGCAGGCCCTCCTTTTCCTTAGGCAGTGCAAAACTTTAGATGTTACCTCATCTCTCTCCAAAATGTGATTTTGGATTGCATGAAACATATTAATAAATCATTTATAGCCTTCAAGGATTGACACTTCATCCTAGACAAGGTATATATGTCATATATATGAGTCATTTGTGTTAGTCACCTCTTGGCTTGGCTATTTTGATTTACTGGGTCTGAAATGAGCACATGACACTGTTCTTTGAGAATTAGAGAGGTATTCAACCACACATCAGCTTACATGATATTATTTTAAATACAGAGCAATTATGGGATAAAAAAGTAGTAATTGAAGGAATAGAATGGAATCACCAAGAAATGCTGATTGTTTTGCACTGTGAGGGTGAAGCAAAGCATCCACCATTTAAACACCTTTGTCTTGTGCAGAACAATACGGTGCAGGAGCCCTGACAGAAACACAAATGTTTAATTTACATAAATGTTAATTTATCCAGTGTAGATGGTATTCCTTTTTAGAGACATCCAAGATAAGACAAATTAAGCAAAACGAATTTTATTCTATATTTTTCAAAATTCCTCACAATTATTGCATCACATGCTGACCTTGTAAAGACTGAAAACTGTGAAGAGTTGCTTTGCTGAAGTGACAAGAGCTACAATATTGTGAAAATTAACTGAATGGAAAGTAAGAAAATAGTCTCAAACCATCAGCATGAGAATACACCCTTTCTGGTGATAAGGAAAACAAAATTTAAAGGAACAAATAACTCTGACTTCCTGTCACTATTAATGAAATTTCATTTACTTTTTCTATTTAGCAGCTATCAGTCTTCATATATCAAATTTAATTTTGCACAGTTATACATTATTTTTCAGTTGTATCAAGAAATTAACCTCATGGATTGTAAAGCCAGATGGGACCACTATGAGCATCGAATCTGACCTCAGAAACCGACGAATATTTTTCTTGATTAAGTTCAAACTGAGAGTGTGTGTGTTCACACATATACATATACATGCATATTTTTTTAAATTGAGTATCTTCAATTATAACAACTCAAGTTCTAATCTAAACCCAAGTCTGCTTAAACCACTGGATTATGGATTAAACCCTTGAGGCTGACACTACGAAAAAATAAATTAATGCGTTTTCCTTTTTTTTTGGTTATTTGATCGCGAGATTGGTGTCACTTGCCTTTTAGCATACAGCAAATGTGTTTCAGTGTGAGAAAGGAATCAACGTTTTAAAATTAAAATTCATCGTTACCTTTTACTTACAGCACCTGAATAATTGTTAAAAACAACTAATTACCTGCATACCAGAAAGCACATTTAATTAGATGCTCATAAACAGAATACATTTCGAAAGCCCTCCAGGGGAATAGGTGCAGAAATTCCATTAACCAAAGTTGTGTGTGAATTTGAGCACTTCGAAAATGTACTCTGGAGACCACTTTTATGCATATTAGTTTTTCTCTTCAAAGTACTTTCCCCTCTTCCATGCGTGCATGAATGAGAAGTTCTGTCCACCTCCAGGGGTAGGGGGTTTTATGAATGAAGGAACAGTGGGGATTTTGCCTTTTGTAACCAAGCGAAACAACACCAATGTCGAGGTTTTTTTCTTTTATAGACGCAGGGAAATTACATCAACGGAAAATGGGAAATTCATATGCCAGAAATGAGTTTCATTCAGAGAGGGGCAGAGTTGGCAGTCACTGGGTGTCTGGCTTTGCCAGGCAGTTCTGTCACAGAGCATGAATCACTCAGAATCTTCTCCCCTGCTTTGCTGCAATATGAAGACAATAGGAGGATAGTGGGAAAACACACCTCCCCCTCTTGCCCTAACAATATCACGGCCACTGGGAGACACACACAGACACACCCACAGACACCCACAGACACCCACAGACACACACAGACACACACAGACACACACTGACACACACAGACACACAGACACACACAGACACACACAGACACACACAGACACACACACAGAGACACACAGACACACACAGACAGACAGACACACACACACACAGACACACACAGACACACACACACACAGACACACAGACACAGAGACACACACACACACACACTGACACACACAGAC